>BKCP01011292.1:704135-794929 GCA_008636005.1 Striga asiatica | reverse complement strand
AACAACACCCCGAGGGGCGGGGATTAGGCTGGATCCCCAACCTGTATATAGATTATAGCCCTAAAATGGGCCAAAACACTCAACATAGTCTCACAATCCAAACAGAAACGAGAGCAGAAAATGAAACTAGTACAGGGTCTGACATCGGGCTAACAGGTGTCCGGGATAAATGGATAGTCTAAGTAAAACAAGACCAAAAAACCTAATCTACTGGAATCGAAACGATGGATATCCCAGCTGATCTATCCGAACTAGCGTGCGAAGGCGGAGTGGAGCAGTGTAGGTCTGATACGTGTGCGTGTCTGGTATGGTAGCGCCAAGGCTGGCAAGGTAATCAGCAGGTCTGTTCCCCTCACGGAAGATGTGTGTAATCCTGTAATGGACAGACCGAAGTATATCTCTAATGCGCATAAGTGGGTGCTGAATCTGCCACGAGCCCTGGTGACCCGATGCCAGGAGGGTGACAACAGCCGCAGCGTCCAGTTCAATCCAAATATGACTAGAGAGGTCGGCAGCAATCTGAAGGCCGATCTGTAATGCCTGAATCTCTGCATCATAGCTCGAGGAGGCCTGAAGGGATGAGTGGAAGGCAGTGATAAGAGCTCCACTGTGGTCCCGGATCACCCCTCCTCCTCCGGCAGTACCGCTATGTCGATCAAAAGATCCATCGGTGTTCAGCTTGATCCAAGGAGGGTCGGGTCGAAGCCAAACAACAGCTCTGGGCCGAGGGGACCGAACAGGCAGAGGGGGAGCCACCCTGTATCGGTGCGGTGGCATGCAGCCTGTCCAGTCACGTGCAGAAAGCCTGCCCAACGCTGTGAGGAGCGAAATGTGTCTCTCCACCAGCAAAACAATGTGAGAAAGCAAGAAAGTAATATCCCTATGCTTCGTACTATTCCTTTCCGTCCAGGTGAACCAAAGGATCAGACAAGGAATGAGGAAGCTCACGTGTCTAAAGTGTGTGCTCTGTGAGAAAAAACTCAGGAGCTCAAAAAAACTGTCTGTGGAGGGTAGGGATATATGAGTCCAAGTAGCAAAATGCTCCCACACTCTCCTCACAATCTCACTCTCTAGAAAAAGGTGGGTAAAGGTCTCGGTCTCATGAAGTCCGGTCTCAAAACAACACACACATCGGGAGGGGAAGGAGATCCCCCTCGCATGTAACACAGTGTCCACAGGTATCCGGCGCAAGAGGAGGCGCCAAAGGAAAACAGATATGGTAGGGGTGAAAAGGTCGCTCCAGATGGCTCCGAAGAGAAGATTTGGCCGATCTCTCAGCCTGATCTGCTCCCAAGGCGAGGTAGTAGAAAACACACCCGATGATGTAACTCTCCACCTCATACCATCCGAACCATCCCCCGAGATGGGTATCTGCTGAATCCTATCTAATAACTGCTCATTAAAACCCGCCCCTAAGCCCAACTCTCTATCGAGCTTCCCCCTATCCCACGACCCGTCCGACCAAAGGTCGCGCACAAGCAGGTAGGGGGAATGCGATACCTGCCTATCTCTAGACAACGGCCTATCACCTAACCACCACTCATCCCAAAAACTAATCTCGCCATCCCCCAAAACCCAAAAAATGTGATCCTGGGCGCGCCTACCAACCCTAGTAAGGCGCCGCCACTGTCTGCTATCATGCGTAACCGCCGTCACCCAACAAGGGTGGTTGGCGCGTCTAGAGCAGTACTTGCCGCGAAGGTACTGAGCCCAAAGCGACTTTCCTTCCCTGAAGCACCACCACAACTTGTATGAGAAGGCAGTAACAATATCCCTAAGATGACGAATGCCAAGGCCACCCTCAGGGAGAGGGCGGCAGATAGAGTCCCAACTCACCCAGTGGGTACGTCTCCCCCTCCCTGACCCATCCTCGTAACCCCAGAAATAACGAGCCATGATCTGGTCAATCTCGTTAAGCGTGGACCTAGGGGGGTCGAGGACCATAAGTAAATGAATCGGGAGGGAGCTAAGAGTGCTCATGATCAGAGCAAGCCGACCACCGAAAGAAAGATATCTATGCGACCAACCAGAAATCCTATCGATCATCCTCTGCCTGATGCCCGCAAAGAGCGCTCTCGTGAGGTTGCCCTTATATAAAGGGGCACCAAAGTAGGTAATGAGAAGGTCGCCGTGCGCAAAGCCAGTGATCTCATGGACTCGCTGAGCCCACCTGTCCGCGCTGGAGGAGAAAAGGGTGAAGGTGCTCTTCTGCACACTGATCAGCTGGCCAGTAACCAAGCTATAATGCTCCAGGAGGTGCATAAGCTCGATCAGCCCATCACCATCCGCACGAGTGAAGATGATGATGTCATCCGCATAAGATAGGTGCGAGACGGGGGGACCATAGCCACGGGTGCTATATGTCATCTGAGGATAGTCGCGGATAAAGCCGTCTAGGCAGCGAGAGAGGTAGTCCGCCGCAAGGACAAAGAGGGACGGGGAAAGGGGGCCTCCCTGTCTAAGGCCTCTAGATGCAGGAAAAAAATTTGTGGGGTTGCCATTAACCATGACCGAGAACGTGCAATGCTCCACACACGCCTCTACAAAGCTGATCCATCGCTCCGGGGATCCCATCCTAGCCAGTGCCTCCCTAAGAAACGGCCACTCCACTCTATCATACGCCTTAGCCATGTCTAGCTTAAGCGCAATGTTCGGTGCCTGCTTCCAGTCTGCATGGGAGATATCGTGGATCATCTCCTGGGCCAAAAGTATGTTATCACTAATGACCCGATCCTTGACAAAGCCACTCTGGTTCGGAGAGATGATGGAGGGTAGAATAGGAGAAAGACGGCCGTTAAGAATTTTCGAAATGAGCTTATTGGTCACGTTACACAGGCTAATGGGCCTGTAGTCGGACCAAGAGCTCAGATTGGGTTTTTTGGGAATCAAGACGACAGAGGTGGCCGTGAACGAGTCCGGCATCCGGTGACCGGTGAAGAAATCCAGTACCGCCTCCTCAACATCAGGCTCGACTATATCCCAGCAGACCTGATAGAAGAGGGAAGAGAATCCATCGGGGCCAGAAACGCTGTTGGGATCAATCCCAAAAACAGCATCCCTAACCTCCTCCCTTCTCGAGAGCTCGCAGAGGTCGACCGAAGGAGGGTTGGTAGGGAAGAACAGAGACGGTCGGGGCAACGAGGGACCTTCGGTCAGAAGTGAAGAGGGTCTGGAAGTGAGCAACCGCCGACTCCCGAATCTGAGACTCCTGGGTCAGGGATGATCCATTTGCCTCAATACTATGGATGTACGACTTAGCACGCTTCTGCCTAACGAAGCCCTGGAAGAACCTAGTATTCCGTTCGCCCTCTGCCACCCAGCGAACGGCCGCCTTCTGCTTCCAGAAATCCTCCTCCATGAGGAGTCGGAGCTAGTACTCGGCGTGGCAGCGGTGCATCGCAGTCCTATTCTCCGGAGTGGGATCCAGGTCATAGGCCCGCTCAGCCTCAGCGTGCGCACTCTGAGCCGCAGAAAGACGCTGATGGAGGTTTCCAAAAACATCCCAATTCCACTGTCTCAACCTACGCCGTAATCTGCCGAGCTTGGCTTCGAGATTGCGCATCCCGAAGAGCCCAGTCGGTTGAAGCCAGGAATCTCTGACAGTGTCATGGAAAGAGTGGTGGCGAACCCACATGTTCTGGAACCTAAAGGAAGCGCGGTGGGGAGTGCTCGAGAAGCGACACCTAATGAGGAGTGGTGAGTGGTCAGACCCAAATCGAGTGAGATGCGTGACGGTCGTGACCGCAAACACCTTCGACCACGCTTCAGAGATCAAGGCACGGTCGAGCCTCTCTTTGAGGTCATCCCTAACCCACGTGAAGGGCTCACCCTCACATCCAGCATCTAGCAACTCACAGTCCGCCACAGTCTGAGCAAAGTCCCACATCTCCCGGGACCTGTCCGTGCGGCCACCCACACGCTCATCGTGGTGCAGAAAGATGTTGAAATCGCCACTAACCATCCATGGCAATCCCTCCATACTCTTAGCAATCTCACGCAGGGTGTCCCACAGATCGTATCTCCCGACTCTATTACACTTGGCGTAAACCAAAGTGTGAAATATGGGCTCAGGGAGATGGGCAGCAAAAAACTCAACATGAAGCACCTGATCGGTGTCCCGGAGGACCCAACAAGTGTAGTCACGCGAGTAGAGGAAGAAGATTTTCTGAGAAATGTTACCCACACCCGAATGGAAACCAAGACGACGTGAGAGATAGTCAAAGTCAGGGGTGCGAATCATCGGCTCAATAAAGCCGACTAAATCCAATATATGATCACGAATAAGAGAGCGTAGGTGAGCGAGAGTGGCCCTATTAGCCAGTCCCCGTCCATTCCAAGTAATGGACGTGATAGACATATCAACAATCAGAAGAGCCACCAGACGGGGTCCGCCTGTGGCGAGGCTGAATCAGACCACCTGATGGAGGGGGTAGGTGGCGAGAGGATCGACGAAGAACCAGAGAGTCTGTCCGCCTCGTCATGTGCGATGCGAATATGGTATTCGAGGGGACACGCCCTCGAAAATCGCTCGTGGCCTGCGAATCGTCAGGCTGAGCAGTCTGACCAAGACTGACGCTAGGTGCCTGTCCCATGTCAGGGCATGCCTCCTGTCTGTCATGGTGCACAAAAGCACTGGAGGCAAAACTCTCGCACGAGACGTCGTGCTGAGCGCGGTTAAGACCGCATGCCTGCTCAAAGAGGGGAAGGGAATGGACTCCATTCGGCAGAACACTCGGGTGCTCGCCGTCAGAGTGTGGCTGGAGAGCTATAGGCTCAGTCAAAATCTCAATCTCCTCAGAGGGGAGGTGAGTCGGTAATTCCCCTTTCGAGGAAGCGGTGGCAGGAGCTGTCCTCATCTCCAGAGGGCAATCCTGGCTATGTGGGAGGACAAACAAAGGGACAGCATCACGAATGCTGTCATGAGGTGAATGGGTGGCCGTGCCAGTGGACGAAGTGGCCGGCTGCTCTAGATCATCTACTAGGAGGTCGTCGTCCTCTAAAAGGTCAAGATCCGAAAGACTGTGTGGGTCCCTAAAGGAAGGCTCAGCCTCATCCTGTGACTCAGAGGAGAGGGGCGCAAAGAACGAGTGTTTGGCCTTGAAGGTCGACTGAAGTCTCTCTGGGAATAAAGCCCGTAGCCTTGGCCTTGGGCCCAACTATGATCACTCGATCTGACTGGTCAGGATGAGTATCCTTCCCAGTTTGGGCAGTGGCGTCCATCTTCGCCTTGCCCTTATCCGTGGCCCCCTTTGGGGGCCCGGGTGTCTGGAGTGGGCCTTTGCCCTCTCCCTTCGGATCCCTCCGGCTGGTGGAGGGTCCCGGCTGGACCGTACGACGGCGCGGAGGCAGACCGGGTCGTGGCTTATTGCCACTGATATAGCAGTCGGCCGCTATATGACCAACACTGCATGCGGAACAAAAAGCAGGGATCTATTCGTAGATCACCCGCTGAGCAAAGGTCTCCGAACCCTGCTCAATTTCAACCTCGTGGATAGGCTCCACTCTAAGATCAATCTCGACACAGAACCGCGCCATATTAGCCCTAGACTGGAGAGCAGTCGGAGCATCAATGCGGACCGGTTTTCTGACACACTTAGCAAGTGTAGTTATGGAATCCCGGTCATACAGATGTGGTGGAAGGCCGGGGAGGCGGCACCACACGGGGACGACCGGCGTCTCCGTCTTCGGGTTGAACCCGGAAGTGTACTGGGCATCCACACACAGAAATAGAAGTCCTAAGCCATGCCTCATTATAATCTTCGGGGAGGTTGAAAGAGACTAGAAGATGATTGAAGTTATACCACTTAAAAGAGAACCTACCCTTAAAACCTAATTTTCCTAATCCAGCAGCTAGGTCTCGGGGGGAGGGATAGCATAGGTGAACTTAAAGACCAGTGTGTTCGCTAACTTACCTGCAAGGGTGTCAGCTTCGGCCTTTGAGAATCGGACCTTCACTCTGTTCCCCTCCGAGCGGATGATGGTCCCGCAAGCGTGGTCATAGAAATCCTTGGGTGTTGGACGTGGAGCGACCGTGCGGCCATCTCTTCTCCCGGTAATAGCTTCTCGGAATGAAAGTGGGCCAGAGGAGGTCACCGGAAGAGACCCGGTTGCAGCGGGTTTAGGGGTGGTGGGGCCCATCGTCGGTGTCGGGGAAAGCCCGGTAAGGTGGGCTGCGGCCGTCGATTCTGGCCTCTCTACAACCACTCCATCTTCACGAACGTATAAGACGGCACGTTCGGAAGTCGGGATTTGCCGGTGAGTGGCCAGCGTGGGATGCCATTGGGGGTGTGCGAGGAGGTCTCGTCGGGGGCTGTACAGTCTGAGGTGCTCCGATGAGGGGTGCGGAGGAGCTGCGAGTCAAAGGATTGCATTTTAGCGGTAAAATGGGTCCGGGCCCAAGTATACCAGCCGCCGGAGAGGGATCGCTGGCGGGGATGCGGCTGTGGATGCCGGAGATGATGCCGGAGCTCTGACCTGTCGCCGGTGAGGGGTCGCCGGTCGCCGGTGTGCTGCCGGGTCCTGGAAGTTGGATGTCGGAGGCAGCTTGAATGGAGATGGAGGGGGAGGCTCGCTGTGGACAGACGGGCTTATTTTGATTCATGCTGATGGTGGGCTTGGATGAGGTGTTGGGCTGAGATAAGGAGGCGGGCTGGGCCTTAGGGTCTGCGGTGGGTGGAGACTGAGGGCTGGGGAGAGTGGGTTTGGGGCTAGGAGGCCCATTAAGGTGGGTGACAGATTTGGGACAGGTAGGCCCAATATGCGTGGTAGATTTGGGCCTGGAATTGTGCCAAATTCTGGAGGGGTCTTGATGAGGGTTGGGCACGTCCCCGTTCAGCTGAGGGTTAGAGCCATTGGCGCCGACTTCAAGAGATAAGGTTGGGATGACCGGCGCAATAATCTCCGATGGGAGCGTCCCAAAAGCAGGTGGCCATTGTTTTTCTATCGGCCGGGAATCTGAGGATCCGACAACGGGTGCATTCGGATTTTGGTTCACGGGATGTGAAGACTTCCCTTCTTCCGGATTTGAATTTCTGCCCAAGAGAACCGCAATAATCTGTTGAAATTCTGGCAGGTTACACAGGTTAATAACTTCCGGCGAGAGGCTGGCTGGAGTTTGTGGGTGGGTTGACGGAGGTGTCGGTAATGGAGGGCGGGTTGGCTTCATACCTGTGATCGAAAATATGCTAAAAAAATGAAAGGGGAGGAAGGCCCGAAGGCCAGGGCCCGGCGGGGCCGCCTACGGCGGCGGCTGGAGGGGATGACAAGGCGGTGACGGCGGTCAAGGGTGGGTGGGAGAGGCGGTGGGTGAGGTGAATTAGGAAGGAGGAAAAATCTAGAGCGAGAAAGTTAGAGAGAGGTGAGAGCATTGAGTTTTTTGAGTTTTTTTTTTCCCCAACCTGTGCGTAGATCAAGACCCCAAAACGGGGGTCAAAAATATCAACAGTCTACAAGGTCTCACTAGCGAAACAAATACAAAGTCTGTCTATGGGCTAACAGGTGCCCGAAAAAGAAAATGAGAATCTAATGAAATGACAACAAAGAAATCCTAATCTACTGAAAGCGGAAAGATGGATATCCAAGCTGATCCATCCGAACAAGCGTGCGAAGGCGGAGTGGAGCAGTGTCGGTCTGAAACGTATGTATATCGGTTATGGTGGCACCAAGGCTGGCAAGGTAGTCAGCAGGTCTATTCCCCTCACGGAAAATGTGCGTAATCCTGTGGTGGACTGACCGAAGTATATCTCTAATGCGCATAAGTGGGTGCTGAATCTGCCACGAGCCCTGATGGCCCGAAGTCAGGAGGGCGGCGACAACCGCAGCATCCAGCTCGATCCATATATGACTAGAGAGGTGGGCAGCAATTTGTAGGCCAATCTGTAGTGCCTGAATCTCTGCGTCGTTGCTCGAGGAGGCCTGAATGGACGCGTGGAAAGCAGTGATGAGGGCGCCGCTATGGTCTCGAATCAGGCCTCCTCCTCCGGCAACTCCAGTGTGGCGATCAAATGAGCCATCAGTGTTCAGCTTGACCCATGGAGAGTCAGGTCGAAGCCAAACAACAGCTCTGGCCCGGGGAGTCCGAACAGGCGGTGGTGGGGCCACCATGTAGCGGTGCGGTGGCGTGCAGCCTGTCCAGCTCTGGCATGCAGCCAAACAACAGCTGCTAGGTTAGTTGAGTTTTGTTGCTAGGTTAGTTGTCTTAAGTTGCTAGGTTATTTTTTTCTTGCTGCTAGGTTAGTTGTTTTTTGTTGCTAGGTTAGTTGTGTTTTGTTGCTAGGTTAGTTCTTTCTTATTGCAAATTGTCTTTTGTTGCTAGGTTATTTCTTTATTGCTGCTAGGTTTTTTTTTTAAACAACAACGCCCCGGAAGGGCGGGGGATTGGGCAGGATCCCCAACCTGTACACAGATCAAGACCCGAAAACTGGGGCCCAAAGTGTCAACATAGTCTCACAATCAAGACAGAAACGAAAAACGAAAATGAAAGTAGTACAAGATCTGTCATCGGGCTAACAGGTGCCCGGAATAAATGGATGGTATAAGTAGAACAAAACCAGAAAACCTAATCTACTGGAATCGAAACGATGGATATCCCAGCTGATCCATTCGAAGTAGCGTGCGAAGGCGGAGTGGAGCAGTGTAGGTCTGATATGTGTGCGTGTCTGGCATGGTAGCGCCAAGGCTGGCAAGGTAATCAGCAGGTCTGTTCCCCTCACGGAAGATGTGTGTGATCCTGTAATGGACAGACCGAAGTAGATCTCTAATGCGCATAAGCGGGTGCTGAATCTGCCACGAGCCCTGATGACCCGAGGCCAGGAGGGTGACGACAGCCGCAGCGTCCAGCTCAATCCAAATATGACTAGATAGGCCGGCAGCAATCCGAAGGCTAATCTGTAATGCCTGAATCTCTGCACCGTAGCTCGAGGAGGCCTGAAGGGATGTGTGGAAGGCGGTGATAAGAGCTCCATTATTGTCCCGGATCAAGCCTCCTCCTCCGGCAGTACCACTATGGCAATCGAAAGATCCATCGGTGTTCAGCTTGACCCAAGGAGAGTCGGGTCGAAGCCAAACAACAGCTCTGGGCCGAGGGGACCGAACAGGCAGAGGGGGAGCCACTCTGTAGCGATGTGGTGGCGTGCAGCCTGTCCAGTCACGTGCAGAAAGCCAGCCCAATGCTGTGAAGAGTGAAATGTGTCTCTCCACCTGCAAAACAATGTGAGAAAGCAAGAAAGTAATATCCCTATGCTTCGCACTATTCCTTTCCGTCCAGGTGAACCAAAGGATCAGACAAGGAATGAGGAAGCTAACGTGTCTAAAGTGTGTGCTCTGTGAGAAAAAACTCAAGAGCTCAAAAAACTGTCTGTGGAGGGTAGGGATATATGAGTCCAAGTAGCAAAATGCTCCCACACTCTCCTCACAATCTCACTCTCTAGAAAAAGGTGGATAAAGGTCTCTGTCTCATGATGCCCGGTCTCAGAACAACACACACATCGGGAGGGGAAAGAGATCCCCCTTGCATGTAACACAGTGTCCACGGGTATCCGGAGCAAGAGGAGGCGCCAAAGGGAAACAGATATGGTAGGGGTGAAAAGGTCGCTCCAGATGGCTCCGAAGAGGAGATTCGACCGATCTCTCAGCCTGATCTGCTCCCAAGCCGAGGTAGTAGAAAACACACCCGATGATGTAAGTCTCCACCTCATACCATCCGACCCGTCCCCCGAGATAGGTATCTGCTGGACCCTATCTAATAACTGCTCACTAAAACCCGCCCCGGAGCCCAACTCTCTATCAAGCTTCCCCCTATCCCATGACCCGTCCGTCCAAAGGTCGCGCACAAGTAGGTAGGGGGAATGCGACACCTGCCTATCTCTAGACAACGGCCTATCACCTAACCACCACTCCTCCCAGAAACTAACCTCACCATCCCCCAAAACCCAAAATATGTGATCCTGGGCACGCCTACCAACCCTAGTAAGACGCCGCTGCCACTGTCTGCTATCATGCGCAACCGCCGTCACCCAACAAGGGTGGTTGGCGCGTCTAGAGCAGTACTTGCCGCGAAGGTACTGGGCCCAAAGCGACTTTCCTTCCCTGAAACGCCACCACAACTTGTATGAGAAGGCAGTAACAATATCCCTAAGGCAACGGATGCCAAGGCCACCCTCAGGGAGAGGGCGGCAGATAGAGTCCCAACTCACCCGTACCCCCCCTCCCCGAACCATCCTCGTAACCCCAGAAATAACGAGCCATGATTTGGTCAATCTCGTCAAGGGTGGACCTAGTGGGGTCGAGGACCATAAGTAAATGAAGCGGAAGGGAGCTAAGGGTGCTCTTGATCAGAGCAAGCCGACCACCGAACGAAAGATGTCTATAGGACCAACCAGAAATCCTATCGATAATCCTCTGCCTGATGCCCGCAAAGAGCGCTCTCGTGAGGTTGCCTTTATATAAAGGGGCACCAAGGTAGGTAATAGAAAGGTCGCCGTGCGCAAATCCAGTGATCTCGTGGACTCGCTGAGCCCACCTGTCTGCGCTGGAGGAGGAAAGGGTGAAGGTGCTCTTCTCCACACTGATCAGCTGGCCAGTAACCAAGCTATAATGCTCCAGAAGGTGCATAAGCTCGATCAGCCCATCATCATCCGCACGAGTGAAGATGATGATGTCATCCGCATAAGAAAGGTGTGAGACGGGGGGACCATAGCCACAGATGCTATATGTCATCTGAGGATAGTCGCGGATAAAGCCGTCGAGGCAGCGAGAGAGGTACTCCGCCGCAAGAACAAAAAGCGACGGGGAAAGGGGGTCTCCCTGTCTAAGGCCTCTAGATGCAGGAAAAAAATCTGTGGGGCTGCCATTATCCAAGACCGAGAACGTGCAATGCTCCACACACGCCTCTACAAAGCTGATCCAACGCTCCGGGAATCCCATCCTAGCCAGTGCCTCCCTAAGAAACGGCCACTCCACTCTATCATACGCCTTAGCCATGTCTAGCTTCAGCGCAATGTTCGGTGCCCGCTTCCAGTCTGCATGTAAGATATCGTGGATCATCTCCTGGGCCAAAAGTATGTTATCACTAATGACCCGATCCTTGACGAAGCCACTCTGGTTCGGAGAGATGAGGGAGGGGAGAATAGGGGAAAGACGGTTGTTAAGAATTTTCGAACTTATTTGTCGCGTTACACAGGCTGATGGGCCTGTAGTCGGACCAAGAGCTCGGGTTAGGTCTTTTGGGAATCAAGACGACAGAGGTAGCCGTGAAGGAATCCGGCATCCGGTGACCGGTGAAGAAATCCAATACCGTCTCCTCAACATCAGGCTCGACTATATCCCAGCGGACCTGATAGAAGAGGGAAGAGAATCCATCGGGGCCAGAAACGTTGTTGGGATCAATCCCAAAAACAGCATCCCTAACCTCCTCCCTACTCGGGAGATCACAGAGGTCGACAAGGTCGACCGAAGGAGGGATGGTAGGGAAGAAAGAGACAGTCGGGGCAACGAGGGACCTTCTGTCAGAGGTGAAGAGGGTCTGGAAGTGAGTAACAGCTGACTCCCGAATCTGAGACTCCTGGGTCAGGGATGACCCATTTGCCTCAATACTATGGATGTACGACTTAGCACGCTTCTACCTAACAAAGCCCTGGAAGAACCTAGTGTTCCGTTCGCCCTCGGCCACCCAGCGAACGGCCGCCTTCTGCTTCCAGAAATCCTCCTCCATAAGGAGTCGGAGCTGGTACTCGGCGTGGCAGCGATGCATTGCAGTCCTATTCTCCGGAGTGGGATCCAGGTCATAGGCCCGCTCAGCCTCCGCGTGCGCACTCTGAGCCGCAGAAAGGCGCTGATGGAGGTTTCCAAAAACATCCAAGTTCCACTGTCTCAACCTACTCCGTAATCTGCCGAGCTTAGCTTCGAGATTGCGCATCCCGAAGAGCCCAATCGGTTGAAGCCAGGAATCTCTGACAGTGTCATGGAAAGAGTGGTGGTGAACCCACATGTTCTGGAACCTAAAGGAAGCGCGTCGGGGAGTGCTCAAGAAGCGACACCTATTGAGGAGAGGTGAATGGTCAGACCCAAATCGAGTGAGATGCGTGGCGGTCGTGACCGCAAACACCTTCGACCACGCTTCAGAGACCAAAGTACGGTCGAGCCTCTCTTTGAGGTCGTCTGTAACCCACGTGAAGGGCTCACCCTCACATCCAGCATCTATCAACTCACAGTCCGCCACTGTCTGAGCAAAGTCCCACATCTCCTGGGACCGGTCCGTGCGGCTACCCACACGCTCATCGGGGTGCAGAAAGATGTTGAAATCACCACTAACCATCCATGGCAATCCCTCCATACTCTCAGCAATCTCACGCAGGGTGTCCCATAGATCGTATCGCCCTATTCTATTACACTTGGCGTAAACCAAAGTGTTAAATATGGGCTCAGGGAGGTGGGCGGCAGAAAGCTCGACATGAAGCACCTGATCGGTGTCTCGGAGGACCCGACAAGTGTAGTCACGCGAGTGGAAGAAGAAGATCTTATGAGAAATGTTACCCACGCCCGAATGGAAACCAAGACGATGTGAGAGATAGTCAAAGTCAGGGATGCGAATCATCGGCTCAATAAAGCCGACAAAATCCAATCTATGATCACGAACGAGAGAGCGTAGGTGAGCGAGAGTGGCCCTATTAGCCAATCCCCGTCCATTCCAAGTAATGGACGTGTTAGACATATCAACAGTCAGAAGAGCCACCGGATGGGGTCCGCCTACGGCGAGGCTGAGTCAGACCACCTGAGGGAGGGGGTAGGTGGCGAGAGGATCGACGAAGAACAGGAGAGGCAGTCCGCCTCGTCATGCGCGGTGTGGGTATGGTATTCGAGGGGGAACGCCCTCGGAAAGCGCTCGTGGCCTGCGAATCGTCAGGCTGAGCAGTCTGACCAAGACTGACACTAGGTGCCTGCCCCATGTCCGGACATGCCTCCTGTCTGTCATGGTGCACGAAAGCACTGGAGGCAAAACTCTCACACGAGATGATTTGCTGAGCGCGGTTAAGACCGCATGCCTGCTCAGAGAGGGTAGGGGAAGAGATTCCATCCGGCAGGGCACTCGGGTGCTCGCCGTCAGAATGTGTCTGGAGAGCTATAGGCTCAGTCGAAGTCTCAATCTCCGCATAGGGGTGGTGAGCCAGCAATTCCCCTTTCGAGGAAGTAGTGGCAGGAGCTATCCTCATCTCCAGAGAGCTATTCTGGCTATGTGGGAGGACAGACAAAGGAACAACATCACGAATGTTGTCATGAGATAAATGGGTGGCCGGGTCTGTGGACGAAGTGGCCAGCTGCTCTAGATCATCTACTAGGAGGTCATCGTCCTCTAAAAGGCCAAGATCTGAGAGACCGTGTGGGTCCCTAGAGGAAGGCTCAGCCTCCTCCTTTGACTCAGGGGAGAGGGGAGCAAAGAACGAGTGTTTGGCCTTGAAGGCCGACTGAAGTGTCTCTCTGGGAATGAAGCTCGTAGCCTTGGCCTTGGGCCCAACTATGATCAATCGGTCTGACTGGTCAGGATGAGCATCCTTCTCAGTTTGGGCAGTGACGTCCATCTTCGCCTTGCCCTTATCCGTGGCCCCCTTTGGGGACCCGGGTGTCTGGAGAGGGCCTTTGCCCTTTCCCTTCGGTTCCCTCCGGCTGTTAGAGGGTCCCGACTGGGCCATACGACGGCGCTGAGGAGGAGCGGGTCGTGGCTTATTGCCACTGATATAACAGTCTGCCGCTATATGACCAACATGACTGCACGTGGAACAGAAGGCGGGGATCTTCTCGTAGATCACCCGTTGAGCAAAGGTCTCCGAACCCTGCTCAATCTTAATCTCGTGTATAGGCTCCACTCTAAGATCAATCTCGACACAGAACCGCGCCATATTAGCCCTGGACTGGAGAGCAGTCGGGGCATCAATGCGGACTCGTTTTTCGACACACTTAGCAAGTGTGGTGATGGAATCCCGGTCATACAGATGTGGTGGAAGGCCAGGGAGGCGGCACCACGTGGAAACGACCGGCGTCTCCGTCTTCCGGTTGAACCCGGAAGTGTACTTGAATACCCTAGCTGGACATCTACTCACAGAAATAAAAGTTCTAAGCCATGCCTCATTATAATCTTCGGAGAGATTAAAAGAGACTAAAAGATGATTGAAGTTATACCACTTAAAGGAGAACCTGTTGGGTTCGCTAGTACCGTACGGGCTGTACGCAGCGGAATTTAAAATTTTTAAAGTAAGTATTTATCGTATAAATACAACACCCGTATATACTAATTGCGAATTAACTGATCGTCATCTTTAAAACATGCATCATATACAAATTTTGATTTGTTACTATAAAGTAAATACTAGTAAAAATATTTACCGAATTTCTTGAACTCCTTCACTATTGATGATGGATGAGGGAATCGGTTCCCGGTTGTAACTTCAACGACTTGAGGTTACTCGCTAGAGGAATCCAAGTGTCTTCCCTCTAAACGTATCCACCCTATGAAGCCCGGTTCCGACGACTTTCCTTCGCTAGTAGAAAAGACTCGGTTTTCTTGTATAGGAATATTTATGAATTTTATTTGGGAATTTTAAGAACTCTTTCTTGAAGTTTTATGAAGAACACTTTCTTCTCTTTCTAACACTTAGAAATTTAGGATCAAAAACTTCACTTAAATGCAAAACCATTTTGCACATATTTATACTAAACATTTTAGCATAAAATAATCAACATTTAGTAATATTAAATAAAATCAAATTTTATTTAAATAGTATTTACTAACTTTTGACTTTGAAAATAATAAGATATGTTAAGTAGTTCAAACAACCATCAACAACCATTTTATTATAATCATATTTATTATTTTAATCCTTAAATCATATTTAAAGATATAAATAATAATTGGATAATAAATCTTGAGAATCTTTCTCAAGACTTTATTATTATATCATTTTCCCAATATTATAATAATCATATTATTATTATTTTGGATTTTTGAAATTTAAAATCCTATTTTAAAATTCAACTTTATTAATTTAGTAATTACCTTAATTACTAAAGTAATATCCAAAATGTAATTAATCAATCTTATTGATTAATATATTCCTTTAATTGATATCTAATCAAATTAGATATTTATCAATTAATTCTAACCATTAGAAATACAATCTTTACCTTTGTTCATAATTAGTGTGACCTTTTAGGTTCACCTTAATACTAGTAGTGGGTTTACAACACTTTGTAATTTGAGTTAAATCTTATTAACTCTTATTCATGAATTAACCCTTTAATTTATGAACCCACATATCATGGTAACACCTAGCAAGTAGCATGAATCTAGTATTAAGTGAATAGCGAGTAAACCTATTCCGATTACAACTCCATACATGTAAAATCCTTTCGACATCTAATTTCCCGATTAAGTCTTGGGTATGATTTTGTCGAAACCCAAATTGACTTAATAACTATGATTCTATTTCATGTTTATTAACCCGGTTATGAATCACTATTCATCTCTGCCTTGGCCAAGGACTTTGGATTAATAACTATGAAACACATAGGAAATTCACTTATCTTCATAAGTGTCGAATCCTTTATTGGCCACTAACAAACTTCCATACATATTAACATAATACCCAACTTATCCCTTTAAACGATAGTGCTAGCTACCAAAAGGATAAATCAAAGTAGAATGTAATATGCACAAAGTTACCATTGTGCCTCAAGTCTTAGGATTAGTCATGTACTATTGTAACATGAAAATTCTTATTCGACTGAATAAATTCTTCATTAAGAATTTTCATACGGTCATGTTCAGTGAACTTGTTCTCTAACAAGCACCCACATAAATGTACTTACGTCTTACGCTAATGTTGATGGAATGCAACATTCTTGTCCAACAAGCATACAAACTATGTGCAAGTCTTTTATGGATTATTCGATATCCCATCTCGAAACATCCATCGACTTGGAACTGTATTTAAGATCACGGCTTTCAAGGTATGTTCCATGATCACCATCTCTATGCGCAACCATACCTTATAACCATAAGTGATCTAGGGATTTTATCTTAAGTGCAATTATAAGATAAATGCTTTCTCTTAAGATAAAGAAATGCCTTATTCATAATATAATTCCAATAGACTGTATTTACAAGTAGAATACGTCCAATTAGATTGGAACGCCGGGTACCCTACTCTAACAATCTCCCACTTGCCCTAGTTCCAATCACTCATGTATCTAAGACCCATCTTCTCAAGATGTCCTTCGAACACTTTCTGTGATAAGGGTTTAGTTAAGGGGTCTGCTATATTTTCTGCTGAGTCGACTCGCTCCATCACGACATCGCCTCTACCAATGATTTCTCTAATCAAATGGTATCGCCTCATAATGTGTTTGGATTTTTGATGAGATCTTGGCTCCTTTGCTTGCGCAATAGCCCCATTGTTATCACAATAAATCATTATTGGATCAACAACGGATGGTACTACACCCAACCCTTGGATAAAGTTCCTTATCCAAACAGCTTCTTTTGCAGCATCAGATGCAGCAATATATTCAGCCTCTGTCGTAGAGTCAGCAATTGTTTCTTGTTTGGAACTTTTCCAACTAACTGCTGCTCCATTCAGAGTAAATAAGTATCCAGACATGGATTTATAGTCGTCTTTATCGGACTGAAAACCAGAATCAGTAAAGCCTTCTAGTTTCAGTTCTCCATTGCCGTATACCATAAAGATATCCTTAGTCCTTCGTAAGTACTTAAGAATCATCTTAACGGCTTTCCAGTGTTCTTCACCTGGATTAGACTGATATCTGCTCGTTACACTAAGTGCATGAGCCACATCAGGTCTTGTACATAACATTGCATACATAATGCTACCAATAGCTGATGCATAAGGTATATGACTCATCCGTTCTCTTTCTTCAGGTGTCTTTGGAGACATCGTCTTAGAAAGAGAAATCCCATGACTCATTGGAATATATCCTCGTTTGGATTCTTCCATGCTAAACCGTTGTAGCACCTTATTTATGTACGTCGACTGGGATAGTCCGATCATCCGTTTAAATCTATCCCTATAGATTTTTATCCCTAGGATAAAGGATGCTTCTCCCAAGTCTTTCATGGAAAACTGTTTTGACAACCATGTCCTAGTTGACTGCAACATCCCTACATCATTCCCAATGAGTAGGATGTCATCAACATATAGAACAACAAATGTAACTGCACTCCCACTAACCTTCTTATAAACACATGGTTCATCCGGATTCTTATGAAAATCAAACGTTTTGATCGTTTCATCAAACCGAATATTCCAACTCCTCGAAGCTTGTTTAAGTCCATAAATAGACCTTTGAAGTTTACAAACCATTTGTTCACTCCCATTGGATATGAAACCTTGCGGTTGTTTCATATAAATGTCTTCCTTAATATTTCCATTAAGAAAAGCAGTTTTCACATCCATTTGCCATATCTCGTAGTCATAATACGCAGCTATGGCTAGCAATATCCGAATAGATTTAAGCATTGCTACTGGTGAAAAAGTTTCCTCATAATCAACACCTTGTTTTTGAGTATAACCTTTAGCAACCAGTCTTGCTTTAAAAGTATTTACTTCTCCATCTACACCACGTTTTCGCTTGTAAACCCATTTACAACCTATGGGTACAATACCCTGTGGTGGATCAACCAAAGTCCATACTTTGTTTGAATACATGGAATCTATTTCGGATTGCATAGCTTCTTGCCATTTATCTGAGTCAATGTCCAACATTGCCTCATCATAGCTTATTGGATCATTATCCAAAAGGAATCCCTCTTCATTGTCTTTTGACAATAGGTATAGCCTTTCAGGCGCCCTAGAAACCCTTTCGGATCTCCGAAGAGGTTGTGTTTTAGATGGTCCAGTCTCTACTGGTATGTTTTCCGTGGTACTTAGTGGAATTTGTGGTTGTTCTTCATTAAGTTCTATGACTCCGCTATTCTTTGAGATAAAATCTTTCTCTAAGAATACAGCATTCCTCGAAACAAACACCTTTTGTTCAGAGGGATCATAGAAATAGTATCCAATAGACTCTCTAGGATACCCCACAAATTTACATAAGATGGATCTCATATCCAACTTACCTCCCACTAACTGCTTTACATAAGCAGTACAACCCCATACTCGTAAATATTTGTATGAGGGTGATTTACCACACCATATCTCATAAGGTGTGCTGGGTACAGCTTTACTTGGCACTCTATTCAAAATATATGCTGCTGTTTCTAAGGCATAGCCCCAGAATGAAAGAGGTAGATCAGTGGTACTCATCATCGATCGAACCATGTCCAACAATGTTCGATTCCTCCTTTCTGAAACCCCATTGAGTTGTGGAGTTCCAGGAGGCGTCCACTGTGAGACAATCCCATTATCTTTTAAATAATCAAGAAACTCATTAGTCAAATATTCACCTCCTCGATCTGATCGAAGAACTTTAATATTTCTACCAATTTGTTTCTCCACTTCATTTCTGAATTCTTTGAACTTTTCAAATACTTCAGATTTGTACCTCAATAGGTAAACATAACCATACCGTGAATAATCATCAGTGAAGGTTATGAAATAGTGATAGTTCCCCATTGCACTAACGTTTAGTGGTCCACAAACATCTGTATGGATCAAATCCAACAAACCTTTAGCTCGCTCCACTTGTCCAACAAATGGTGATTTAGTCATTTTACCTTTAAGACATGACTCACATGTAGGCAACCTATCCTCTCCCCTAAGGTCGAGTTTAGGTCCCAATTTGTGAATCCGCTTTTCGGATATATGACCTAATCTAGCATGCCAAATTGTGAATGAACTATGATTATCTAATTTCCTTTTATTTTGTTGAATGGTTAGGATGGGACTTTGTGGTGTAATGGTATACAACCCATTTGTCAAATTTCCAGAATAAATAAAAGTTGTGTCTTTGAAAATAGAACATTTTCCATTTTCAATGACAAACTTAAAACCTTCCTTATCCAATATTGGAATAGAAATAATGTTTTTTATTAAATCCGGAACATACAAACAGTTTGATAGACAAATCTTTACATCATTATTCAATGCTAGATAAACAGTCCCAATAGCTTTAGCAGCAACTCTTGCCCCATTGCCCATCCTTAGGATTGTTTCTTCACCATCTAGCATATTACTTCTTGCCATCATCTGCAAATCATTGCAAATATGTGAGCCACAGCCGGTATCCAATACCCAAGAAGAATCGTTAACAGACAAGTTAACTTCAACAAAATAAATACCTGAACTTTTCAGACTAGCAAGATACTCCTTGCAGTTCCTCTTCCAGTGCCCAGTTTTGCCACAATGAAAACATTCATGATCGGCCTGAGAATTAACCTTCTGTTTGTTCTTCCCTTTATCATTATATGCCTTCTTGTTGGGCTTATTGGGAACCTTTCCCTTCCTCTTCCTTTTCTTAGACTTAGTAGCCTTTGATCCGGAAGTGGATCCAACAAGAAGTACCGGCTTGTCCTTTTTAATGGTGGACTCAGCCGTCTTCAACATGTTTAATAATCCTGGAAGATCAGTTTCCATATTATGCATGTTGTAGTTAACGACAAAGTTATCGAATGACGCTGGCAGAGATTGCAACAATAAATCCACATAGAGTTCATTATCCATAATGACTCCAAGTGATTCGAGTCTTTCCACAAGAGCTATCATCTTCAGTCCATGATCATGAACTGAAGAGCCCTCGGTCATACGACACCTGAAAAGCTCTTTAGATATCTGATATCTAATTTGTCGCGTCCGATCACCATACAACTCTTGCAGGTGAGTTAGGATTTCAGAAGCATTATTCAGTAATTCGTTCTGTCTCTGTAGCTCATTAGACATTGATGCTAGCATGTAGCACCGAGCTTGGAGATTGTCATCAACATGACGCAAGTAGGCTCCATACTCTTCAGCAGTCTGATCCTCCGGTGGAGGAGGAGGAGCTGTTTCCAAAACATACTCTCGCTTCTCAGACTGAAGAACAATCTTTAGGTTCCTCAACCAATCATTGAAGTTGGGACCAGTTAATTTATTATGATCAAGGATACTCGCGATTGGATTCTTAGCCATTTTAGTAGTTTGATCTACAAAAATAACAAACGAAGCAGAAAATAATTAGACTATGGAATTTATATTCATTTAATATTAGGTCTTTAACATTAAATGTCTCCCACTAATTTAATTAGAACCTCATTATAATTATGAAAATCATTATTTTCATAGTGGGCTTGAAGTCCAATAAAAATATTTCATGTCCCAATTTTATGATGCCACCATGAAACAATTTTATCGGTAGTCAACTTTTTGACAATTGTATCTCTATACAACCTTCAAGATGTTTTGCCTCACCTTTCCTTATATACCTCAATTTTATGACTCCATATATATTACTCGGTGTCAAATCAAACCCATCAAAACTTTCATGATAACGGCCCACCAGAGTGTCCCACGACTCATGGCCAACACAAAGAGGAATCCGTCTCACGAATATCAATATATTTAATAGAGTTCACAGCTTTCGACATAGAATCATCCCACGACTCGTGGCCAATGATAAAACATCGTAGCATCTCATGTCATCTACTTTTGATGGAAGGCCGGGATTAATAAGTTCCAACTTATTTTTATCCATTATTGATTTGATATGGAATTAATCAAATTAATCCGTTTGGGTTCCTTGATCTCATCGATTACCATCTTTACGTTTATTTACCAATTTCAGTCATCTAATGAAACGAAAGCGTAAATAAACCTAACATACATCTAATGCATGGTGGGATGATCATGTCCTTGCCTATTCGATCCATTCGAGCCAAAATGGATCTATGCCTATGTACGTGATAAAACAAATAATAGAACTACTTCTATTACATTTATTCTATCTACCCGTACAAGCACAGGCCTTCGAGATTACAACTTGTAAAATTACCCACACATGCGTGGGCCTTTGTCATCGAACGGTCTCCACCTTGATCTAATCTCTAACGATACAAAATTTAAAATTTTACAAATTTCATCTCAAGAGACTCGCAGGTCTCGATAAATTACATTTCTTCAATCATATTGAAAACATAATTAAACATCCATTCATTCATTCAATCATATTGAAAATGAAAACATCCATTCAAACATAATGAATATGAGGCTCATGATCATCCCTAAAACATTCATCTAATGAAATGAACATAAAATATCAATTTATGAGTCACACGACTCGTGTGAGGGTCACACGACCCGTGTGATCTTATCACACGACTCGTGTGAAAAATACGAATTGAAAATCAAAATTTTTCCCAGACTCACACGACTCGTGTGGCTCGTCACACGACTCGTGTGGACTCACACGACTCGTGTGGAAAAATCGAATTTTTATGAATCATATAAATTTTCCATCTTTTGTGTGTTGATTTACTTTTGGGATTATTATATTATTAACTATTCATAATAGTTAATAATCTAAAACTTAAGTATTCATAATAATTAAGAATTTTTTATTTTTTTATTTTTTTTTTTTTTTATGCCACACGAGTGGTCACACGAGTGGTCACACGACCCGTGTGACGTCACACGAGTGATCACACGAGTGGTCACACGACTCGTGTGAAAAAACCGCAAGCAACTTATAATTGTCCATTTGTCCACACGACCCGTGTGGCACCTCACACGACCCGTGTGAGGTCACACGACCCGTGTCACATAGTCACACGACCAGTGTGACTATTCATTTTTTTTTTTTTTTTTTTTTTAAATAATGTCATCTCATGACTTTTATATTGGACAAATAGATACATTATCTATAACTCAACAATTGAGTCATGGCAATTAATACTTGCAATAATACATCTTTATGTATTTATATATTAATCAATAATAGATTATAATTAATTAATCATGAAACTAATTTCAATATATACACAACAACTTGTATATATATTAATCAACTATTGATTATAATTAATTAATCATGAAACTAATTTCAATATATACACAACAACTTGTATATATATTAATCAACTTGATCAGAAACATTTTCTGGCCGTATGAACTCGAACAATTCGATTCATTTTTATTAATCCCAAAATTAAAATCAAATACAACTTTTGTATCACACACAAATTTATATGATTAAAAATGTTTATCATATAAACATAAACAAATCAAAATCTGTTTTTAAAGATGATAACCGTGGCTCTGATACCACTGTTGGGTTCGATAGTACCGTACGGGCTGTACGCAGCGGAATTTAAAATTTTTAAAGTAAGTATTTATCGTATAAATACAACACCCGTACATACTAATTGCGAATTAACTGATCGTCATCTTTAAAACATGCATCATATACAAATTTTGATTTGTTACTATAAAGTAAATACTAGTAAAAATATTTACCGAATTTCTTGAACTCCTTCACTATTGATGATGGATGAGGGAATCGGTTCCCGGTTGTAACTTCAACGACTTGAGGTTACTCGCTAGAGGAATCCAAGTGTCTTCCCTCTAAACGTATCCACCCTATGAAGCCCGGTTCCGACGACTTTCCTTCGCTAGTAGAAAAGACTCGGTTTTCTTGTATAGGAATATTTATGAATTTTATTTGGGAATTTTAAGAACTCTTTCTTGAAGTTTTATGAAGAACACTTTCTTCTCTTTCTAACACTTAGAAATTTAGGATCAAAAACTTCACTTAAATGCAAAACCATTTTGCATATATTTATACTAAACATTTTAGCATAAAATAATCAACATTTAGTAATATTAAATAAAATCAAATTTTATTTAAATAGTATTTACTAACTTTTGACTTTGAAAATAATAAGATATGTTAAGTAGTTCAAACAACCATCAACAACCATTTTATTATAATCATATTTATTATTTTAATCCTTAAATCATATTTAAAGATATAAATAATAATTGGATAATAAATCTTGAGAATCTTTCTCAAGACTTTATTATTATATCATTTTCCCAATATTATAATAATCATATTATTATTATTTTGGATTTTTGAAATTTAAAATCCTATTTTAAAATTCAACTTTATTAATTTAGTAATTACCTTAATTACTAAAGTAATATCCAAAATGTAATTAATCAATCTTATTGATTAATATATTCCTTTAATTGATATCTAATCAAATTAGATATTTATCAATTAATTCTAACCATTAGAAATACAATCTTTACCTTTGTTCATAATTAGTGTGACCTTTTAGGTTCACCTTAATACTAGTAGTGGGTTTACAACACTTTGTAATTTGAGTTAAATCTTATTAACTCTTATTCATGAATTAACCCTTTAATTTATGAACCCACATATCATGGTAACACCTAGCAAGTAGCATGAATCTAGTATTAAGTGAATAGCGAGTAAACCTATTCCGATTACAACTCCATACATGTAAAATCCTTTCGACATCTAATTTCCCGATTAAGTCTTGGGTATGATTTTGTCGAAACCCAAATTGACTTAATAACTATGATTCTATTTCATGTTTATTAACCCGGTTATGAATCACTATTCATCTCTGCCTTGGCCAAGGACTTTGGATTAATAACTATGAAACACATAGGAAATTCACTTATCTTCATAAGTGTCGAATCCTTTATTGGCCACTAACAAACTTCCATACATATTAACATAATACCCAACTTATCCCTTTAAACGATAGTGCTAGCTACCAAAAGGATAAATCAAAGTAGAATGTAATATGCACAAAGTTACCATTGTGCCTCAAGTCTTAGGATTAGTCATGTACTATTGTAACATGAAAATTCTTATTCGACTGAATAAATTCTTCATTAAGAATTTTCATACGGTCATGTTCAGTGAACTTGTTCTCTAACAAGCACCCACATAAATGTACTTACGTCTTACGCTAATGTTGATGGAATGCAACATTCTTGTCCAACAAGCATACAAACTATGTGCAAGTCTTTTATGGATTATTCGATATCCCATCTCGAAACATCCATCGACTTGGAACTGTATTTAAGATCACGGCTTTCAAGGTATGTTCCATGATCACCATCTCTATGCGCAACCATACCTTATAACCATAAGTGATCTAGGGATTTTATCTTAAGTGCAATTATAAGATAAATGCTTTCTCTTAAGATAAAGAAATGCCTTATTCATAATATAATTCCAATAGACTGTATTTACAAGTAGAATACGTCCAATCAGATTGGAACGCCGGGTACCCTACTCTAACAATCTCCCACTTGCCCTAGTTCCAATCACTCATGTATCTAAGACCCATCTTCTCAAGATGTCCTTCGAACACTTTCTGTGATAAAGGCTTAGTTAAGGGGTCTGCTATATTTTCTGCTGAGTCGACTCGCTCCATCACGACATCGCCTCTACCAATGATTTCTCTAATCAAATGGTATCGCCTCATTATGTGTTTGGATCTTTGATGAGATCTTGGCTCCTTTGCTTGCGCAATAGCCCCATTGTTATCACAATAAATTATTATTGGATCAACAACGGATGGTACTACACCCAACCCTTGGATGAAGTTCCTTATCCAAACAGCTTCTTTTGCAGCATCAGATGCAGCAATATACTCAGCCTCTGTAGTAGAATCAGCAATCGTCTCCTGTTTGGAACTCTTCCAACTGACCGCTGCTCCATTCAGAGTAAACAAATATCCTGACATGGATTTATAGTCGTCTTTATCGGACTGAAAACCAGAATCAGTAAAGCCTTCTAGTTTCAGTTCTCCATTGCCGTATACCATAAAGATATCCTTAGTCCTTCTCAAGTACTTAAGAATATTCTTAACGGCAGTCCAGTGACCTTCACCTGGATTAGACTGATATCTACTCGTTACACTAAGTGCATGAGCAACATCAGGTCTCGTACATAACATCGCATACATAATGCTACCTATAGCAGATGCATAAGGTATATGAGTCATCTTTTCTCTCTCTTCAGGTGTCTTTGGAGACATTGTCTTAGAAAGAGAAATATCAACGATCAAGATACAATAGTCTACATCGTCTCACAAATCAAAATCAAAAGCCAAAAACAAAAAAGAACCAAAAACGAAAAAGAAATAGCAACTACAATACATAGTCGATCTCCAGGCTAACATATGCCCGAAATAAATGTCTAGACTAATGAAAGCAAAAATCCTAAACTAGTGAAAGCAGAACGCAAGATATCCAAGCTGGTCCATCCGTACAAGGGTGCGAAGGCAGAGTGGAGCAGTGTCGGTCAGGAATGTATGTCTGTCTGGTATGGTGGCGCCAAGGCTGGCAAGATAGTCGGCGGGTCTGTTCCCCTCACGGAAAATGTGCGTGATCCTGTGATGGACAGACCGCAGTAGATCTCTAATACGCATAAGCGTGTGCTGAATCTGCCACGAGCCCTGGTGGCCCGAGTTCAAAAGTGTGGCTACAGCCGCAGCGTCTAGCTCGATCCAGATGTGGCTAGAGAGGTGGACAGCAATCTGAAGGCCGATCTGTAATGCCTGAATCTCTGCATCATAGCTCGAGGAGGCCTGAAGGGACGCGTGGAAGGCGGTGATGAGGGCGTCGCTGTAGTCTCGGATCAAGCCTCCTCCTCCGGCCACTCCAGTGTGGCGATCAAAGGAGCCATCAGTGTTCAGCTTGACCCACGGAGAGTCAGGTCGAAGCCAAACAACAGTTCTGGGCCGAGGGTGCCGACAGGCGGGGTTGGGGCCACCATGTAGCGATATGGTGGCGTGCAGCCTATCCAGTCTCGGGTCGTGAGCCTGCCCAATGCGATGAGGAGTGAAATGTGTCTCTCTACCTGCAAAACAATGTGAGAAAACATAAAAGTAATATCCCTATGCTTCGCACTATTCCTTTCTGTCCAGGTGAACCAAAGGATCAGACAAGGAATGAGGAAGCCCACGTGTCTAAGGTGTGTGCTCTGTGAGAAAAAACTCAGAAGCTCAAAGAAACTGTATGTGGTGGGTAGGGATATATGTGTCCAAGTGGCAAAATGCTCCCACACTCTCCTCACAATCTCACTCTCTAGAAAAAGATGGGTAAAAGTCTCGGTCTCATGGCGTCCAGTCTCAGAACAACAAACACACCGAGAGGAGAAGAAGATCCCCCTCGCGTGTAACACAATATCGACGGGTATCCGGCGCAAGAGGAGGCGCCAAAGGAACACCGAAATAGTAGGGGTGAAAAGGTCACTCCAGATGGCCCCGAAGAGGAGATTAGGCCGATCCCTCAGCCTGATCTGCTCCCAAGCCGAGGTAGTAGAAAACACACCTGATGATGTAAGTCTCCACCTCATGCTATCTGAACCGTCCCCCGAGATAGGGATCTGCTGGATCTGATCTAATAAATGCCCACTAAATCCCGCACCAGACCCCAACTCCCTATCAAGCTTCCCCCTATCCCGCGACCCGTCCGTCCAGAGGTCGCTCACAAGCAGGTAGGGGGAGTGCGACACCTGCATATCCCTAGACAACGGCCTATCACCTACCCACCACTCATCCCAGAAACTAACATCGCCCTCGCCCAGAACCCAGAAAATGTGATCCTGGGCGCGCCTACCAAACTTAGTGAGGCGCCGCCACTGCCTACTATCATGATCAACAGCCGTCACCCAACAAGGGTGGTTGGCACGTCTAGAGCAGTACTTGCCGCGAAGGTACTAAGCCCAAAGCAACTTTCCTTCCCTGAAGCGCCACCACAGCTTGTATGAGAAGGCTGTAACAATGTCCCTGAGGCGGCGGATGCCAAGCCCACCCTCGGGAAGGGGGCGACAGATGGAGTCCCAACTCACCCAGTGGTTACGTCTCCCCCTCCCAGAACCGTCCTCATAACCCCAGAAATAACGAGCCATAATCTGGTCTATCTCGTCAAGAGTAGACCTAGGGGGGTCGAGGAACATAAGTAAGTGAATCGGAAGAGAGCTGAGAGTGCTCTTGATCAGCGCCAATCGACCACCGAAAGAAAGATGTCTATGCGACCAACCAGAGATCCTGTCGATCATCCTCTGCCTGACGCCCGCAAAGAGCGCTCTCGTGAGGTTGCCCTTATATAAAGGGACGCCAAGGTAGGTAATCGGAAGGTCGCCACGCGCAAAGCCAGTAATGTCGTGGACCCGCTGAGCCCACCTGGCCGCACTGGAAGAGGAGAGGGTGAATGTGCTCTTCTGCACACTGACCAGCTGACCGGTAACCGAGCCATAGTGCTCCAAAAGGCGCATGAGCTCGACCAGTCCATCATCATCCGTCCGGGTGAAGATGATGATGTCATCCGCGTAAGAGAGGTGAGAGATGGGAGTACCATAGCCATGGTTATTTCTTTCTTAAGTTGAGTTTTGTTGCTAGGTTAGTTGTCTTAAGTTGCTAGGTTATTTCTTTCTTGCTGCTAGATTAATTGTCTTTTGTTGCTAGGTTAGTTATCTGTAGCTGGTAGGTTAGTTGTGTTTTGTTGCTAGGTTAGTTGTCTGATGCTGCTAGGTTAGTTGTATTTTATTGCTAGAATATTTCTTTCTTGCTGCTAGGTTAGTTTTCTTTTGTTGCTAGGTATTTTTTTTGTTTTTAAAAAAAAAATTGCAACCCAATGGATTAGAACCTGGTACCTCATAGAAGCAAGACAAGCAATGCAACCACTCCACCACTCACGATTGAGTGTCTTTCGTTGCTAGGTTATTTATTTCTTGCTGCTAGGTTATTTGTCAACGGGTCAATGCCGGAAGTCAACAGTCAACGCCGGAGTCAACGGTCAACGCCAAAGTCAACTAATAATTATTTTATTATTTAATTAATGTATATTTTAATTGATTTTGATCTAGACAAAATGAGTGGCTAAGATTGAGTCTCACGTACTCATTTTAAGGAGTGGTCTCATTGTATCCGTCCCCTATATCCCATCAAGCGCTAAGTTTAACGTCTTTAGCCATGTGAGAATGAAGTTCGATTAAGAGTCCTTCAATCTAATGTAGGACTGTCCATGGACTGAAAAGGTCGCTTTTTCTTGTGCAATCACGAATGGCCTAAAAAATCTCGACTTTAACCTTTTAAGAAATAGATTTGATCCTTGCATACGTTCTTTTTTGTAAAATTTTTCTTCATGCCACTTCTTTTTATTTTTCTTGTAAGTTCTCGAACTCTCATTACAAGCATCTCGCTCTTCCAACTCATTAACCTTGAAAAGCATCACCTTGCTCACCAAAGACATAAGAGTACCACCCACATATTCATATTCCTTAGGGTCTGGCAGACTTTTTAGATCCATAATGGGTGGTTTTAACTTTGAAAAACTCAATTGGGATGAAATAAGCCTTGGCATAACATCTGACACAGCCACTGACATGGGCCGTGTGGAAAATCTTGACCGTGTCGCATATTAAACTATCTTGAATAAAAGAACATAAAAAAAATGTATGTTTATAATAATAAAAACACTTTAAATATTATATAACATATATAAAAATATCTAAGTTTTTATATATCATTATTGAAAGATGTGAAGTCACCTAAATTTTTTCTAAACTCTTTTATAAATAAAACATGCCTAAAAACTATATAAAAAGATGTGAAATCACGTGAAATTTTCTAAATTATTTTTGAAGAAAACATGTCTAAAAAAATTAAAATTTAACATATGTAAATGTAATCGCCAAAAAAAAAAGCATATGTAAATGTATATATTAGGCAGAATTTGTAAAAAAAAATTGCCTAAGCAATATGTTTAAAAGTAAAAAAAATATTATGAGGCTAATAAATAACATTATCAATAAATATTATGAGTCTAATAAATGACATTATCTCACGCTAAATTTGTTGAGAGAAGATGAGAAGATTTACATAGTTTATATAAAATAAATATTGAGAAGATGAATTACATAGTATATATAAAATAAATATTGAGCTAATATCAAGAATTATGACAAATTATTCCGTGTGTAAAGTTGAGTACAAAAGATTTCAAAAATTAATTTTTTTTTCTTAAGTTTTTTTAAGTCGTTATCGTAGAAAGGAATTTTGTATACTCTTTGTCTGTATACTTGACTTATCAATTTTATAGATACAAATCGAAATATTATATACCAAATAAAATGAGATTTCATATTTAATTATGTATTCTTTATATATATATATATATATATATATATATATATATACATATATATAGGGTCACGCTTCGGTAACCATTAGATCGAATGGTCCAACAATTTATAAAAATACAAAAAATATACCTCCTAGAGAGGCATATTTCGAATATAGAGGAGTCAAAGTTCCCAACAATCAAGTTTTCAGTAAGGGCAGTACAATAATTTTGACATACACTTAAACAAGTGGCTCCACTCCCTCATTAAATACGTCTGCCGCCTAACTCCACCCAACATTCAACCCACCTACCCCACCCCACCTCTCTCTCACTCTCAAAACTCTCTCTCGGTCTCTCCCCATCACTCTCTCTCTCTCTCTCAATTACAGACGCAGTGACGAGTCCTCAGCCATCACCGCCGTCACAGCCCATCTGCCCGCTCTCTCAAGCTCATTCGCTATCTCTCTCCCATTCTCTGTCTCTCTCTTGTAATAATATTTTATATTATTCTATTATTGTGGACCATATAATTAGTTGGACCTAATTGAATTAATAGTCAAACTTATTTAAGGTGAATATGTATTTAATGAATTATTAATGTTATAATATTAAAGAGTCCAATTTGTGATGTTTGACTTGGACAGTAAGTTAGGTTAGAATATGGGGAATGTTAGTAGGATTAGGATTGTAAGTCTTTTCCTCTTATATATACTACATGCCCCTCTCTCCCATCTCATACGAAAATAAAGTTCTCAACATCAAGGGCTTTATGGAAAGACGAGAGACTCGGGAGAGAGAAACAATTCATAGACAAAGGCGAATCCATCATTGGAGATTACGAGAAAGATAGATCCATGAGATTACGAGGAACAGATGGCAGATCAACATCATAGATCAAGAAAACAGGGAAGGACTATAAGCTGGATTCTTGTAAGTTCTATGTGTAATTTAATTTATGCAAAGATCCATATTCTATGAATTGATAGAATTACATGCGTAGGGTTTATTCAATTCCGCTTAATAGTTATGAATATACCCATTAAATTTCTTACATGTGGTATCAGAGCATGTGTTTTTGCATAATTATTTTACCGATTAAAGTTTGTGGCCATGCTGCGTATTGATCACTATTGATCACTGCACATAATTCCGCACATCAATCATTGCCGCTTGATTGATTGGAATTTTTGTAATCAAGGTTTGTGGGTAATTCACGTGTGTTGGATTTTTAAAGGGCAATGCTATATGTACACCCCTTTTTACTAATTGTACACCCTTCTTAATTAATTGATAAAATATTGTATAATTATTTAAATTACTAAATGTACACCCCCCAATTACTAAATATACACTCCTCTTGTCACATCACCTTTTTTTTTTAGTGACATGACCACTCATTTCTAATTATAAACCCCCCTATTGTCAAATCAACTTTTTTATTTTTTTAGTGACATGACTCACACTTCCAATTATACACCCCCCCTATTGTCACATCATCTTTTTATTTATTTTTTAATGATATGACCCACAAATTACCAATTATACACCCCCCCTATTGTCATATCATATTTTTTCTATGCTTTCATTATTATACAACAATTTTTGTATGACAACAATTTTTGTATGACAACCATTTTCTATGATGCTTTCATATTTTTTCTATGCTTTCATTATTATACACCCCTTTATATTCTATATATAGCCTTCAATATATGAGCTCAAATATGCACACTCCTAAAAATTTCATAAATTTCATATACACATTACGGTTTTATATATATCATTTATTTGAAGATGTCAAGATCCGATGACTTTGTTATTGATAACACGGCAGAATTTACCGTTGAAGAGGTACTTTTGTTAATAATTTTATAAATATATTTTATATTTACAGTAATAGAATTTTTAATATTAAATGACTATGCTAATTTTTTTTTGTAGGATTTTGCTACTTCTGAAGAATTGTTGAATTGGGTTAACAATGTCGCTAAATCTCTTGGTGTTGTTGTTATAAAAAAACGTTCAAAGTTTTCGAGAAAAAATGAATTAAGAAAAATGTGGTTGCGGTGCGACCGTGGCGGTGAGTATAAAGATATTGGTTCTAGTAAAGACACCGCATCAAAAAAAATCGGTTGTCCTTTCGAGCTAGTTGCTTCGCGTGAAAATAATTTGGTTAAATCTTGGAAGTTAGAAGTAGTTTGTGGCATACACACTCATGCAAATGCTACAAATTTTGAAGGACATCCGTTTGCGATGCGTTTAAATGCAGAAGAAAAAAAGTTGGTGGCAGAATTGACCAGAGCTCATGTTAGCCCACGTGATATTCTCGGTATAATACGAGCTCGAAATGAAAATAATTTTTCCTCCTTAAAAAATATTTATAATGAAAGACACAAGATAAGAACGTCCATGTATGCTGGTAAAACCCCAATGGAGGTTCTTTTGATCACTTTGGAGGATAAAAGTTTTATTTACGAGCTTAATAAAAACCGAGAAACCAATGAATTGGAAGATTTATTTTTTTGTCATCCAACATCTTTGGCGATTTGGCGGTCATTTCCGCAAGTTTTACTGATCGATGCCACGTACAAGACAAACAGGTAATTTTCTTTTATCTGTTTTTTATCCATAAAAATATTTAATATTTATAAAATAAATTCTTATATTATGTTTATCCAAATGTTTACAGATACAATATGCCACTGTTAGAAATGGTTGGCGTGACTTCAACCAATAGTACATTTTGTATTGGTTTCGCCATCATGAATCAAGAAAAAATATCAAATTACGTTTGGGCGTTGAATCAGCTAAAGTTGAGGTTGAAAGAGAATGTTTATCCAAATGTCATTGTTACGGACCGAGAGTTAGCTCTAATGAATGCATGCACGATCGTGTTTCCGGATTCCAACAGATTGTTGTGCAGGTGGCATATTTCGCAGAGTATTTTAAAGAATTGCAGACCTTGTTTTAATTTACAAGGTTGGAATTCATTCAACCACAGATGGGATGTGTTGATAAAATCTCCAACAGTGGAAATATATTCGACTAATTATATTCGGCTACAACAATTTTTGTATGACAACCAAGGTATACACATCATAGAATTATTGTCTTTTATTTTAAAATGTCATATTTTTTGTATAATTATTTTACATGTAGGTTTGAAACGATATTTTTTTACAGTTTCAGGTCATGTACTCACGTACTTAAATGACACTTGGTTGGATCCGTACAAAGAGAGGTTCGTATCTGCTTGGTGTGATAAATATCTAACATTTGATAATAATACAACCAACAGGGTTGAGAGTTCACATGCTCACTTAAAAAGTATGTTGAACTCGTCACAAAATAAGTTAGATAAGATAGTCGAAACAATAGAAGATATAATAAAATTACAATACATATCTATTAAAGATAAATTAGAAAAAAGCAAAATAAAATTGTCACATAAGTTGAAAAATTCACGTCAATTTAAATTTTTACATGGAAAAGTATCAAAAAATGGTTTAAAAAAAATATTTACGGAACTAGAGCGACTTGACACTGTAGTTGAAATTACTGCTGAAACTTGCGGGTGTCAACTTCGTACAAGTTGTGGGTTACCATGTGCGCACGAACTTAACTTCTATATGAAAGAAGACTTGTTTATTCCATTACAAGAAATTGATGTCTTCTGGAGGACTTTAGATATTCCTGACCCTACAGTAGAGGAGGAGGATGATGTAACTTGTGATGCTGAGCTTGAAAGGTTCAAAAAAGGTTTTGCAGATCAGCCAAAGTCAGGGAAGGTCTCATTTTTGAGAAAACTTAGGGGGATTTTTGAACCATCGACCTATATTGTTGGTGAACCTTCTGTTCACAAAAATATCCGTGGTCGTCCAAGTTCAAAATCCAGCAAGGACAAACAAGTGTTGCCTAATGAAAGTCGTAGACATAGTTGTTCATCGTATAGACCAGCCGTTCAGTCTGAATTGAACGAGCCACCACGACACAGTGAATATGTCTACCGCGATCTGCCACCCAAGGTTGATCCACCACAGTGTAGCTCATATATGCCTTTTTCTTTTGATTTGAATGATCTGCCACCTATGTCCGAGCAGAACTTTGTTTATCAAGACCCGGCACCATCAACTCAATATGGTTATGATCATTACGAACTGCCACAACAAAACGAATATTATTATCAGCAGCCAATAATGGAGGTATTGTTATTTTATACTTTATTTTTTTATAAAAAGATACAATCTAGTTGTCAATTAAAATTTCTTTTATCTTATATTTTTTTTTAGGAACCGACACGGTATACACATCCACTGATTCATGAAATTCCATCTTTCTTTCAACCATATGTCATCGGGATTGAAGATGTTGAAGGCGATGGAAATTGTGGTTTTCGGTCAGTAGCTGTTGCTATTGGTCGAGATCAACATGATTGGCCATCGATTCGTCATGAATTATTGCAGGAATTGCATACCAATAAAAAACACTATAAAATTTTTTTTGGTGATTATTATAAGGTTGTGGAACACTCCTTCAAATTTCAAGGCATTGGATTTGCACCGATTGAGCATTGGATAAAAATGCCCGAAACTGGTCTCGTGATCGCGAACAAGTACAACTGCATTTTTTATTTTTTAACAGATGCAGGTAGTTACACATTCTTTCCGCTTTGGACAAGTCCACAAGCTCCAGAACTAAATCAATCCATAGCAATTGCATTTGTTCATGGAAATCATTTTGTGAAAGTGGATTTGCAAAATGGACATCCAATGCCCAAAGTTTCTCCGTATAAAAGTGTCTGTATGAAAGAATGGAGACAAATGTATAAGGATCGTCTACAATTGTAATAATACAAAAAAAAAATGTATTTATTTATAATATTGGTCAAAACATGCCTTTATTTTTGTTTATTTTAAAAATAATTGTTAAATCATGTAATGATTTTGAAATCATTTAATAACTAATAGTCAAATCATATAATAATTTAAAAGTCACATCACGTAATGATTTAGTAATGATTAAAGTAATTAAAGGATAATTAGAGAGGGGTGTACAATTAGAAATTTAGGGGGTGTACATATAGACACCCCCTTTTTAAATCCATTATGGTGCATCAAATATATACTTGAAAGCAATGAAGGTCTCACGCAACATATATATGCTTGTTGGGAATTTTGCAAATAATTGTTAGCATATGTTTTATTTGAGCAATGAAATTACTGGATTCTAGCAAATAATTGCCTGCTTACCGTGTGTTAGGAATTGCTTGAGTTATTAAATTATTGGATTCTTGTATACACGCATTAATGATATTACGGTAAAATCATATTCAATTGTTGAGGTTAATGAAAGTTTAAATATAATAACCTCATAATAAAATATTAACAATAAACTATATTAAAGTTAGGGTGATTGAGATATGTTATAGTTTTGATAATCTCATAAAATACCCATCACATAGTTTCTAATTATATTATCTATGTAAAGATACTAGTTAGTCACCAAAGTGGCCTAGTTTAATTTATGGAATAGATAATTAAATTAGATAAAATATAATTAAAATAAAATATTATCTAATTATATTATCTATGTAAGAAACTAGTTAGTCACTAAAGTGGCCTAGTTTAATTTATGGAATAGATAATTAAATTAGATAAAAGTATCAATTATTCAAATATAAGACGATGTCTTATTAATGTACCCTAATATTATAATATTTGAATAATTGATGTTATAGATTATAAACTAGGAGGACACCCAAAGGTGGGCCATGGTTTGTAATATATGACACTAAACGAGAAATTATATTAAAGTTAGGTTAATTACTCTGTTTGTCCAAAGATAACCGCTAATTAATCACAATACCTATAATTTCTATTAAAAATCTTTCCTCTTAGGCATCAATCAAGTATATTATATATTTAAGTATTTGCCCAAAGGTATATTTAAATATATAATTTAACAGATATCTGAATCCATTAATTGTCTCTCAAAGCTTAACTAAATAGCATGTATTAAAGTTTGCAGCGTTCAAAAATTTGGTTTTTCCGTCAAGTATTATTATTGAAAAATTCAATAGGCTAAACTTCAATGAATGGTCTGAGCATATCCATGTTTAAATAGGTGCACTGAATTTGGATATACTCTAATTACTGATGAAGCTCCCACAACCATTACTGATGAGAGCTCTGAAGTAGAGGTAACTCTTCGTAGGGCATGTGAGCGATCAAATAGGTTGTGTTTGAATTTTATAAAATTAATCATGGCGGATAACATTAAGGCTGATAATGCAAAAGAATTCCTAAATTAAAAATCAAGGAACTATCTCCATTTAAAGTTACAGAAAAAGTCTATTGTGAAAAGTTTCATGAACGTGCTCTTTACTATAAAAGTTCAACTGATTCTGTTCCATCTATAATCTCGTGACCAAACATGTTCAACATATAAGCTAAACTTACAAACATGAGAATGAATGTGATAGACTCATATATGGTTATATTCATCATGAACTCCCTACCTGTCGAATTTGGTCCTAGGTGAACTTTAACACCATTAAAGATAAATAGGCCTGTAAGGAAATTAAGGCTATGCTGGTGCAGGAAGAGGCGAGAATAAATGAGATGAAAGAAGAGTCGATTCACTTATATCTCATGTGTGAGCCAATAATAGTAAAATAAAATGGGAACACAAAGGCAAATAAAAGGAGATTGGCTTACTTAAAGTTTTTGAAGGTCCAATCATTAAAGAAATGAGGTATTATTTCTGTAAAAAGTTAGGCCACCTCATGAGAGATTGTCCGAAATAAAATCTTGATTCGAAAAGAAAAACATACATTAAATTTTTGTATGTTGTGAATCAAATTTATTAAAGATTTCCAATAATACTTGGTGGCTTGATTCTGTGCAACTACTTATGTATCTCATATTTATTTTGAGGTTAAACGTAGTGCACATAATTAAAATTCTACTCTCTTATGGCATTAAAGATTATGGTCACATATCCGAAGAAAAGTTTTGAGAATGGTGAATAATGAAACTATTTCTCGTTTGGATTTTAGTGATCAAGATGTATGTGTAGAATGAATTAAAGAAAAGCAAACTAGACATACATTAAAGAGATCTGCCAAGAGAAGCACTAAAATTTTATAACTTATTTACACTAATTTTTGTGGTCTATTCAACGTCCCTTTGTGGGGGTGATGTAAAGTATTTAAATACCATTATAAATGATTTCTCACGTTATGGTTATATTTATCTACTACATGAAATGACTCAATCATTTGACTATCCAAAGATATACAATGATGAGATGGAAAGGTAGTTAGACAAATAAGTAAAAGTTGTGAGATCTCACTAGAGTGGTGAATATTATTGTAAGTTCAAATAAAAGAGGATAATATCCTAGTCCATTTGCAAAGTTTCTTGAGATTTGAAATATTTGTGTGCAATACACTATAATTGAGACTCCTCAACATAATGGTATTGTTGAGAGGATAAATCATACTTAAAAGGATATGGTTAGGAGTATGTTGAAATAATTCAAAATTAACGTTTACTATGTGGATGCATGCATTAAAGATTGTTATATATTGGGTAAACCGGGTTCCTAGTAAAGTAGTTCTTATTATGAACTATGGAAGGGTCGGAAACCTAGTTTTAGGCATCTTGATGATTATTGGTGTTAAGCAGAAGTAAAAGTATATAATCCACATGAAAAGAAACTTGATCCTAGGACAACCAGTGGTTATTCATTGGCTATCCGAAAAGTTTTAAAGGATATAAGTTTTACATGCCTAATCATAGTACAAGAATAGTTGATTCCAACAATGCTCCATTCATTAAAAATGATCAAATTAGTGGGAGTTTGGAACTGCAAAGTTTGGATGTCAAAGAAACTCAGGTTGAACAGTCCAAACCCGAGAGTCCATCAATAGTTGTTATTCATTTTGTTACAGTAACGTCATGTATCTTAGATGAATAACAAAATGATCCATACTCACTTGATAATTAATCGGTTACAAACACTCAAGAAATTATAGGACAACCTTTGGTTGATGAAATCACAAGCCATGAAAAGTAAAAATTCTGAAAAGTTTATCAATTCCATGAAAGAATAATTAAAGTCTTCAATTCAATTGATTTACCTGAAGGGTCTAAAAGAGTTGGGTGTAAATAGATTTTTCAAAAACCAAAGACTATCTAAAGGTAATATCGAAAGATATAAAGTTAGACTTAGGTTACACCCAAAAGGAAGGCATTGACTACAAGGAAACACTTCTCTCGTTTCGAGAAAGATTACTTGAGAATTGTAATGGTAATGGTGGCTCTGTATAATTTTGAGCTTTATCAAATGGACATAAAGATCACCTTTTAAATGATAAACTTAAAAGGAGATCTACATGAACTAATTAAAAGTTTTTTAGATCGCAAGAAATGAATCATTAGTGTGTAAGTTGAATAGATTGATATATGGACTAAAATAAGTCTCGTCAATGGTATCTTAAGTTTAATGATATCATCACTGCTTATGGTTTTGTAAAGAATACCGTAGATCGGTGTATCTACATTAAAGTCAGTGGGAGTAGATTTGTTATTTAGTTTCGTATGTCAATGACATATTATAGTTGCTAATAATATGGACATGTTGCACGAAGTAAAGTATTATCTCTCTAAAAATGTTATGAAATAAAGGATGTGGATGAAACGTCCTTGCTGATTGGAATAGAAATATTCTGGAATAGATCACAAGGAATAAAAGTTTATCCCATAAAAGTTTTATTTGAGAGATAATGGATGGTTGTAATTCCAATTCATAAAAGTGACACATTTAATCTAAAATAAATGTTCGAAAGGTGAAATGGAATGAAAAGTAATGGAGAAAATTCCTTAGATATAAATTATTAGGAGTATTAAGTGAGACGAACCTGTACTAGGTTTGATAATATATTTGTTGTTGGTACGTTAAACAAATATAAAAATGATTTTAAATGATTATGCTGCAAAGAAATTTTTAAAGTACTGACAAGGCATTAAAGAACACATGCTAACTTAAAGAAGATCCAAATTATTGGTTATAATTGGATACTCGGATTCAAACTTTTGCTCATAATGTCTAAAGAAGCAAAATTATAGAAAAGTGGGACAAAGTCCATCACCGCGACTTCCACGATTAAGTTTGAGTTTGTGGTATGCTTTGAGGCTACAAGTCAAATTTAGGGCTACGATGCTTTATCTTAGGACTTGGAAGTGTCGACATCTTGTCCAAGCCGCTAAGAAATAATCGCCGTATCGTAGTTTCAAGGAATGACAAGTATTCAAAGGGTGTGAATCACATAATATTGAAATACTTGGTCATAAAAATAGAAGTGAAGAACTAAAGTGTCATTTGAGCATTCTAGTACTAATTGCATGAAAGCGGATCCATTTAAAGGTTATTCCCTATAGCCGTTGCAAGGCATATAAAGAAAATTGGGAATAACGAATGGGGCCTTGTTGGACTGACCAATACTGAATGAAATTGCTCAATTATTGATTTTGACACTTATTGAATTCAATTAAAGATTTTTGATTCTTCACATACAATATCATCATTATGGATATTTGATTTTATAGTATATACATAAAAGTTGGATGGCTTATGGTTATGGTACGAATAGTTTGTTCCATATTAAAGTAAAGTTGAAATAGAAATAATTTGCGGTACATGGAAGGGATCATGTCGCTCGAAGACTTGTGACCGCCATGACTCGGTTAATTTCTATTTTAAATTTAAACTTATAAGTATATGTATTCAATCATAAGTTTGATGAAAAGTGCGCGCTTAAAGTAGTTCTTTGGCTTTCGACACTATATGGTCTAAGTGGGAGAATGCAATAATATTTTATATTATTCTATTATTGTGGACCATATAATTAGTTGGACCTAATTGAATTAATAGTCAAACTTATTTAAGGTGAATATGTATTTAATGAATTATTAATGTTCTAATATTAAAGAGTCCAATTTGTGATGTTTGACTTGGACAGTAAGTTAGGTTAGAACATGGGGAATGTTAGTAGGATTAGGATTGTAAGTATTTTCCTCTTATATATACTACATGCCCCTCTCTCCCATCTCATACGAAAATAAAGTTCTCAACATCAAGGGCTTTATGGAAAGACGAGAGACGCGGGAGAGAGAAACAATTCATAGACAAAGGCGAATCCATCATTGGAGATTACGAGAAAGATAGATCCATGAGATTACGAGGAAGAGATGGCAGATCAGTATCATAGATCAAGAAAACAGGGAAGGACTATAAGCTGGATTCTTGTAAGTTCTATGTGTAATTTAATTTATGCAAAGATCCATATTCTATGAATTGATAGAATTACATGCGTAGGGTTTATTCAATTCCGCTTAATAGTTATGAATATGCCCATTAAATTTCTTACATCTCTCTCTCTCTCACACACACACAGTCACGACTCGACACACATCACCCCACCGTCAGTCCGCCACCGCCCGTCCGCCGCCGCCACCGCTGTTCCGCCCGCTCTCTCCAGACACCGTGGGCCCCCGCTCCTGAAAATTCAGGTGAACGTCCGTCGAAGGATTCCGATTCCGATCACCTCGAACGCGACCCCCAAGTTGGTGCTCACGATGGCGGCCTCCTTCCTCCTGGTGAAGCAACAATTCACGCTATGAGGTCGAGAATTGGTCAATTTGGGGGTGTGATGCTTTGTGAAAATTAGGTAATCCAAAAGGATTGATATGCAATTTAAGTTAATTTGACAATATTGTAAATTGGTTCTTTTAGTAAACTCATTGGGATGACCACTGGATTTTCTGGCTCGGACCATTTGCTGGGGAATTGAACTGAGCTTTTGTACTAGTTTCTTTCTTAATTTTTTAATTAAGCTATGGATCTTTCTTAGTTGCTTGCTGTGCTTCTTTGATGGATGATTAAATTTGTGTAATTTGTTGAATATTTGTTCTGACTGTTGGTATCATGGGCTAGTGTTTGTTTTAGACATGGCCAGTCAACGGGTCCGGGACCGGCCCGGCCCGGCCCGCCGGGCCAACGGTCCCCAACACCTTGGCCCGTAACCGAACCGGAAAGTGCGATGAACCGGCCCGGACCGGCCCGGAAAATTTAAAAAAAATATAAATAAATAAAAAAAATAAAAAGACACATATCTCTCGGTTTCAGCCCACGACCCGGCCTGGCCCAGACCGCCAGGACAAAAAAAGAAATTGAGCCAACCGGGACCGAACCGCGGCCCTTACGTGGCCGGTTAAGGGCCGATTCTGGCCGGTTCGGGACCGGTTCTCGGTTCGGCCCGCGGCCATGTCTAGTTTGTTTAATTTGGCCGTTGGCATGTGAAAAAAAGAAAATATGAAAGAATTTAATGAATATAAAAGAATGATTAATAAAAATGTATAAATGCACAATATTCTATTTGAGTATTCACAAATGCACAAACACATACACAAAATTAACATTACTAAATATATGTTTATTATATAAATAATTTGGCAAATGTAAATTAATGTAAATTGAAATACACCATACTAATGTTTTTAAAACTTGAAATGTACATAAAAAATACTCGATCGTTAGGTTGCACAATAATGATAGTCGAAATACGCATTGTTGTCTGTATGAATGCATATTATTGATTTTGGTATTTTATATATTATGCCTTTTGAACAAAAATAGTATAAATAAAAAATAAACATTAAAATATCAAATATTTTATAATATAAATAGTAGATAAATTATATAATAAAAATAACGAATAAAAAGATAATTATTTAGGTTAATTCAATGTATAATTATATCTAATAAAACTAGATTCAAAATACACATAATTTATTTAGGAAGGTATAAATTACCGCACTTTATATGGCGGAATGTTACACTATATAAAACAACACATTGCAACATTTAAAACAACACGTTACACTTTATCATCCCACTCCACAATTAATGTCGGCAACTCTCGCCAAAATATTACGCGATATAAATCTAAAAAGCTAATCTACATAATATTTCAAAATTCATCACATCATCTATGCACAAAAAATACAATCATGCTAACGCACCAAAAATTCAGTACTGCACTTTATATATTAATACGTTGCACTTTATACATCAATACGTTGCACCTTATAACACAACATATTGCACCTTATACGACCACATGTTGCACGTACCAACATCACAATATACTACTACATGTATTTTTTTAATATAATTTACAAATTATTTCGGTTACTTATGTTAATTCGGTTAAGCGATCAAATAAATCGACTATTTTGGTTTTAGTTTCATTTGGGACAAATCATTAAAAAATAACTGCATTTCGAATGCACATTAGTGTTAAACGAGTTGCACATTAGTGACTGTCTGATTGCACTATCTCGACCAAAGTCGATTGAACTAAATTTTTAATTTGAATTTTATAAGACAGTTCGATTAATCATTTTTTGCCATTTAAATTTTAGTTACTTCGGTACGACGTAACCTTTATTTTTTAAAATAATCAAGATAATTGAATCAACCAACGTGTATAAAATATTATTTTTTATATTTTTCAACCAAAAAAAATACAAAATGTTAGATAAGAATATAAAAATACTAAATATGATTTTATAATATAAATAATATTATACCGAAATAATCGGTTATCCGATAATAAAATAGAATATTAAATATTTGTATTAAAACACTAACAGATATTTTTACAACATAAATAATAAATTATTTCAATTAACCAAAATAATCGATTATTCAATCGAATAAATTGATTATTTCAGATCAATTTTAGTTTGGTTTGGAATAAAACATTAAAAACGTCTTCATTCTAAGTGCACAATAGTGCTAGATAATTACACATTAATGACTATCAGATTGCACCGTAACTGCTTGAACTAAAATTTTCGATTCCAAATCTTATATTTTGGTTCGATTATCTGTTTTTACTTTTAAAATAATTGTTATTTCAGTTCGATGCCGGCTTTAGTTTTTAAAATAAACGAAATAATGGAATCGACCAAACTATATGAAAAAAAATTATTTAGATTTTTTATGCATTACGATTGCACATTAAAGTTATATGAATTGCACATTATTGCCTAACATATTGCACAATATCGAACGAGATCGAACGAACTAAATTATTTTGTTCAATATATTCCAGTTCGATTATTATTTTTTCATTTCTAAATCACGGGTATTTCGGTACGATGTCATTTTTTATTTAAACAATTGAATTTACCGAACATCAAATATATATATAAAAAATTATTATTATTTTTTATATCTTTATACAAAAGTATCATTTTATTTTTAGCAAATAAAAGATAAAAGTATTAAAATACTAATTATTTTTTCATTAATTGCAAATTTGAAACAGGACCCAAATTATAATATATTAAACTTCTAAAATTGCAAACGATCCCTTGAAATGTATTCAATTCTCAACAAGTAGCCCCCCCAAAATAGTCACTCGATTTTCACGCTTCCTGCCGCATTTCACATACTCCCTGCCAGCTCTCTCACGCGACACGGCTAAACGGCGGTGAAGTGAATCCCCATAACATCTCCGATCGAATTTTGAATTAACAAATGATTGAATTTGGGGGTTGGGGCTTTAGGTGCTCTTCACTTGACGGTTGCAGATGAGAGGTCGAGCTAACTCGTGGGGCGTAATCATATCATGTCGACGGCGAAGTCAAATTGACGATGGCGGCTGTGGCGGTCGCCGGATCGATGGCCGTTGTATCTGTGTTGAGCAGTGCTGGATTTGGCCGCCTGCAAGCTGCTCAAGGTGGGCGTCGACACCACCCGAATGAAGGCGGCGATGACGCAGATGCAATGAAGATGGTGGCCGGTGACACCGCCAGCGGAAGGAAGGTGGTCGCCTGCGATCTGAATGTGCGACTGTGTGTGTGGGTATGTATTGAGTGTGTGTTAGTGTGTGTGAGAGAGATAGGTATTGTGATTGGTGCGACTGACCATGGCGGGAGACATCGGCGGCCGGCGGGGGTGATCTCGGCGGCCAACGAATATGCTTGTGGCGGTCGGCGGCGACGGTTAGTTTGTGTGTGTGTGTGTGTGTGTGTTGTGTCTGTATTTGGTGTGTGTAGGTGTGTGTGTGTGTCTGGTGCGAGCGTGTGTGTTCATGTGTGTGTTTGTGTGCGAGAGAGAGAGAGAGAGGATATGTTAGTCATTAGTGGTGTTAGTGGTCGGGTCCACCTGGTATATTTAAATGTCTTATTTACCCTCAGTTACTGGTAAATGTTAATATTTAACCATGTTATATATAATTATTTGCAATAATGCCATTCGTGTTTGACTGCCCCTTATTAAATTTTGACTTAATCATGACCATTGGTCTGATAGATCCAATGGTACAAAATCATTCTTATTTCTTTCATTATCTATCTTTCTCATATGATCCTAACTCTCTATCTCTCTCTCTCTCTCTCTCTCTCTATAAATATATATATATATATATATAGGGTTGGGTTCAAGTGAGAATGGTACTCAGTGAAAGAAATAAGAACACATCGTGGTCATTGGATCGGATGATCTAACGATCATAAAAAATACATAAATTGTAGATTCATTAAGGGTAAATTAGACATTCTACCAACACATTAAATGGACCTACCACCAACAAACTCATCACACCCCTTATCTCTCTCTCACACACACCTACCACACGCATACACACAGACCAAAAAACACACACAGGATTTTCTTTCTCTCTCTCTCTCTCTCACACACACACACCTAAACAGACACACACAGGCCAAACACATACAAACGCACAGCTATGAACGGACCTTGCCCCCGACCACTGCTCAGAGCGCCGCCGCCTAACCGAGTCTTGCTCCGCCGCCGGTCAGAGTTCTTCGCTGTCCGCCGCCGGTCAGAGTTCTTCGCTGTTCGCCGCCGGCCAGAGCACCGCCGCAACCCCGCCACCGGCACGCCTCTTACATGACGATAGATGCTTAATTGCGACGCAGCCGCCGTCATCGACATCCCTCCTCACACATCGCGGCCAGATAACCCCGATACCTACATCCGCCACTGCCACCTCGACCCCCGCCGCTACCGCCTCGACCGTCGGCGACGCCACCTCGACCTCCTTCGCTGAAATTCACGACCTTGTATGGATCGTCGTTGTCTCCGCTTGTACCGGCGTCGGCGCCGCCCGCCGGAACCTGCTATTGCAAAATTGACTCCGAATTTCAGAAATCGTGGCTCCGATTCGTTCAATTCATAGATTTGGGGCTAGGGGCAAGATTTGAAAATTTGATAATTATAAAGGATTTTGTATAATTTCAGATATATTACTTATTTTCAATTTAGTTCAAGTGGCAGATCTGTAATTTATCAAAAATTTAATAAATCATTAATTATTGTAAAATAAATGCACATTATTAAATAAAAATGAAAATTAAAATATACAATAATGTGGAATGCACATTACACATAGATGAAGTGCACATTAGTTAAAGTAACATAGCACATTAGTGTATAATTAGCTAACCAAGCTATATAAAAAATAATTTTTTAATATGTTATAGGTTACATGTTATTTAGTTCAATAAGTAATAATATAAATTATTAAATAAAACAATGTGAATGTTAAATATAGTTTTATTATATAAATATTTTGATTCATGCAAAATGATGTTAATTGAAATACATATTATTAGTGCTTTTAATATTGGAATGCACATATATATTAATTAATAAATAAAAATTATATTAAACATTAAAAATATTTTAATCATTTAGTATAATTCCTTGCATGATTATAGTTACTAAAACTATTTTTCGAATGCACATAATCTATCTAGGATAATATAAAGTAGCGAGCTTTATATATCAATACATTGCACTTTATAAGTAACCACGTTGCACTTTATTAAGCAACACCTTGCACTTTATACAATCCACAATTAAAGTTGATAGCTTCCGCCAAAATACCATGCATTATAAATCTAAAAATATATCTATATTTTTCAAAAATAAAAAATAAAAAATATATCTACATAATATAATTTAGTATCCACCGCATCATTCCTACACAAAAAACACAAGAATGCTAACGTACCCAAATTACAATAATGCACTTTATATATCAACGCATTGCACTTTATAAAACAAACGTTGCACCTTATAAAACAACACGCTACACTTTATCACGACACTCCGCAATAAAATACTGCACACCGTACATAAAAAAAAAAATAGTTCGACATAATATTTTAATATATTTCTTTATATTTTATTGCATATATATTTTTGGTCTTTTTTTTAAATATATACATATAATGCTAAAATATTAAATATATTTTTTATAATATAAATAAAAAATATTTTGATTATTTATGGTGTTTTGATTAACCTATAGAATATATCGATTATGTCCGTTCATTTTTAGTGTGCTAATCATACAAAATGAATGCACCGTGAGTGCACGATATATAGTATTAGAAGAACTGCACATTAATGATTATCAAATTACATAATAACTACTGAAACCAACGAATTAAATTTTTTATTTGAAATTTTATATTTTAGTTCAATTGGTTATATTTATTTTTAAATCACAATTATTTTAATTCGGTGTCAGATTTTTCTTTTTTTTTTAATAACCGAAATAACTGAAATGACCAAATTATGTAAAAAAATGTTATTATTATTTTATATATTTTTGTATGTATTGCCAATGCACATTAAGGTTGTATGAATTGCACATTACTGACTATTGGATTGCACAATATCAATTTGTTTCAACCAAACTAATAATTTTAGTTCGAATTTTTAAATCTCATATCAATTGCCATTTTTTACTCTAAAAAACTCGATCATATCGGTTCAATATCAGATTTTTTTATTTAGATAACCGGTCAACCAAACTATATTTATATATATATATATTTATAAAATATTAATTTTATTATTTTATTTTTATGTAAAATATTAATAATTTCCAGTCACAAAAAATACAAAAATACTGAACATTAAATGGAAATATTAAAATATTAATTATAATTTGATTAATTACAAATTCATTATTGTGCAATACACTGAAGAACAATGTGCACTGATTTGAATAGTAACTTCGAATTATTAAAGTTTTGATAAATTTCATATTTACTCCATAAACTAAATTTGTAATATTTAACTTTCAAAAATTACAATTAAGTCCTTAAGAGTTATCAAATTTCCAATTGGAGGCCCAAATCACTAATCCTAAATCTACATTTACAGGCCCATATCCTATCTCATATATTCATCCCGATTTAACAATTTCATAGAAGCCCACAACAATTTCCTTTTCCTAAAATCCCACGTCTCCCATCCTATGAAATCCTCTTCCGGCAAGGAGTGATTGTTACCGCCACTGTCACACCGCCACCGCCGGCGGAGGCAATTGCCATATGAAAAGACGACGAGATGGAAAATAAGATGACGAGCTCCGCCCGCAGGCCCTTGACGTCGGAGGAGGTAATGAAAGAGAGAACCTCCGCCTTCTCGACCAATATGGCCGTCGTCTGGTCGGTAGCGGCGAATTTTGGGCTAGTCGGTGCCGGATTTGGATGTGTATGTGAGCTCCGTTCAGTGGCCGTCGATCACGGCGGCGGGCTGGTAGTATATATGTGTATGCTGTGTGCGTCCGGCGGAGCACGGCGGTGGTGAGACTGGCGGACGGTGGACGTCAGCGGCGACGGGAGTGGCGATGTTGAGTCTACGGGCGGTGGTTGGCGGCGGCGGCGGCGGGGTTTTGCTGCTGCAGGTGGTGGCAGATCCCATCTGTGTGTGATTGTGTGTGTATCGTGCAGAGAGAGAGAGATAGATCTACTAGGTGAATGTGTGTGAGAGAGAAAGATAATTTAGGGGTGGTGTTTTGTGGTGGGTCCTACATTATGAATTGGGTTGATGTATAATGACGACAATATCCTTAATAATTGGTCAAATATATATAATTGACCACAATTTGTGTTAATTTACCATATTGCCATTAATGATTGACCAAAGTTTGACTTGATCATTACCATTGATTTGATTAATCCAATGGTTTAGATTCATTCTTATTTCTTTCACTATCTACCATTCTCATATGATCCTTTCTCTCTCTCTATATATATATATATATATATATATATATATATATATATATATTTATATGTGGTTGGATTCAAGTGAGAATGGTGCTAAGTGAAAGAAATAAGAATAAATCATAGCCATTGGATCATCCGATCTAATGGCTAAAAAAAACTCAAAATTATACCTTCATTGAAGGTAATTTGGACATTACCATTACACATCACCACCCACATCATCATGCCACATCACCAACCACACGCACCTAACACACATACAACACACGCTCACACACACATACACACACACACATCAGCACACAAACACACGCACACACACTCTGCACACACATTACACACATTACAATAATACACACACTCTCTCTCACACACACACTCACTGCGCACACAGTGAACTCGCCCCCACTCCCTGACCCTCGACCGTCTGCCGGCAGTGGTGACTTCAATTCTGTCGGCCGCATCCATTTCCGGTGGTCGTCGCTCAATTTTTGTCGTCGTCGCCATGTTTTTCTGCATGGCCACGAGATGCAACACAACTTTACTGCACGTCTTCCGTTGACCGTTATACGGCCATAAATAGCGGTTCACAGAGGACCGATGATAGGCCAAACTTAGCCACAGCTAGGCGAAAACTAGCCAGGTGTAGTCCAATCATCTTGGCGTGGTCTAGCTAGCTAGGCGGAGACTAGTTCAGCGTGAGCTAGGCGGAATGCTGAGAATGATGAGCTAGGCGGATGTGATCGCCTAGGCAGCTATGAATCTCAGCAGCTAGGCGCCTAGGCAGCTGGGCACCTGGACACCTAGGTAGCTCGGCCAGGGGGTTCTGCCAGGGGGACCAGAGCTCGGAGGTGGCTTTGTGATCAAGACATGATGAGGTTTACAACCTCAAGGACTCTCAAGGTTCGGATCTCTTGACCTGATCAAGAGTTACATACAGGAAAGACTTCTTGTTCCACAAGGAGTCATCAACTTCAACTATAAAAGGGCACATGTTCATTCATTTTACATAACACACATACCCACTTTCTCGTTACTCTACTGTTTTCTCGGATACACCACTGACTTGAGCATCGGAGTGTCCACGCCGGGACCACCCCCGACGTGTTTTGCAGGTAGCGACGGTCAAGGAGACACAACCCGGTTCAAGAGAGGCGGTCAAGTGGCTCGAAGATTTGTGGTATAACCAATTGGCGTCGTCTGTGGGAAAACTCACTCTTCTACCAGAGTATCAGAGGATGTTTTTTTCTCACCAAAGAAGAAGAAGAGCGACGGGGATCATGGCAGGAGATAACTCGAAGAAGAATTTGACGAAGGATATGTATGAGGCGTGGACTCAGAGGGCTTTTGGAATAGGGCCGCCGCCCGGGTGGTCGCCGTTGCCTACCACCCCCAAGGAGACGTTGTTGGCCCCAGGTATGACCCTGACACTGCCACCAGCAGCTCATGGGCACTTAGTGAACCCAGAAGAATCGGGTGGCCCGACAAACAAAGAGAAGGAGCTCGGCGGTGCAACGAGTGGAGGAACTAGTCAGGTCGGCCAGGCCCCTGATGGGAGCACGGGCCAGATGGTCCCGCCGAACAATCAACAGATGGTCCTAGCAGGTGGGACCAACCAACCAAATAATCAACATATGGTCTTAGCAGGTGGAACAAACCCCCCAGGCAACCCTTTGACGGCAAGAGGAGATCAAATGATACATATGACGAGGGCGGAACTGGACAGGATCATAGCGAAAGCAATAGGGCAGGCTCAAGAAGTTGATCGGTGAGTTAATGAATCGCTAAGGCAGCCGGTGCATCAACAGTTGTCCTTGCACCCTCATCCGACGCACCAACGCGAAAGGGGGGACGAGGATGGCGATAGGTCGGCGACATCTCGACCTTGGTAGCACAGCAGGAGGGGTTGACTCTGGAACGACTAGCAGAACAAATGCGCGAGATGCAATCCCGAATCCAAGGGAAGAGGGTTGCCAAGTCGCATGGTCATCCTTTTTCAGAGGAGGTGCGAGGTGGAGACTTGCCGAATAACTTTAGAGAGCTAAGCCTATCATATGATGGGTCGGCAGATCCGGCTAGACACCTGAGGTCATTTGATAATATAGCGGTCCTTGTTGTAGCAAATTATTTTTACCGAGCACCTAATCGAATGATTCGTTTCCCGGGTCGATCTCTCGAGGAAGACGGTTCAGAATTTAGAAGTGGTATCGATAACACATAAAAGAAAAATAAATCCTACACATACTAATCACGATGGGGTTGAAATATTATCAACTAAGAAATAACAAAAGACGATAATCTCCTAAAAATACAAACGATAAAAAGATAGACGAGCTAGGGTATCGAAAATAATTGCTTTCGGTTCTACACACATTTAGTGGCAATCAATAACTCGGTTAAAAGGCTCGACTAATTAACTCATTTAGCGGTTAAACCTCAATACGTCTTCGAACATGCTGATAAACATAAATGAGCGAATTAACGAAACAATTAACACATAGACAATACGTCTCCGAACATGTCTACTCTAATTGAGCCAAATTCCACCAATTTCTCCCCTCTCGGTTTTGAAATCGATTATCTCTACGACTCCTCCCCTTTCAGTTCTAAAAGTCGCAATTCGTAGAATTAACAAACTCTAACTCAACAAATAAATATTCAATCACAAATCAAAGTGTCACTCTTTGATTATATCAACAAATTAACCTAAGTGTCACTCTTAGGTTATATCAATTTACTAAGCATGATTTTATTAATTCTTTATCAAAACAACTCGTCAAGATTGAGCTATCGTCATGCACATAAACGAGAATGAACCGGAATGATTATCGCTTATCCCTAGCTAAAGAATTAGCTACTCATTGCAATTTGAACACAAGCATTCACATTCAACCAAGCCATGATCATCATAAACTTAGTGAAAATAGAACTTACATGTAATGTGAACTCCAATTTCAAGAACAAAATACAAGCCAAATCCAAAATGCTACAAGTCTCCAAAGTGTTTCTTCTTACAACATAAACAAAAGAAAACTTAAAAGGAAAGAAGAAGATGAAAGATGAAAGATGGTGAAGAGGGGGGAAACCCCCCTTGGTTCAAGGATGGGAGATCATAGATGAAGATGGAAGATGTAGAATATATGGAGAGATGAAAGAGAGTAAGTGGAGCATGTTCTTTAGCACCAAAATTCGAAATCAGGGGTGCAATGTTGGTCCAAGATTCCTCACTTTCGAGCTCCATCCAAACATGCAAGAATTTGAGGAAAAGGAGCATTTTTTGTCTGTCATGGGGGGTTAGCGGCCGCTATAAGAAACAACGTAAACTCTCTGTCCTCGCTATGATTTCATAGCGCCGCTAAGGAGGACTGGGCTACGCGACTTTGCGTTTCGGGCTCGTCCAAACTCGGAATTGAGTTCCATTTTTTCCTACACGTCGCTAACGAACCCCTCTATTCAATGATGCTTCTAAATTCAACTTTTGCCCAGAATACAATCCTCTAGGGTCTTCCAACCTTCAAATGATCGGTAGTTTGCTGGACTTTACGTTTCGGCCCCGTTCGGATTCGCCCGAACTCGAAATTAGATTCTGCTTTTTCCTATGTGGCTTCGGAACTCCTCTACGCAGCCATGATTGCTCGGTCGATTTTCGGGCTAAATTCATTCCTCACAGGGCTTCCGAACTGCACACCAAGGACAAGAAGAAAAATGGGAAAAACACATAGAAAACCAAAATAGAGCAAAACACACAATAAACTATAAAACGAACTAAAAACCAACTAAAAAACATAAAACGGGGGAAAAAGAAGAACAAAATAGCAATGAAAAACATAACAAAAATAGTCACAACAACTCCCCCACACTTAAACCTTTGTTCGTCCCGAACAAAGAGAAAATAAAACAAGACACGAGCATGGATACAAATTCAAATAAGGAGAGCCTCAAAATGTCTAACTCAATCGGGTCGAATTCCATCGACCGTATGACCATATGCCTCAAACATTGACTTGGCCTTAAAATGACAAACTCCCAACACATAGATCATCATATATGCCTCACTCATTTTGTTGTTTGAATATGTGATGGGTTCACTCAAAATTGGTCGATACTCACGTTTCAACATATGCTTGCCAATCGTCTAGATTACTCGGAATCAACCAAAGCTCAAAATTTTCGAATCAAGAGGACTTCTCGGGTTGTAATGTGGGTTGTAGGTAAAGGTAAGGATATATATGTGGACAAGAAGCTCAAATAAACAATCGAAGTTCTCGAGTAATAGAATACTCGAATGTCCGTCACTCGACCAGAATCAACAAGATAGCATACATACCATCCACCAACATCTCCACAAACAACACATAAATCATCAATCGAATTGCAATATTGCTTAACAATTTTTTATTTATTTAGAGAGTTACTATTTCCGAACAAGCTCGAATCGTATGGACAATATTCCTTAGGTTTAAACATTGGAGGTCATCCAAGTATCCTAAAGTGGTTTCCCAATACTCATTACTCGTTAAAATTAATAACAAGTAAGCGGAGTAGAATTCAATTGATTCGTCTTGCGAGCTCTCATGTATATTTTTTTTTTATTTTTTTCTCTCTTATTTTTTTTTTAATTGTCAAGCATAAAATGTAACTTGATTTTTACCTCATTCAATAACGACTCCATCTTTACCGATCATCACACGGATCAATCAACAAAATACATTATAAGTACGGCTGAGAAGAAACGGCTCAAGGCTCAAACGGGTTACTAGAAATATAATTTTAGGACCAAAGAACAAGGCAAAACGAGCTAACAAACAAAACGCCTCAATCATTTTCGAAATTTCAAACTTTAACCGATTCTTTTCAAATAAACTCAAGGCAAGTTCTAATCATTCGAAAATACGACCAATATCTCTCAAGAAAGAAAAGTAGGGATCAAAACCTCACAAGGTAAATAGAAGTCACTTAAAGCAATCAAGTAAATATCGAGGCGATGGTAAGTATGTCCGTCATCACAACTTCTCAATTTCATCAAACAATCATCCACAAGTCATATAATTCACCAGTACCATATGCTCGACAACATGACAACCTAGATACTAGACCGGTCCACCACATAAGCATGCAAAATCCACGTAGACTCCCCCACACTTAAAATGAAGCAATGTCCTCATTGCTTCCACACATAACCGGAAAGTTCAAATATCGAGACTTAGCAATTTCACATGATAAACCAATTTAGCATCGACACAATAGCACAAAACTCAAAAGAAACCAAAACAAAAAGAGAAAAGAGTGCGCAAACCGAAGGTGCGTCGATGAGGATAAGCGTTCACGTGCAATTCTTTCGCCCATGATCAACTCGGGACTATGGTCGTTTTCACGTAGCTTAATCTCCATACTACAAGCTCATCCCTGGCAAGAAAATCACAAACTCCAAACCTCCCATTATTCAAAAATAAAAATAAACTAAAAAGCGTAAACGAAACACACAAGAAAGCAGTAAATCACTTGGGTTGCCTCCCAAGAAGCACTTGTTTAACGTCATTAGCTTGACGAAACCTGTACAAATCAACCAGGATCCAAAAAGAAGTGACGATTATGCCATGCCTTCGTATTCTCGAGAAGCGGCAGCACGGGAAGGGTGGCATGACCGTGGACTTCGTGGGCTCGGATGGCAATGTTTTTGTAGAACCGAGCGTGAGCACCAAGGATGGTAACGAAACGGCCCAGAGCTCTTCTCATCAAACCTCCACAGTCAACCTCTCGGAATACGAGAATGTCCGTGGAGCATGTAGAGCTAAATTGGGCCTTCTCGACGGTGCGGGGAGATGGCTCGAGTGAGGGACTCTCGAATTCGGCCACAAGAGTTTCCTTCATCACAATATCACCCTCAATCTCTGTGAGCGCATTCTCCTCTTCTTCAGTCTCGCCCTCGTGAATTTGATTGACATGGATAATGGGCTCATCAACTTGTGGCTTGACGGACTGAGCGCGTTCTATTATGCCGTCAAGCTGCACCACCAACCGAGTGCATACAACCTCCATATTCTCTATTCGAGTTGTTTGGGCCGACATACGAGCAAGAATGAGATCGAGTTTTTCATCATCCGTCAAAGCGTCCCCCCGAAGTTCATTAAGCATGAGGGAACTGGGGAAGAATTGTAAACTTGATTCTCCAAGACTCGAATGCGTTCCGCTAGGTTCTCGATTTTGGCCTCAAGATTTTTTTGCTCGGGCTGCTTGGGAGGTCATAAAATCGAGAACCAAATCGAGCTTAGCATTATCATCCGAGGAGTCCATGGGGAACTCATATGATTGCTCAAAAGGTAACAGGTACCACGGTTGCACGTACGGGAAGGCACATGCCTGGCCATACTCCAACGAGCCGTAGCTTGACCCATTGTTCCGGTGAAAGGTTCGCGAGGAGGGGAACATGTTGCTCGAGTTCATCAATTATTTTGTTCGAAATACCTGCACACCAAAATGGAACAACCACACATAGCCACGAAATATATATATAATATATATTTGTTTTTTTACGATTTTTCAAAAATATACCAAAAACAAGAGAAATGAAAAATAAGAAAATTGAGAGAAACACTGAAATTAAGCAAATATCACAAAAGTAAGAGAAACACGGAAAATAACACCATTACCAAAACCAAATATCCTACTTGCCTTCCCCGACAACGGCGCCAAATTTGTTGTAGCAAATTATTTTTACCGAGCATCGAATCGAATGATTCGTTTCCCAGGTCGATCTCTCGAAGAAGATGGTTCGGAATTTAGAAGTGGTATCGATAACACATAAAAGCAAAATAAATCCAACACATTCTAATCACGATAGGGTTGGAATATTATCAACTAAGAAATAATAAAAGACAATAATCTCCTAAAAATACAAACGATAAAAAAGATAAACGAGCTAGGGTATCGGGAATAATCGCTTCCGGTTCTACACACATTTAGTGGCAATCAATAACTCGGTTAAAAGGCTCGACTAATTAACTCATTTAGCGGTTTAACCTCAATACGTCTTCGAACATGCTGATAAACATAAATGAGCGAATTAACGAAACAATTAACACATAGACAATACGTCTCCGAACATGTCTACTCTAAACGAGCCAAATTCCACCAATTTCTCCCCTCTCAGTTTTGAAATCGATTATCTCTACGACTCCTCCCCTTTCGGTTTTAAAAGTCACAATTCGTAGAATTAACAGACTCTAACTCAACAAATAAATATTCAATCACAAATCAAAGTGTCACTCTTTGATTATATCAACAAATTAACCTAAGTGTCACGCTTAGGTTATATCAATTTACTAAGCATGATTTTATTAATTCTTTATCAAAACAACTCGTCAAGATTGAACTATCGTCATGCACATAAACGAGAATGAACCGGAATGATTATCCCTTAACCCTAGCTAAGGAGTTAGCTACTCATTGCAATTTGAACACAAGCATTCACATTCAACCAAGCCATAATCATCATAAACTTAGTGAAAACAGAACTTACTTGTAATGTGAACTCCAATGTCAAGAACAAAATACAAGCCAAATCCAAAATGCTACAAGTCTCCAAAGTGTTCTTTCTTACAACATAAACAAATGAAAACTTAAAAGGAAAGAAGAAGATGAAAGATGAAAGATGGTGAAGAGGGGGGAAACCCCCCTTGGTTCAAGGATGGGAGATGATAGATGAAGATGGAAGATTTAGAATATATGAAGAGATGAAAGAGAGTAAGTGGAGCATGTTCTTTAGCACCAAAAATCGAAATCAGGGGTGCAATGTTGGTCCAAGGCTATGTTTGGTAAACCAAATAAGCTAGCTTATAGCTTATTTGTTAGCTTATAAGCTTCCTGTATTCAAATAAGTCTTGTTTGGTAGGACGAGCTTATTTAAAAAGCTCGAGCTTATTTGATAAGCTTCTTTATGTAGCTTTTCAAATAAGCTAGTTGAATTTTTTATTCCAGCTAGCTTATCAACTAATTTTACCAAACACTTTTATCATATAAGCTAGCTTTTCAGCTATAAGTCATAAGCTATAAGCTATAAGCTAAAAAATTATTGATAAGCTATAAGCTAGCTTATCAGCTAGTTTTACCAAACATAGCCCAAGACTCCCCACTTTCGAGCTCCATCCAAACATGCAAGAATTTGAGGAAAAGGAGCATTTTTTGTCTGTCCTGGGGGGTTAGCGGCCGCTATAAAAAACAACGTAAACTCTCTGTCCCCGCTATTATTTCATAGCGCCGCTAAGGAGGACTGGGCTGCGTGACTTTGCGTTTCGGTCTCGTTTGGGCTCGTCCGAACTCGGAATTGAGTTCCGTTTTTTCCTACACGTCGCTAACGAACCCCTCTATTTAATGATGCTTTCAAATTCAACTTTTTCCTAGAATACAATACTCTAGGGTCTTCCAACCTTTAAATGGTCGGTAGTTTGCTGGACTTTACGTTTCGGCCCTGTTCTGATTCGTCCAAACTCGGGACTTTACGTTTCGGCCCTGTTCTGATTCGTCCAAACTCGAAATTAGATTCCGCTTTTTCCTATGTGTTGCTAAGGAACTCCTCTACGCAGCCATGATTGCTCGGTCGATTTTCGGGCTAAATTCATTCCTCACGGGGCTTCCGAACTGCACACCAAAGACAAGAAGAAAAACAGGAAAAACACACAAAAAACACATAGAAAACCAAAATAGAGCAAAACACACAATAAACTATAAAACGAACTAAAAACCAACTAAAAACATAAAACGGGGAAAAAAGAAGAACAAAATAGCAATGAAAAACATAACAAAAATAGTCACAACAGTCCTGCACCGATATAGTGATGCTGTTAGTTGCCGTGCTTTCTTAACTACTTTGAAGGGCTCAGCACAAGACTGGTTCCACCAGTTGCCACCCGGTTCTATTGAAAGCTTTGAGAGGTTCAGTTCTCGGTTCTTAAACCAGTTCGCGAGTGCTAGAAAGCATGAGAAGACGTATCTCTCACTAATCAACATACAACAGAAGGATGGAGAGAGTCTGCGACAGTACGTTTCAAGGTACACTAGGTACCTTCTGCTTTGGAGGAGATAAAAGTTGGGGGTCTCACGCAGGGGTTGAGGCCCGATAAATGCAGGGATTCACTGGCAAAGAGGCCTACGAGGTCCTTTGACGAGCTCCTCGAAAGGTATAGCAAGTATGTGAATATGGAGGAGGCTGAAGCGGATTTCATTCAAAATAACAAAACAAAGGCCAAGCAGGTAGACGAGAAGCCTCGGCAAAGTGATCGCCGAACTGCTGCCAAGGAGTCCAAGGTTGAGGATCAGTTCAGCGGTCCGAGGTACAAGCATTACAATCCACTTAATGCGCCACAATAAGAGATTCTGGAGATGATGAAAAAGCGGAGAGAGGAAAAATTATTCGCACAACCTAAACCTCTGTCCCCACCGCAAAAGTTTTCAGCCGGAAAGGATAGATAATGTCGGTACCACCGCGATTATGGCCATTCTACCAATTTCTACCGAGAGTTGAAAGATGAAATTGAGCGCCTCATCAGGGCCGACCACTTAAAGGAGTTCGTAATCAGGGATAAGGAGCGCTAGGAAGATCGCCGTGAAGGACGTGAGACGGTTGACAAACGGAGGAGGACTGATGAGCAACCCTACAGACCAATCAAAAAAGGTGTCATACACATAATCGCGGGGGTCCTACAAATGGAGATTCCCATAGGGAGAGGAAGAGGACTTACCGAGGAAAGGGTGTTGCTAACAAAGTGGCCGAGGTGCAGGTGCAGAAGAGCTCGACTACTCTACTGTTTAGGGCTGATGATGTGCAGGGACTTGTTGTCCAACATAATGATGCCTTGGTCATCACCGCGGAGGTGGTTAGCTATGATGTGCAGAAGGTGCTTATAGATACAGGAAGCTCGGCGGACATCATTTTCTTGAAGTGTTTGAAACAGATGGAGTTGGACGTGAAGGTCGAGCCGGTCCACACTGCTCTCTACGGCTTCAGCGGTAGCGAGGTTCGCCCCGTTGGTGAAGTTAGCTTAGCTGTGGCGTTGGGAAGGTCGCCTCTGAGGAAGGTGAAGATGGTCCTTTTCTTGGTCGTGGATGCTAGCTCGGCCTACAACATCACATTGGGACGTCCTAGCTTGAATTCATTTCAGGCAGCCATTTCCACTTATTGCATGAAGATTAAGTTCCCCGTAGGGAATGAGGTTAGAGAGGTGACTAGAGACCAGCTGCAATCTCGACGGTAAGAAACAAGAGTTGGGGATGAGCTTCCAGGATGAGCTGATGGAGGTTGAATTGATAGAGGGAAATCCGGAGAAGATAACAAAAGTTGGTCGGCATTTGGCGATCTACATACAAGGTGCGTTGATTGCACTATTGAAGGAGTTTGACTTTTCAGCCGACAACCTCACAGGAATCAATCCCAGGGTGGCAGAGCAATGGTTGAACATCGACCCAACTATAAGGCCGGTGAAGCATAATAGGAGGCACTTTGGTGCTGAGCTAGATGTGGTTATTGAAACTGAGGTGGAGAAGCTATTGAAGGCGGGGCATATACGACCCATTCAATTCCCGGAGTGGCTGTCCAACTCAGTTATAGTGAGAAAGAGAGAAGAAAAGTGGAGGATGTGCATAGACTTTAGGGATCTCAACAAAACCTGCCCTAAAGATCATTATCCTTTACCATGTATCAACCAGCTCGTCGACTCTACAGTCGGGTGCGAGTTGTTGAGTATGACGGATGCCTCCCAGGGGTACCACCAAATCCCTCTTGTCGAGGAGGACCAGAAGAGGGTTAGATTTGTGACATCCAAGGGGACTTACTGCTACGTCGTCATGCCCTTTGGATTGAAAAATGCGGGAGCCACTTATCAACGATTGGTGGATGAAATGTTTAAATGGCAGATAGGTCGGAATATGGAGTTCTATGTCGATGACATGCTGGTGAAAAGTAGAAAGGCGGATTACCATGTAGCAGACTTGCGTGACACCTTCTATACTTTGCGACGATACGACATGAAGCTCAACCAGACCAAGTGTAAGTTCATGGTAAGGTCGGGAAAATTTCTGGGTTACCTGGTGACGGAGAGGGGCATAGAAGTCAACCCAGAAAAGGTGCGAAAAGTCATGGAGATGCAGGCACCAAGGAACTTGAGGGAGGTGCAGATCCTCACCGGACGCCTAGCAGGGTTGAGCAGGTTTATAGCTCAATCCGCAGAAAAAAGTTTTCCGTTCTTTAGGGCTTTGAAGAAGGGAGCTCGTTTCGAGTGGACATCGCAAGCACAACATGCATTCGAGAGGTTGAAAGAGTTTCTAGCCGAGCTCCCCTTACTTACATAACCAGAGTCGGGCGACACATTAGTCGTTTATCTATTGGTGGGGCACGAAGCCATTAGTTCGGTGCTGATAAAATATATTATGCTAGTCGGATATTGCAAGGCGCCGAGCGCCGGTATTCAGACGTGGAGAAGGCCGCCCTGGCGCTTATCTCTACAGCTCGGAAGTTGCGTCCCTACTTCTGGCGCATAAGGTCATGGTTCGGACCAACTACCCACTCAAAGATACCATAGGTTGCCCTTCGGCCTCGGGTAGGATGGTGAAGTGGGCGGTTGAGCTAGGCGAATACAATGTCCACTTTGAGGAGCGCAAAGCTATTAAAGCCCAAGCGTTAGTTGACTTCATACAGGAGTGCACGTTGGGAGCCGAGGCTGGACCATGGATGGTGTATGTCGACGGCTCGTCGGCAGCAGGGGGAGCAGGTCTCGGCATCTTGGTGGTCACACCAGAAAAAGATCACTTGGAATTTGCGGTTAAGCTGTCCTTTAGAGTGTCGAACAATGAGGCGGAGTACGAAGCTCTCGTCAAGGGAATTCAGCTCGTCTTGAAGGAAGGAGCTCGGCAGGTGATCATCCACTCGGACTCTCAGCTCGTGGTCTAACAGATAAGGGGTGAATATGAAGCTAAGGAGGAGCGCATGAAGAAGTATCTGGTGGAGGTCCATGCGATTTTAAAGGGATTTGTGACTTGGGAGTTGATACAGATACCGCGGGGAGAAAATGGTAGGGCTGACCTACTTTCGAAAATGGCCGCGCCACTTGTTGATTGTCGATCTCGCTCGGTCACGCTGATGGATATGACTAGGAGCACCTTAGACCAGGTGCTAGAGGTTGAGGAGCAAAGGGATTGGAGGTCGCCCTTAATATAATGGTTGCAAGAGTGTAACACCCCGTTTTATTTTAAAGAATTTACTGAATTTTTTTATAAATATCAGAGTTATATTTTTATTTTTTATTTATTTTCGCAAAATCCCAAATTAAAACTTTATTATCAAATGGGCGCTACTTAAACTACTTAAACCAAATAAACATCTTACACAGATAAAATCTAACAGTTCAAAATAAAACCCAAATTATCCATAAACCTCAAACCAGTCATGCATAAACAAATACTTCAATAGTCTAACCAACATGTTCGAAATAAATAAAGCGGAAACATAGTTATTCAAAGTTGGACCAATGGTTTATGAAAAAATAGAAAGTGGAAGCAAGTAACACATAATCCAACGACCACCACTCGATCGTCTCTCGCTGCCACCAACCATGCTCAACCTAAAATATAGGAAGAGGAACAAGAGAACAGAAAATGAAATGGGGGTGAGTACAACCATCATACTCACCTTTACCGCACAGTATATTTCGCATAAAGATCCATAACCATAAATAATGTATGCATAGAATCCATATCTAACTTCCTATATAGGCCCTATCGCAAACCTCCTATGTACATACAACAAACCTCCCGACCAGACATCGGCGAAGATGTAACTGGAAGCACTCCCACCCCGGATGCAACGGACATAGGATCTTACCAGGAGACAGTGAATTTGAATTACCCCTCCGCTCTACACGGATTCGGGCGTTCAGACAATCCCCTCCGCTCTACACGGATTCGGGCGCCCACCTCCCGGATGCAACGGGCAGGTGACTTCCACTGATTATGCATTCGTCAAAGGCACTACCATCAGGACACTTAGACTAGGGTTCTCACGCATACAAAAACTATCGCGACAAATATTTATACGAAATAACAAGTGCGATAAATGTAGATTCAACATAAATGAACCCACCTGGTAGCGATCGAGTCAAACACACAACAATAGTAGTCGGCGAGGTCGACTCGTCAAACACCTACATTTATTAAAATAGTTTTATCAAAGACTATTCGACAATTTACTTAGTTCAACTAAGTCCACGTAAGCATTCAATCATGCATTAAACCAAGTACGACACATTTCAGAAAATAACACATAAGTTTTGAAAAGTTAACCCGGGCAACGTTTTTAAAATCGATATAACCTTCAGCACACAACTCGTATGAACGCAAATCAAATTGCATTGGAATCCTAAGGGATGAATCTACTATTCTTATGAAGGCACTGAAAGCAAACAAGGTCATTTAACAGATGATAAATCAACAAACATTAAAATTTGAGTCACAGTCCAAAACTGGGAAAAATATACTTGACCAGACTTCAGTATTTACCACTTAATTGGAGCTACAGGCATGCTTTTGATGAAACTCAAAAACCACAATATTGGAAACTCAAATTTCTACAACTTTTTTGAAGATCACATTGGCAAATAAACACATATTCAACGAGTTTAAACACAAAACATGTGATTCAGTAAATCTGTCAAAACTAGTATAATGAACATGGGCAGTATCTCAGTTTTTAACCTTTATCTTGAGCTAAAGACCTTTAAATGATATGGTTCACGTCTCAAATTAAACCTTAGGAATGCATATACAACTTTCATTTAGAACACAGAAACATATGAGCTTATTTGAATGGTCAAAAATCGGTTAATATTCGGTTCTATATTTCTGCCAACATGATAATTCCTAACTCATGCATATCTAACTTCATAAAATCATAACTCGAGCCACAGAGCACATATCAACATTAAATTTATCTCATTTGAAAGGTAAAAGAAAGATCTATAACTTTTATGAAGAGTGTAAGTTCATACTAGCACATTTTGACACGAAAAACAGACCAAACATCAAATCCCATTTTGCTGTCGGGTCCGGAAAAACTGGAAGTACAACGAATTTTGCAAAAATCATAACTTTTCCGATAGAGATCGGAATCAAGGAATTCCAAAGCCCAGATATAGAAAACTGAAAACACTACGATTCTTGTGAAGATCACGAATTCAAATACTCAGTCTAAGATGGCTCAAACCGCAGCACAACAGAAAAGTAAAAATTTGACTTCACATAAAATGACAATCATATTCATTTTGGATGTTCGAATTTCAAGCTCGGTTCATAAGAAGCCTCGACAATACAGAATATCATATTTACAGCAGCAAACAATGAACATAGAGGGAATTTCAAAACATCTAACGATATTTGATAATTATTAAACGGCAAATTATTAGAATCGAACATATAGGATCACCGAACATAAAATCCTACGTCGCAAAACGGATTTACCGAACACCAAAGGGGAATAGTCAAGCCTCGGTTTCAGAGTTTCAGAAACGACAAATCCTACGGGCGAGGAAGATCGTCTGCTTGACTCGCTCGACGTCTAACGGCGGCTCGCTCGACGAAGGAGATGACCGAAGGTGGCTCGTGCCCGTGAAGGTGTTGTCTCCGGTGATGATGGTGGCTGGCGCTGCTGTCACGAGGAGGTCAATGGCGAGGCTCTCGGTGGCTGCGGCTGCGCGTGGAGGAGCGATGGAGGAGCGCGGGCGACGTCTTTTTCCGGCGAAACCAAGAGAGTGAAAAAGGAACAAGAGAGAGAGTGGGTGATGGATGAGAGAGGACGAGAGAGAGATTGAAAAATGAGAGGTGTGTGCGTGAGGAAGAAATAAGGAGAGGGTTACATATCATTTATGGTGTTATAAATCTCTCAATTGGTAAGTTACAAAAGTTAAAAAGTCTCATGAGTTAATTTTCAAAAAAAAAAAAAAAAGGTCAAGGCATGAAGGGGAGTGATTTGTATTAACTTCCATTTTCAAAAATTCAAAAGGTTTCCTATGCATGCACAAAACGGAATGAAAGGCTCGGCCGTTTTCTTCTTCACGCGGAGCGGTTTTGAGTGGCGAGTTCGGTTCGATAAATTACACCCGCATAAACGCTCGGTTTAATGTCTCGTTTATTTAATATTTTCGGTTCGACCGAAAATAAAATAAATAATATTATTCGGCTCGACATTAAAATTAATACAATTTAGCAATTACGAGCATGTAATAAAAAATAAAATTATCGAGCCCGAAAAATTAATTCGGAAAATAAAATAAATAACAAATAATAATATTCAATTATTCTCGAACAAATGGGGCGCTACAAAGAGCCTGTCGCGGGAAAGGATATCAGAGACGACCCGGTCGGGCGACGAGCGTTGAGGTTCTACTTGCAGAATGGGATCCTATACAAACAAGATGGAGAGTACGTGCTTAAGGAGGTGCACGAAGGATGCTGCAGCGACCACATAAAGGTTATGGCACTGGTTGGGAAGGTACTACGGGCTGGATATTTTTGGCCTAAGATGAGAACGATGGCGCAGGATCTTGTGCGAAAATGTAAGAAATGTCAGCAGCATGGTCCATTAATCTATCGATCGGCAGAGAGCATGGTTCCAATCAGCTCGCCCTTGCCTTTTACTCAGTGGGGGGTTGACATAGTTGGACCCTTGCCCCAGGAGACGGGCCAGCGAAAGTTCTTAATTGTGGCAGTTGATTACTTCTCCAAGTGGATTGAGGCCGACCCATTGGCGACGATCACATAAGAAAGGGTGATAAAATTTCTTTTAAATAATATCTGTTGTCGATACGGCATCTCCCGAGTGCTCATATCTGATAATGGAACTCAGTTCAAGGGTCAACGTACGATGAGTTAGTGTGAGGAGATGGGCATCAAACAGCAATTCGCCTCGGTAGCCCACCCCTAGGTAAATGGGCAGGCCGAGGTCGCTAATAGGTCAATTCTGAATGGGTTGAAGGCTAGGCTGGAAAGAGCTTCAGGAGCTTGGGTGGACGAACTTGATTTGGTGCTTTGGTTATACTGGACGACGCGAAGGACCTCAACGGGAGAGACTCCATTTAGTTTGGTTTATGGTATGGAGGTCGTCATCCCAGTTGAGATCGTCCTCAACTCAGAACGAGTTAGCACCTACACGGAAGAAGGGAACGTTGAGCTACGAATGGAGGCACTAGACTTGGTGGATGAGTTGCGTGACCAGGCTGGACTGAGGACAGCCGTTCATAAGCAGTGGATGAAGGCTGCCCATGACTAGTCAATCGAGCTCGCCGATTCCAAGTCGGGGAATTAGTTTGGCGTCAGGCGGATGCCTGAAGCATGTTGGGAAGTTGGAGCTGAACTGGGAAGGCCCTTATACTGTCGAAAGGATGTTTGCTGGAGGTGCCTACGAGCTTCGTGATGCGGAGGGGCGGCTGTTGCCGCGACCCTGGAACATATCCCATTTGAAGAAATATTATGCCTAACTTAAGAAGTGTTATTTACGTTTGCTTTTGTTCTTTCGACAAAACCAATAGTGAAATTGTTTTTGAAGTTTTATCAGCTTGATTCTTCTCTTGTATGGAATGTGTTGGGGCGAAAGCCTGTTAGTATCATCTAAGCTCGCGGAGCTAGGCGACGACCTTTGTAGGGTGAAAGCCTGTTAGTCTCACCTAAGCTCGCGGAGCTAGGGGACGACCTTCGTATGGCGAAAGCTTGTTAGTCTCACCTAAGCTCACGGAGCTAGGCGACGACCATCGTAGGGCGAAAGCCTGTTAGTCTCACCTAAGCTCGCGGAGCTAGGGAACGACCTTCGTAGGGCGAAAGCTTGTTAGTCTCACCTAAGCTCACGGAGCTAGGCGACGACCTTTGTAGGGCAAAAGCCTGTTAGTCCCACCTAAGCTTGCGGAGCTAGGCGACGACCATCGTAGGGCGAAAGACTGTTAGTCTCACCTAAGCTCGCGGAGATAGGCGACGACCATCGTAGGGCGTAAGACTGTTAGTCTCACCTAAGCTCGCGGAGATAGGCGACGACCTCTATAGGGCGAAAGCCTGTTAGTCTCACCTAAGCTCGCGGAGCTAGGCGACGACCTCTATAGGGCGAAAGCCTGTTAGTCTCACCTAAGCTCGCGGAGCTAGACGACGACCTCTATAGGGAAAAAGCCTGTTAGTCTCACCTAATCTCACGGAGCTAGGCGACAACCTCTATAGGGCGAAAGCCTGGTAGTCTCGCCTAAGCTCGCGGAGCTAGTCGACGACCTCTATGGTTGACAAGGTCGTCACGTGAAGTGGGGCATGTGAGTCTTAAAAGACTTAGCAATAATTGTGCTAGGTGCAAAATCCCATTGTCACGATGCTAAGTGTTTGTAAGACTTGGTGACTAAAGCTCGTCACGAAAGGATAGATATTGTTGCTTGTGAAATAATGAATTATATAAGTATGCGGCAATTGACATAAGTAACAGCAAACAGTAAACGTTGCATTAAGGCATGGTGCCAACAAGCAATGATTGAAGACAATTCACAGAAGTTGGAAAAGAAAAAGATGATTCATTTGAACATACCAAAACATACGACTAAGCGAGTTCAAGGTTACATGCCAAAATAACAGGAGTCCGTTCAACATATCTACTTCAACACAAAAGGAAATCGCATGTAAATCTACGAAGGTGGCGCAACGTCCTCCTACTCGAGGGTCTTCTCCACCTCCTTTGCAGCGGCCTCTACGGCTGACTCCCACAAGGATGGGTCACAGGAAGAGACTTGTAACACCCTGCTTATCAGAGTAAAATTTTCGCTTCTTTTAGTTCGAAAAATGATTATTAATTTTTAGAAATCTTTTGCTCGTAACTCGGGATGCTACTAAACTTATCTTTTCTGAAAATCCATTTTTCTTTAAGTTGGTCTAACTGCTGGTTTAGAAATAAAGAAAACAGATTTTTAATCTTTATTAAACAAGAATTTAAATTTCAAACTTGCATGTTAAGTATTTTTAGATTTTCAGACTTTAACCTATTCGCCAATATGAACGAGTAGTAAATTCTTTTCAATTTCTATCAGACAGCTCAGCGAATTTATTAGTCTGCTTTCTTTCACGCCACTATTATTAGAGGGGATTACTATTCACCGCCCCCCTATTACTATTTACCGCCCCCTTGGACATTTTTGCCCCTGCCATTTTTTTTCAAAAAGTAAAAAAAAAAAAAATATTGTTGTCCGGCCACCGAAACCGGACGGCCCAAATGGCGTCCGGCCCCGACGGCCGGTCGTGACCGGTCAGACCGGCCGGACACCATGTTTTTTTTTATTTAATAAAATTATATTATTATAAATTATTATGTTATATATTCAAAATAATTTGTTCAAATAAATTAATTAATATAAATTTTTTTATTAATATATTATTTTTTTCGTTTTAAATTAAAATAATTATAATTTTAAATTATAATTTATAATTTTTCATTATAATTAAATTATAAGTATTATTATAATTTATATAAAAAAAAATGACCGGACGAAATTTCCGGACGGCTTTTATGCCGTCCGAATCGGCCGGCCGGACGCCTTTTGAACCGTCCGGTTCCGGCGGCCGAACAATTTTTTTTTTTTTTTATTTTTACTTTTTGGAAGAAAATATTAGGGGCAAAATTGTTCAAGGGGGCAGTAAGTCGTAAAAGGGAGACGGTGGATAGTAAATGAGATTATTAGATTGGAGGATAGAATTGTTATATATTTCATGTCTCTATTAGTTTTTCTAGAAGATAAGTATCATAATTCATACGTATACTAGCAGATATTTATATTTTTTTTCCTCCTCTCCCTATTTTAACACGCCACTATCATATAATTAAGATTAGATATATATATTTTTTTTATTCGCCATTTTTTCGGGGGAAGCAGTTTATCGCGAGCTTCTCGGCCAAGGAGCAGCAGCTATGAGTGGAGTCGCTGTGATTTGAGCAGATGTACAGCGATAAGAAGTGAAAGCAGCAAGCTCTGTCAATAGCAGGCTATGTTCGAACCTTCATGCCCGCGCAGCAGTTTTTTCGGCGAGTTTCGCCGTCGATAGTTACAGCCGGTGACGAGGTACAACAATAGCTTTTATCTGGAAACATCATTTCCGTGAGCTGTGACGGCGAGCTGCGGGAAGAAGAAGAGCTTATTTCAATATATGAGCTTTTCAATATATGAGCTTATTTTCATGTCACGACTTGGGGTGCCCCGTCGGCCCTCGTTTAGCGTGCCGAGCATTAACGAGAGTGCTTTCGAGAAAACACGAGAAGAGGAGAACCCAATAGATGCGTTTATTTCGCATTTCGAGGTCTCGAGCATTTATTTTGAGAAGCTCGAATTCGAGTGTGCATATTAGTAAAATAAATAAAACGCCGATTTCGTGGGCCCCGCAAGGTCGCGTGTGATTTCAGTTCGGGAAACTAGTCGGGACGTGTAGACCTTTTTGTCACGATGTCATTCGAGCTATTTATCCACTATTTCGGAGTTCCGAGCATTTATTTAGAGGAACCCAAAGTTCACGGGTGAATAGAAGAAAAATGAGCGAATTTGTTGAGGACGAGTTCGAGCGTCTGAGGCTTCGTTTTTCTCGATTCTTTCAGTTTCTCATCTATTTGAGAGGAGGTATAAAGCTTGAATATTTGTAATTAATTTTGAGTATTTCAGTCCAAGTCTTATTCCGAAATTTAAGTATTTTTCCGAGCCAAACCAGTCCAGTATAAGTAAATCAGTTTTATTTCCGGACTTAGAAAACCATCATAGTGTTCTTTTATATCCAGATAAGTTATATGATAGAGTCAAGCATCCTAGCATCTTATTGAGTATACGAGCATAGTACTTAGTATATTTGTTTATATTTTTATGTAGCTTGCAGATACAGCTACCCAGCACAACACTTACAGTTTTCAAAGGTTTTCAAAAGAAGAACAGGTGGGGACCCAGCCTAGGTATTACGTTGCTTATAATCTTGTACCATGTATGAGGTATGTATGTAGATATTTACCCGAACGATGAAGTTATTCCGTTCGTAGTCCAGTTAAAATAAGTTTATCGCCCAGTCAAGGCTGGGTTCTGTAGGAGGCGACCCCAGAATGTGTTCACATGATAATCCGGCCAGTTTCCGGATGTTGCACCAGTTATAGTACACTTTATTTATGTATATACTTAGTTCATGATATTTGATTAAATGTGTTGTATATTCAGTATGGGTTTGTATGGAGTACAAGAGGATCAGTATTCACCCCCATTATGTTTTTCAGGTAATAGGAGCGGTGCAGAGATGTGAGCGGAGCAGTAGTGGTAGGGTCATGGATTCAGACAATTGTTATTTTAATTGGACATTTATTTATACTGTCCGTATAATATGTTGTTAAGTTTTCAGATTTTCGCTACCCATTTCAGGTTTCAAACCTGCATGTTAAGTATTTTAAAACTTACAGATTTTAAATTATCATTTTAGAATTTATTAAGTTACCTAAACAGTCTCTCTCTCTCTTGCGACAAAATACCCTCGTCTGCTACCTTCTTCTCGCCGTGTTGCCTTCCTCACCCGCGGCGAGGCTTTGGCCCGCCGTCGCCCCTAGATCGTTCGTCCTTCCCTCTGTCTCCTTAGCCGTCTACTGTTGCCATGGTGATTCGGCGATTGAAGATCTGCCCCTACCCTAGGTCGCCAGCGAAATCGCGATTCCCGGTGGTGCGCTCCTTTGGTCGGCGATTGGTCAAGCAATTGGTGGTGTCTATTGCTGGTGGGTCTCGATTGGAGGTGGTTGACCTCAAAATCCGACTTTGCAGTGATGGGAGGGTTCTTCCGTGGGCGGCCCCGTCTTCCCAGTGGGGCCCTGAAGGGGCTTTCGTTTTAGTTGCCGGCGGACTATGGTGATGGCCGGTAGGAGGGTCAACATGTGGGATGGGGCTTCAGCGGCTGTGACGTCCTTCGTCGGAGAAGCTAGAGTAGTGGGACTGTGTCGTTCTCTTTCTCCCCCCGGTTCTCTGGTGTTGGGGTCGGATGGGGTCCGGAGCAACCGAGTTTAGCTAGTGGTGTTAGATGAATTCGGGTTGTGAAGGTGCGGGAGTTGGTGTCGTGTTCCCTCGATTGGGGGTGGATCGTTCTGGGGCTAGGTTTGGGGCTCGAGTTCGACTGCTTGTATAGGCGTGTTCGCAGTTTCGGTAGTAGTGCCTGGGCTCGAGATTTTCCTTGGATTGATTGATCTCTGTGGGCCGAGCTCGTTGGCCGGTTGGGAAAGGGCTTTGAATGTAGTAGTTTAGTTATTTTATTTCCTGTTTTTGTAGGCTTGTGTTGTTTCGGTCTTGTGTTTTGATTTGGGTCGTTGGCCCCTGTGAGCCCGAGTGTCTACTTATTATCCTGTTGGGATCGGACACTCGGGTATTACCCTGTTGGGGTCTTTTTAGTTTCTTAGTTTTTCGTTTATTAGTGTTGTTGTGTGTCCGTGAGTATTACCCCCTTGGGGTCGGCTCTAGGCGGTCCTTGGACTGTCCTCTCAGTTTATTCAGTTGTTGGTTGTCTGTATTCAGCTGTTGGCTGTGTGTATTCAGCTGGTGGCTGTTCTTTTGCACATTTGTGCCATTTTATATAAAATCTCTATCGTTTTGGCAAAAAAAAAAGTATGAATATGGTCCAGTTACATGCATGTTTGATAAAATCTGTTTTCTTTATGTCTAAATCAGTAATTAAACCAAGTTTAAAGAAAACAGATTTTCAGAAAAGATAAGTTTTAGTAGCATCCTGAGTTAAGTGCAAAAGATTTCGAAAAAATTATAAGTATTTTCGAAGTAAAAGTTGCGAAAAATTTACTCTGATAAGCGGGGTGTTACAAGACTCGTCGTCGTTCCAATCCACTGGGTTAGGGAGGCCTCTCCTTAACTCGCCATTATCCATGGAGAAAGTGAAGCCTTGGGTCTTCGCCTCGGCTCGGGTCCTCGCGACCCCCTCCTGGAAATATTGAAGGCAGGACGTGACGACCCGGTTGAGGAACGCCGTTGAGTCATGGTAACGTGACAACAGCTCGACCCGGTAGTACTTGAAGAAGCAACCTCCGAGATCCAAGGAGAGAAAAGAATCTCGGCCTTTTTCATGGGCCTGGGCAATGCGCTCGTTGACTTCTTGTCGGAGCGCCTTCAGCTCGGCGTTCTTGGCTTCCAGCTCCATCTGGAGCATTTCTTTCTCAGCCTTCTCCTGAGCGAGGGCCTTCTTGAGGGTAGCAAGTCGATCATCCCTCTTGGCCACCTCGCCCTTCAGCTCTTTCACCTCGTCGGAGTCGCCCTCCAAAGCCTCACTAAGAATGGGAACTAGACCGGCCATGGCCTGTTTAAGGAAGAAAAGGTAGTCGTGCATTAACTTCATGTTATTAAGTTCTAAGGTATAAAGTTAAGACATGGTATCATACCTGACTAAGGTGGTACATGGTGTCGTGAGCTCGCCTCTCCTTGGTAGGCCATTTGGTGTTTCACGTTCGGGGAAGATGGAGAGGAAGTAGGAGTTTGTCTCTGATGTGTCTTTGTTGCCAACAAAGTGATTCGTCTTGGAGATGGTATCCTTCTGACCCTGGGTGGTGGCCTTGCGCTTTTTTGTAAAGTCCGCGGAGGGTGGCTTGCGATAGCGTTGCTGAGAGGTGACCTTGTTGGTGTCCCCAGGGCGGGTCGCCTGCTGCGACGGCTGGTCGGTGGCCACTGGGACCTCGTCGGCAATGATGGAAGCCGGCAGGATCTCGTTGGTGACGACGGTAGCTTTCGGGACCTTGGTGGAGGCGACGGTCGCCATAAGCTCTTCTGCAAGACAAGAGGCAGGAAACAATAAGAACATGAGCATGACATCTATGTAAAACGGAACGTAATGTTATGCAGAAGGAAGTGGGCGGTGTGGTAGTCGCCCACGGCACCAAGTGCCTACTTATGTCTTCCACGGGGTCAGCAGCACATCTGGACAGTTGGAAATGTCGAAGAAGCCAGTCATGGGAGGTGAGCTTCACCACGTGGAGCGGGTGATCATTCCACTGGCTGATGAGGGTGTCGTATTCAGCGTTTCGCTTTGGGTTCTTGCGTTGACCGGGTAGTTTGTCTAGCCAATCGGAGGGAAGGTCGAAGGTATCAGGAGGAGGACGTACTCCAGTTTTGAATTTTTTATTTTGGTTGGTCTAAGAAACGGACATTGTTGCGGCGCATAAGGTAAGGTGAGTCATTCATTATGAGACAGACCAGTACAACCATAGCTTGGGATCAAGTTCGCCGAGGCGGGCTCGGCATACCATGATAAAGCCAACAAGGCAGATCGCGTTGGGGGAAAATTGGTGCAAAGGTAAGTTATACAATAGACTCAACTGGAGTAAGTCGGGACGTAAAGAAAATCTCAGCCCGACACTCACTTGGTCCTGAAAGAAGCTATAACAGTCCGGTGGGGGATTCTCGTAGGAGTCGTCGGGTCGTGGAATTCTAAGTTCCCAATCTCGGGGCAATTCCATTTTTTTGACAAGCAAGGCTATTTGGGTATTCGAGTAGGAGGAGATCGGGTTGGAAAATATGGCCCGGGAGCGGGAAGCACCCTCGTTTGTAGTAGAAGAGGTCGGTGCGTTGGAGGTTGTGGACGTCGAGGCCGAGAGAGCTATGGCAATGGAGGGTGATCCTAAGGGTGAAGAACGTGAAGTAGAAGGAGAGGCGGAACTTGTATTACTCGTAGAGGTGGAGCTTGTGTTGCTCGTAGAGGTGGATTATTCTAACCTTCACGTAGGCGAAATAACAATCGACGATACAAAAAAATGGGGGAAGAGGGGATGCACAAATGAGATGGGTGAATTAACCCAAAAAAAAAAACAAAATGAATGATGAATATGTACATAACAAGGTTGGGATTAAAGCGACGTACCCATAAAGCTAGCCGACATGGTGTGCGATGGGGACAAGTGCTTGTCGGTATGGTAAAAGGGTCGGCATGCCCGGTCGGTGGATGGTGCGCGGTCGTTGGGACGGCAGGAGCTCAGCGTTCTCGGTGGAACGGGATGGGCTCGTCGGCGAAGGAACACGTGGTCGTCGGAGTGATGATTGCCGGATTCCGAGAATCATTGGAGAGCTTTTTTTTAGAAAGAGAATTTATGAGGGGAAGAGAGAAGATGATTTTTTGAAGTGGTAAATAAGAATGAGGAGAGTTGGGTATTTATAGGGGAAGATGAATTTTGATTGGGGAGTCTTGGGTGATCTTGGCCATTAATTTGAAATTGAATCAAGGGAGGAGATTGAGACTTGGGGAGCAAGTTGGTGGGTAGATGAAAGAAGGGGGCATGTGTGATGAGGTAGGTGGGCATGGTTGGAGGAAGTGAGAGCATGTGACATACATTTTTTCGCCCAATACCTAGGCTCGGCAATTGTGCTCGGCATCTCGTGGCTGAAAGAACGCGTGGCGCGGCTCTATACTTGGCGCATCAGCATTAGTCGCGACAGGTAGGCGTCCCGGTCTCGGCAGGTCGGCGTCGACAGTAGCATGGGCAGCTCGTCGGCTCAGCAGCTCAGCTCGGCAGGTCGGCAGAAGGGCAACTCGGCAGCTCACCAGGTAGGCGTGTGAGCAGATTGTTAGGTTGGCGCGAGAGCAGCTGGGCAGGTCGGCAGAAGGGCAACTCGGCAGCTCGTCAGGTCGGCGCAGGAGCAGCTCGGCGGGTCGGCACAAGGGCAGCTCTGTAACGCCCCACTTTGATTTAAGAAATAATCCATGGCTTATTCAAAAATCAGGTCAACATTTTCGAAATTCATTTTTCAAAATCCATATCATTAGGGCATTATCTTGATTTCATTTCATATTTGAAACCTCACGGGAATTCATTACCCGGTTTTTCACATGGACTTCATTGTCCTAAACATAACAATTCACCAGATATTCAAATAACACATTCATCATGAATATCCAAACATAGTTCAATAATAAGAGCTAAATCATATGTTCAAATCCAACATAACTCAAACGACATGGTCTGAAAGAAATCAACATGTTCAAAACCCAAACAATTCAAGTTCATAAATTCGGGTTAATTTATTCAAAATAATGCAAATATGACCATTTACTCGTCATCCTGCCGTCGTGCCCGCCTTGCTTAACCTGAAACGTGGATTTCAGGTGGGGATGAGCACAGTTGGAAACATGTCGTGCTCACCACTATGCAATAAATCATGTACAATATTAGTTAGGCATGGTTGCAGCATGAACACGAATCAATCAATTATCACATCTCCTAATCATAACATTTTTACTCAATATGCACACCTATCATTAGCCATTGAAGGACATACAGCTCACAACAATGAGAGTAAAATACCGAAGGACATACAGCTCACAACGGCCTTGGCTATCATTAGGCTAGGGAGACTGCCTATCAAAGGCACCATCGAAGGACATACAGCTCACAATGAGGGTTACATGGTTCACACGCATGCATTAATCACACCATTCAACAAATATAAATAATTTATAGCATAGACGATTTTTTAATAAAACCCACTTGGTCACAAATAGGAGATAATCACGAAAGCACGATTAGGCTGCGAGCTCGGCTCGTCAAACACCTACATTAAGTCCAGATGCTATAATCAACATCTATTCTGACTTAAACGAAAAATCACAATCATACTTAGTCGAACTTGATTCAACTAAGTTGTTCGTGAAGTCCTGTGGACGTTGGAACACTTAAACTTGACATCTAGACTCAACCAAATACACATGGGAGATCACATAAGCCCAAAAATTAACATTGACCAAGTCAAACACTTAATGAAACAAATGACGAGTCGGTTTACAGTTTTTATTCTAAAAACCCAATTTACGATTATACTAGTATAAATCACAAAAATGAGTTGACCAAGTTTCCATATGAATTTAGCTCTCAAATTTTAACGAATATTTCACCTTCCAGAGTTAAGCACATACACAAATTTTCAGCTTCAAATCCCAAGTACACTATTTTATAAAATTCCCACAAGATTTCAGCAAAACTGAGCCATGAATTTATACTCAAACTTAATGAATGATCCAGGACTTGATAATCTTACAAAATACACTACAGCATGACATAAACAACATATAAAAACCTTAGCCCTTAACATTAACTGCTGTTATTTTTAAAAATCCAAACGAGATTCTGCAGTTTATCGAATTTAAATCAAAACTGAATCAAAATGAAGTCTAAAAATTTTCATATTTTAACAGCATGAATAAATATATACAATAAGCAACTCAATAAAATTTTAGAATTTTCCAGCAACATCTCAATTTATTAAAATTAAATTATGAAACTGCAGAAAACAACAAATAATTTTTACTAATAGCAAACAAAGTCCAAAAATTCCAAAACGTTTACACGACCTATAAAACACACAGGAAGATAGGATATTAAAATTTCATAAATATTGAAGCATAACTGAATTTAATATGTATTTTACATGATTCTGCTCAGATTTCCAAACAATTATAACAAATAGCTAAACATATTATTTAAATCTGAAATCTTTACACAACATGTATTTCCAATAGAGGGTCGAGCACATAAAATTTCACTTTGATACGAGCATCACAGAATTTATCATAATTTATATAGCAAAACAGCGATTAAACAATTTCAATAATTAATAACCGACTCGTTTTACGACGAATCCGTCCGAAGTCTTCGCCATAAGACTAAGGACGATGTAAGTTCCAGCCCACAGCAACCAATTCACGAGTTGACGAGGCCTCATTCGATTTTCCAAAATCGAAAGGCTCGTCAACGCAAAATTTCATATTCGACATAACAATAACCTCACAAACACAAATAAAATCACATAAGCATATTCTCATGAACTCAAAATTCACATAGTACAAACAAATACACAACATAAATGAGACGAGTCGAGCCTTGTACCGTTCTCGGAAATAAACGAAAACGGAACGAACGGTTGACGGAAAGCTCGGTGGCTCGAGGAGAGGGTCACCGGCTCACACGCAGCGGCTTGAGTGTGTCTGTGGCGGAGCAGCAGTGGTCGAGGGCGCTGCAGCTGGTGGTCCGCGGCCTAGAGATCGCGAACGGAGGGTTGCTCGCCGGAAAACAGGTTCACGTGAGAACGATGGCGGGAGAGGATCGCGGGGAAAGGGAGATGACGGGCTTGCAGCGTTTGAGAGGGGTTCACGGCGCTGCTGGCTTGTCGTGGTGGCGAGATGGGCCTGACGAGATGATGGCGACGGGATGATCGAGTTCTCGCGAGGAAGATGATGATGCTGGCGAAAAGCGAGGGGTGAAGATGATGACAATGGGCGATGATGGTTGAGAGGGATGATGATAACGATGAAGGCAAGGGGTTACCTTCTCTGCTCAAGTCGCCAGATCGAGAAAAACAGATGAGAGATAGAGAGGAGGGTGAATACATACGTATTTATATGTATAATAGCCTAGGTTAAGAATTCTTGTACAAAAAGAAAACTCATACACATGGGCTCAAAGGTAGAAAATCGGTTCCAGGCTCGGGCCGAGCTGTTTGGGCTTGGTTTGGCTCGGGCTCGATTTGACATCTCAATTCGGTTCGGCTCTCGGGCCCGACTCGACGTAGCTTAAATACTGTTTTCTCGGGCTCAATAAATTAAATCGCAAGATAAAATAATGAACCTTAAGATATATATAAATATATTATACATAATTTAATTTTTAAAATAGTAATAATTATAATATTAGTAAAAATACAAATACACAACTTAATAATTTAAAATGATAACATTTAGACATTTTGGCAATTAAATAATATTTAGACAATTAAATCACACTAGACAATTAATAATTTTAGCATTCAACAAATAATACTAATACTAACACATCAATAAAAATAATAATAACAATAATAATAATAATAATAATAATAATAATAATAAATAGTCCTCAAAATTCCGTAATTCAAACGGAGCATTACAATCCATCCACCTTAAAAGAATTCCGTCCTCGGAATTCGAAAATAAAAGAAACAAAACGAAAGAAAGATACAAGGGACTCAAAAAGAGAAGTTCGGATAGCGCCTCCTAATCTCGACCTCCTTCTCCCAAGTCGCCTCAGACTCATCATGTCGGCTCCACTGCACCTTCACCAAACTCACTGTCCGATTCCTCAGTTGATGGACCTTCTGGTCCAAAATAGCAACCGACACCTCCTCATAGGTGAGGTCTCGCTCGACCTGCAGCTCGCCAAAGTCCACTACGTGGTCGGGGTCATGCACGTATCTCCGCAACATCGAGACGTGAAACACGTCATGCACTCCCGATAGATCCGGTGGTAATGCAAGCCGATAAGCTAAGTCCCCGACTCGAGCAAGGATCTCAAATGGTCCGATGTAGCGAGGGTGAAGCTTCCCCTTCTTCCCGAAGCGAATCACAACCCACATGGGCGAGACCTTCAGAAATACATGGTCCCCAACGGCATACTCATGCTCCTGCCTCTTCCGATCGGCATAGACCTTCTGCCTCTCTTGCGCGGACCAGATATGCTTTCGGATCTCCTCAACAGCCTCTGAAGTCCTATGAATGAACTCCGGACCCATGATCTTTCTCTCCCCAACCTCATCCCAATACAAGGGTGTTCGGACCTTTCGTCCGTACAGAGCCTCATAAGGGGCCATCTTGATCGAGGAGTGATAGCTGTTGTTGTAAGTCAACTCGACAACGGAAGGGCAGTTTCCCAAGTCAGGCTCCGGTCCAAGACCACAACCTCAATATATCCTCCAAGTACTGGATCGTCTGCTCCGACTGACCATCTGTCTGGGGATGAAAGGCTGTGCTAAATGTCAACCACGTCCCCATGGCTCGGAGCAGAGTCTTCCAGAACTGACTTGTGAATTTCGGGTCTCGATCAGACACAATCCCCACAGGCACCCCATGAAGTTTAACAATCTCGTCAACGAACAACTCGGCATACGCACTAGCCTTCATAGTCGTCCGGACGGGCAGAAAGTGGGCGGACTTCGTGAGTCGATCCACAATCACCCAAATGGAGTCGTGATCGGACCTCGATCTCGGCAAACCCACCAAGAAATCCATGGTGAGTCGCTCCTATTTCCACACAGGAATCTCAAGCGGCTGCAACAGTCCTCCCGGTTTCTGGTGTTCAGCCTTCACTTGCTGACACGCCAGACAACTGTTCACGTAACGGGCCACCTGCCTCTTCATACCACGCCACCAAAATGACTTCCCGAGGTCCTTGTACATCTTCGTGCTACCAGGATGGATGGTGTACGGGGCATTATGGGCTTCCTTCAGAATCTCCCTTCGCAGTTCCCACACCTTCGGAACACATAGTGTACCCTCGAAGACCAATGCTCCATCAGATGCAACTGCAAAACCTCCAACCTTGCCGGCTTCCATCAACTCCCTCATCCGGCGCAGAAAATGGTGATTGGGCTGCTCGGCGACTATCCTCTCTCGAAGATTCTGTCCCACAACCAAGGCGGTCAACACACCTCCGGCTGTCGAAGTCGACTCCACTGCCTCCAGCTGTAGCCGCTCGAACTCCCGAACTAGGACATCTTGCCGGGTGAATAGGCAAGACAGCTGGCCATGACTCTTCCGACTGAGGGCATCGGCGACCACGTTAGCTTTCCCGGGATGGTAGCTAATCGTGCAGTCGTAGTCCTTGACCAACTCTAACCATCGGCACTGCCGCATGTTCAACTCCTTCTGAGTGAATATGTACTTCAGGCTCTTATGGTCCGTGAAAATCTCGCACTTTCCCCCGTAAAGGTAATGCCTCCAGATCTTCAAGGCGTAGACCACTACGGCTAGCTCTAAGTCGTGCGTGGGATAATTCTGCTCATGAGGCTTCAGCTGCCTCGACGCGTACGCCACGACTTTCCCTTGTTGCATCAACACGCAACCTAAACCCATCTTCGAAGCATCACTATAGATCATGAACTCCAAAGTCGGGTCGAGAATAGATAACACTGGTGCAGTGGTAAGTCTCCCCTTCAACTCTTGGAAACTAGCCTCGCACTTTGGATTCCAATCAAACCTCACGGCCTTCTTCGTAAGGTTGGTTAGTGGCTGGGCTATCTTCGAGAAGCTCTCAATGAACCTCCTGTAGTATCCTACTAACCCCAGGAAACTACGAACGTCGCTCGCATTTCTTGGTGTCTCCCACTTGCTCACCGCCTCGATCTTGGCGAGATCCACCTCAATGCCTCTAGCTATAACGATGTGGCCAAGGAACACCACACGGTCCAGCCAGAACTCGCACTTCGAGAACTTTGCATATAGCTTCTCACGGCGAAGAGTCTCCAGCACAATCCTCAAATGCTCCTTGTGCTAGTCGATATCCCGAGAATAGACCAGCATGTTGTCGATGAACACGATTACAAACTGGTCTAGAAAGGGATGGAAGACCCTATTCATAAGGTCCATGAACACGGCTGGGGCGTTGCTGAGTCCGAACGGCATCACGACGAACTCATAATGGCTATAGCGGGTACGGAAGGCAGTCTTAGATATATCCGACTCTCGGATCTTCAGCTGATGATAATCAAACCTTAAATCGATCTTTGAAAAGACGCTGGCTCCCCTCAGTTGGTCGAAGAGGTCCTCAATACGAGGAAGAGGGTACTTGTTCTTAACCGTCAGATGGTTAAGCTCGCGATAATCAATGCACATGCGCATGGATCCGTCTTTCTTCTTCACGAATAGGACGGGCGCAGCCCAAGGAGAAACACTCGGTCGAATGAAACCGAGCTTGAGCAGTTCTTGGATTTGGGCCTTGAGCTCTTGAAGATCCTTCGGCGCCATACGGTAAGGGGCTTTGGAAACGGGACCAGCTCCGGGCACTAGATCGATGGTGAATTCAACTTGACGGTCAGGCGGTCCTCCGGGCAGTTCATCGAGAAAGACATCGAGATACTCGCAAACGATAGATACGCGCTCGGGAGTTTGCTCATCAACGGCATCAGACACCATTGATACGAGATAGCCTTGACAGCTACCCTTGGAAAGGCACTTCTTAGCTTGGAGGGATGAGATAACTCGAGGCACGGTCCTCGACTTCACCCCAAAGAATACGACAGGCTGATCAGATTCGAGAGAGTGACTTCACGCTCCTGGCACCGGATATCAGTTAGATAGCGAGTGAGCCAGTCCATGCCCAAGATCACGTCGAAGTCGCGCATTTCGATAATATAAGCGTCGGCCTCCAGAACTCGTCCACCGATAACAACATTGAGATTGCGGACCACAGAATCAGAGATAATAATTTTTCCCTAGGCTAGGCTAACCTCGAGAGGATCAACTTTGCACATATTAGAAACAGATAAGGCTTGCACGCAACGAGAGGAAATAAAGGAATGGATGGCTCCAGTATCACATAGGGCAAACACAGGCACATTGGATATTGAAAGCATGCCAGACATGGTACCTGCGTTGTGGGCGGCCTCATCATGAGAAATGATGTAGATGCGGGCCTGGTTCTCAATCCTCGGCTGGTTCGGAGGTGGCTGTCTGGGCTGCTGATATTGGTGCTGCTGAAGTAGTGGTTGCTGCTGCTGGTAGGGTCCCTGCTGTTGCCTCTTCGGCTCGGGACACATGTTGGCGAGATGGCCGGTTCGCTGGCAATTGTAACAAGTCTTCTGGGCAGCTCGACACTCCCCAGTATGGTATCTTCCACAGCCATTGCAGGGTCGGGTGCTACGCTTGTTGGAACCTCCATGTTTTCCCTTCCGGTTGTCCCGGTGGGAATCAGCCTTCCTCTTGTTGGAGCTGGAGCCAGGATGAACTGAGGTGATAGGTTGCACAGACTGTGCAAGAGGCTGAGAAGCTGAGGCATGAAGTTTCTGATAGCTCTCTAGCTGTTGGGCACGAACAACACTCTCCCTATAGGAAAGGTTGCCCTGGCTAGTGAGGTGCATGCAGAGATCACGACAAAGACCGTCACGGAACTGAATGGCCTTATTCTCCTCGGTGTCCACCAGCGTTGGAGCAAAGGGGCTCATGCGGGCGAAATCCCGCTCGTATTCATTGATAGTCCGGGTCCCCTGGCGGATATCCCAGAACTCACGCTGCATCTGCTTCTTGTAATTGAGGGGGTAGTACTTATCGAGTATCACCTCCTTCATTCTGTCCCAGGTGAGATTAGCGCGCTCAGCCGGCCTAAGCCTCCAGTGGTCGTGCCACCAGATGTCAGCATCACCCTCCATCTGATACTGGGCACAAACAATCTTCTGCGCATCGGTGCACATCAAAAGATCGAACATCCGCTCTATCTTGCGGAGCCATTCAGCCACGGCTGTGGGCCCCTCAATTCCGATGAAAGCCGGTGGGGTCAGCCGCTGAAACTTGATAATCGTCTCGCGGTGGTCATCCTGCTGAGGTGGAGGCGGAGGCGGAGGCGGGTTTTGCTGATTGTTGCGAGTATTACGGGTATTGCGATTGGCCAAATTTCTACAAGGAATAGGCCGAAAGAACTTAGCACAATAATTATCAAAGGAAATCTAGAGTTCGCCAAGAAACACTAGAGTTCAACAAAATTAAACATAGGTGGATAAATTCCTAAGCCTTAGTTTATATCATATAACATCATCTCAGTTATCAGGCAACACTTAAGCAATTTAAACTTAATCAGGAATCTCATACCTGAGTTGGCGAGGCACGACGGAAGTGAGTGGTCATATGCAAACAATTCACATAATTCATACATACCAGTCTACAGAAACGCAGACTGGCTCTGATACCAAACTGTAACGCCCCACTTTGATTTAAGAAATAATCCATGGCTTATTCAAAAATCAGGTCAACATTTTCGAAATTCATTTTTTAAAATCCATATCATTAGGGCATTATCTTGATTTCATTTCATATTTGAAACCTCACGAGAATTCATTACCCGGTTTTTCACATGGACTTCATTGTCCTAAACATAACAATTCACCAGATATTCAAATAACACATTCATCATGAATATCCAAACATAGTTCAATAATAAGAGCTAAATCATATGTTCAAATCCAACATAACTCAAACGACATGGTCTGAAAGAAATCAACATGTTCAAAACCCAAACAATTCAAGTTCATAAATTCGGGTTAATTTATTCAAAATAATGCAAATATGACCATTTACTCGCCATCCTGCCGTCATGCCCGCCTTGCTTAACCTGAAACGTGGATTTCAGGTGGGGATGAGCACAGTTGGAAACATGTCGTGCTCACCACTATGCAATAAATCATGTACAATATTAGTTAGGCATGGTTGCAGCATGAACACGAATCAATCAATTATCACATCTCCTAATCATAACATTTTTACTCAATATGCACACCTATCATTAGCCATTGAAGGACATACAGCTCACAACAATGAGAGTAAAATACCGAAGGACATACAGCTCACAACGGCCTTGCCTATCATTAGGCTAGGGAGACTGCCTATCAAAGGCACCATCGAAGGACATACAGCTCACAACGACGGGGACAACCGCTCGAAGGACATACAGCTCACAACAAGGGTTACATGGTTCACACGCATGCATTAATCATACCATTCAACAAATATAAATAATTTATAGCATAGACAATTTTTAAATAAAACCCACTGGGTCACAAATAGGAGATAATCACGAAAGCACGATTAGGCTGCGAGCTCGGCTCGTCAAACACCTACATTAAGTCCAGATGCTATAATCAACATCTATTCTGACTTAAACGAAAAATCACAATCATACTTAGTCGAACTTGATTCAACTAAGCTGTTCGTGAAGTCCTGTGGACGTTGGAACACTTAAACTTGACATCTAGACTCAACCAATTACACATGGGAGTTCACATAATCCCAAAAATAAACATTGACCAAGTCAAACACATAATGAAACAAATGACGAGTCGGTTTACAGTTTTTATTCTAAAAACCCAATTTACGATTATACTAGTATAAATCACAAAAATGAGTTGACCAAGTTTCCATATGAATTTAGCTCTCAAATTTTAACGAAAATTTCACCTTCCAGAGTTAAGCACATACACAAATTTTCAGCTTCAAATCCCAAGTACACTATTTTATAAAATTCCCACAAGATTTCAGCAAAACCGAGCCATGAATTTATACTCAAACTTAATGAATGATCCAGGACTTTATAATTTTACACAATACACTGCAGCATGACATAAACAACATATAAAAACCTTAGCCCTTAACATTAACTGCTGCTATTTTTAAAAAAATCCAAACGAGATTCAGCAGTTTATCAAATTTAAATCAAAACTGAATCAAAATAAACTCTAAAAATTTTCATATTTTAACAGAATGAATAAACCTACAAAATAAGCAACTCAGTAAAATTTCAGAATTTTCCAGCAACAACTCAATTTATTAAATTAAATTATGAAACTGCAGAACAAAACAAATAATTTTTACACATAGCAAATGAAGTCCACAAATTCCAAAACTTTTACACGACCTATAAAACACACAGGAAGATAGGATATTAAAATTTCATAAATTTCGAAGCACAACTGAATTTAATATGCATTTTACATGATTCTGCTCAGATTTCCAAACAATTATTAAAAATAGCTAAACTTATTATTTAAATCTGAAATTTTTACACAACATGTATTTTCAGAAGGGGGTCGAGCACATAAAATTTCACTTTGATACGAGCATCACAGTATTTATCATAATTTATATAGCAAAACAACGATTAAACAATTTCAATAATTCATAACCGACTCGTTTTACGATGAATCCGTCCGAAGTCTTCGCCATAAGACTAAGGACGATGTAAGTTCCAGTCCACAGCAACCAATTCACGAGTTGACGAGGCCTCATTCGATTTTCCAAAATCGAAAGGCTCGGCAACGCAAAATTTCATATTCGACACAACATTAAAATAAAATCACATAGGCATATTCTCATGAATTCAATATTCACATACTACAAACAAATACACAACATAAACGAGACGAGTCGAGCCTTGTACCGTTCTCGGGAAATAAACAAAAACGGAACGAACGGTTGACGGAAAGCTCGGTGGCTCGAGGAAAGGGTCACCGGCTCACACGCAGCGGCTTGAGTGTGTCTGTGGCGGAGCAGCAGTGGTCAAGGGCGCTGCAGCTGGTGGTCCGCGGCCTGGAGATCGCGAACGGAGGGTGAGCTCGCCGGAAAACAGGTTCACGCGAGAACGATGGGGGGAGAGGATCGCGGGGAAAGGGAGATGACGGGCTTGCAGCGTTTGAGAGGGGTTCACGGCGCTGCTGGCTTGTCGTGGTGGCGAGATGGGCCTGACGAGAAGATGGCGACGGGATGATCGAGTTCTCGCGAGGAAGATGATGATGGCGAAAAGCGAGGGGTGAAGATGATGACAATGGGCGATGATGGTTGAGAGGGATGATGATAAGGATGAAGGCAAGGGGTTACCTTCTCTGCTCAAGTCGCCAGATCGAGAAAAACAGATGAGAGATAGAGAGGAGGGTGAATACATACATATGTATATGTATAATAGCCTAGGTTAAGAATTCTTGTACAAAAAGAAAACTCATACACATGGGCTCAAAGGTAGAAAATCGGTTCCAGACTCGGGCCGAGCTGTTTGGGCTTGGTTTGGCTCGGGCTCGATTTGACATCTCAATTCGGTTCGGCTCTCGGGCCCGACTAGACGTAGCTTAAATACTGTTTTCTCGGGCTCAATAAATTAAATCGCAAGATAAAATAATGAATCGTAAGATATATATAAATATATTACACATAATTTAATTTTTAAAATAGTAATAATTATAATATTAGTAAAAATACAAATACACAATTTAATAATTTAAAATGATAACATTTAGACATTTTGGCAATTAAATAATATTTAGACAATTAAATCACACTAGACAATTAAATAATTTTAGCATTCAACAAATAATACTAATACTAACACATCAATAAAAATAATAATAACAATAATAATAATAATAATAATAATAATAAATAGTCCTCAAAATTCCATAATTCAAACGGGGCATTACAAGCTCGACAGCTCGACAACTCGTCAGATCGGTGCGGTAGCAGCTTGGCAGGTCGGTGCAAGGGCAGCTCGGTTGGACAACCCAGCTCGGCACTTCGGCATTGGCAGCTCGACATTTCCATGCAAGCAGCTCGGCGATGGGATGTCTCTCTCACGACATGTGAATCTCGGCTAGTGCAGCTCGGCGTAGCTCGACGCTTCAAAGAGGTCGTTCGGCCCATGTGACCCAGCAGCTTGAAATTTTATGTGATGCGTAGGTTGGCGCGTGTTCGGCCAAATCAACCTGCTATGGGATAGGCGGAGCTCGTGTAAGAGGTCAATAAAATGTGGTCAATAAACAGAGGGGGTTGATGAAACTACATTCTTGGTTGAGCTACTCGTGGCTCAACCGAAGAATGGGGGGCTAGATGATACGACCATAAATAGCGGTTCACGGAGGACCGATGATAAGCCAAACTTAACCACAGCTAGGCGAAAACTAGCCAGGTGTAGTCCAATCATCTTGGCGTGGTCCAACCAGCTAGGCGGAGACTAGTTCATCGTGAGCTAGATGGAATGCTGAGAATGATGAGCTAGGCGGATGTGATCGCCTAGGCAGCTAGGCATCTCAGCAGCTAGGCGCCTAGGCAGCTGGGCACCTCGACACCTAGGTAGCTCGGCCAGGGGGTTAGTGGCTTTGTGATCAAGACATGATGAGGTTCACAACCTCAAGGACTCTCATGATTTGGATCTCTTGATCTGATCAAGAGTTACATACCGGAAAGACTTATTGTTCCAATAGGAGTCTTCAACTTCACCTATAAAAGGGCATAAGTTCATTCATTTTACATAACGCACATACGCACTATCTCGTTACTCTACAGTTTTCTCTCGGATACACCACTAACTTGAGCGTCGGAGTGTCCACGCCGGGACCACCCCCATCGTGTTTTGCAGGTACCGACGGTCAAGGAGACACAACCCGGTTCGAGAGAGGCGGTCAAGCGGTTCGAAGATTTGTGGTATAACAGACCGTGTCCACCGTCGTCACCGCCTTTGCGCACCTCGCGGTCGGAAGGGCCACACCGCATCAACGGCGAGCTCCTCGTGCCCTGTGTCGCAGACATTGTCGACCAGAGGCTAGAATTGCCGGCAAGCCCGTCGCGAGCGGCCACAAGGTTCCCTGTACGGCGACCAGCAGCAGTCGCGGCGGCGTCTTCGGATAGATGTGCAGCTCCGCCGGTGATCGACCGCGGACGAACCAGAGACTGACTGGTCGTGGGTGCTGAAAAAAAGAACCTTCAATTTGATTTGGGGGTTTAGGGTTATTGATTGCTTTTGAAAATTTGATAATGCTTAGGGGCATATATGCAATTTCATAAATTTAATTAATTTTCAATGTAGTTAATGGACAAATATATAATATATAGAAATTTTTTAATAAATGCATATTCATGGACAAATATTGAAATATTTTTTTTTATATAAATTAAATAATAAGCTATTTCGACTATGTATGTTAGTACGGTTAACCAATCGAACATTCGAACTGATTATTTTGTTTCAGCTTCAGTTTATCTTATGCATATAAAAAGACACACTCTACGTAATGCACCGTACTGTTAAACAAGATGCACATTATTGACTATCAGACTGCACAATAATAATAATAATAATAGAATTATACAATATTAAAGTGTTTGGGTAGTATTGAAAAGTTATAAAAGTTGATATAAAAGAGAATATTTTTTTGGGTTGGAGAATGGGTTTTTCGGTTGGAGATGAATTACTGCAAAATGGGATAAGTACTGCAAAATGGGTTTGAGTATGGGGTATTTGGTTGGAGATGGCCTAATAGTAGCTAAAAAAGTTTTAAGAATATTTAATGCATACTTTATGTCTAAACTTTTTAAATAAATATATTAATTGCTTGCACATACACACGTTTGCAAATCATATATGATCAAAAAGTTTTTTTCTTTAATAATTTTATTAATATGCAATAATTTTATTGATATCAACTATAATAAACAACAATATTCAATTTCTCATTATTTATGTTGATAATATTTCGGTCAAAATAACATGAAAACAAGTTTTAAGTCTTAACTGTATTATTAATTTTTTCTTTCACAAAAATTGACTTTCATCCTAAAATATTTATAAACAATCGTAACATGTAAAATAATTTTATCCTTCTAAGTAATGAGGCGAAATCAAATGGGTGAGTTAATATTTTCCGATAATATCTTTTAACCTTTATTTAATTATATGAAAACAAATAATTTTTTAATTAAAATAACTTACCATTTAAGAAATAATGATCACATCATTAAATTTTCTTACTAATGGCCAGATAATAAAATTAAAATATATTAACTATTTTTACAATTTCAACATGTGATTTATTTGTTTATTATTGTCAACCATGATAATTTCATTATTTTCTTATTTTTATTTGTTCCCATAATGAACTTATTGTAAAATATATATTTATATTGCATAGTATGTTAAATAAACTATAAAGTCTTAGGATGTAAATTTGAAAAATATGTAAGGGTTTATTATTTAGCAATTGCTAACTCAAATTTTTAGTTATTATGAGAAAATTTAAAAACATGTGTGTGTATTTTGTAAACATTTGTACATAAAATTTTATTTTAAATTTTTATTACATAACCAAGAAGAAGAAGACTACTTTTATAACTTTTATAGATAATAATAATGACAATATATTACAATAAATATTATAATAAAATAATAATTGAGTATTATATGGTAAATAAGAATAACTATAATTTTTATTTTTTCCTTATATTGATGAATAAATATATATTCTAATTAAATTTATATTAGTATAACGTGTTAGCGGAATAATATATTAATTAACAAGTTAACGTTATGGCTAAAATAAACATAATTGATTAAAAGAAGTGGAAATTGTTGATCCAACTTTATTGTTTTTGGTGCCTAAACGTACAAGCCCTATAAATTACTCATTTAATAAAAGAAGTGAAAAATTGATGATCCAACTCTATTTTTTTGTGCTTTAACGTACAAGCCCTATAGAAATTACTCATTTAATATATGTGTCTCGTGTATCGTTCAAGCTACGTACTAGTGAACAATCAAATTTTAGGAAAAGATTTTATAAAGTGTGATTGTTTTAACTTATTGAATTTCAAACTTGAATATATTAGTTAGAGGCGGAATTTCTCATTTTTTTTTTTCAAAAATGTTTCAAATTTTACTAATAATGAAAATTTTAGGGGACAATATAGTTGATATTTTAGTAGATAGATTGCAGTTACAATACCACCACTTCGAAGAGACTTCACTGACTGTCGCTGGCATCTGTCGATGCGATTTTAATTATCACCGGAGATCAATGCAATAATCTCCGGCACGCGATTCCCAAGAATCCATCGATCCCAACAAACAAATCTGCGGCACAGTTAATGTAGGAATACTCTCTCCTCTTCTTCAGCTGCATTACACGCTTCGATTGCCATTGCATTTTGTACTCGCCGATCTTGACTTCTCCCTTAATGGACTGAGGACTGCAACAGATCAGTGAAAAGATGGCGAGTTTCTTACCTCAGTTTCAGAGTATCAAGACGACCTTCGATCACGTTGTACTTGCCGGTACCTCCATTACTCTTAACTCGTTTACGCAGCCCTAATTTTCGTTGTTGCTGCATAGTCTGAAGTATGGTTTTATTCGTTTACTAGTTAATTATGTATGTATCTATGTGTGTTTGTGTGTGTACTTGCTCCTTAAACTGATTGTTTTGATCTTAGTATGTAACCTATGTAATTGATTCACTTAAAGAACTATTTGCATTGTATGGTAGCGCTCACACCGAGCCTTTTTGTTTTTCTTCTGGGCTTTGAAGTCGTGAATTAAGGTTCCTCACTGCAGTTTCGTTGTCACCGATAAGCTTTTTAGCCTTTTACTGTTTTCTGGACCAAAAAGACTTCATTAATGAAGATCGTCTGCCCTTTGTTTTACTTTGAACCTTTTCCTTTTAATTATCTATAGTTGAATTGTTGAAATGTAGAATGGAGGAATCATCAGCGTTTTTGGCCAATTGCCAATCACACCTCATCATAATATACATATATATACATCTATAGCCGTCAGTACTTGAGCAGGTTGATTTCTTTGTAGGTATTGCTGCCATGAATTATTAAGTATTCTTATAAAAAATATCACAAGAAAAACGAATTTTGTTATTAGCCTTTAATAACACACATATTTATCCTTTTTTTAGTCGAGGATGTAAGTGATCTATGGCCAACGGTCAAGAATGATTTTGAAGAAAGGTTGCCGTTCAAGAGAGCTTTTCTAAATAACAAGACCCGTAATCCGGTGCTTGTTGATGAATTACCTGCTGAATATATACTGACTACGGATGCAAGACTACGTAGTCGATTTCCTCAAGAGCAATCATTATTCTGGTTCAGAGAGCCATACGCAACTATTGTTCTTGTTACTTGCGAGGTAACACTTACTCCCTCAAGTTATCATTTTATAATCCGCCTGGATGATATGCCTGCTATTTTGTAGAGGATATGTCTAATTTTTCCTCTTAAACAGGATCTTGACGAGTTTAAGAACATTCTCAAACCACGCCTTAAACTAATAGTTCAAAATGATGAACGGGAATGGTTTATTGTTTTTGTGTCTAAAGCTCCAGCCCATAACGATCAGGCAACCAAGATGGCAAAAAAAGTTTATGCCAGACTTGAAGTTGATTTTAATTCTAAGAAGAGGGAAAGGTATGACTTCACTGGGAATTATGTGATCGACAAGTTTTAGGCTGTTACATGTTCTAACAATGCGGAACTTATAAGTGTTTTTGAATGGTTGGAAAATTGTAACTGATAAAGTTTTGTACTTACAATCATGCTGGTTAATGTTGCTGTGACTAAATGGAGGGTTTCGTTAAGGAGAAAAGTAAGAGTAAATGAAGAGTTTTCTTTTAGTAAGATGCAAGAATCTTAATATGACACTCATGTGCATTATTAGGTGTTGCAAATTGGACATCAATGGGCCTGAAGCGAGTTTCTGGGAAGACCTGGAGGCAAAAACGATGGAGTGCATTAGGAATACACTTGATAGACGAATCCACTTTTATGAAGAGGAAATTCGGAAGCTCAGCGAACAGCGATTTATGCCAGTTTGGAACTTCTGCAACTTTTTCATCTTGAAGGTATTTTTTGTGTTGGAAAACGGCAATAATAAGTTTTTCTGGTCGGTCTTTAGTTCTTTAAAAAACTACAAGGAAGCTCTTAGTGATTAACTTGTTTGATTGATTAATTAATTTGAGAGCAAGATAATACAGATGCATTTGCGTAATGAGGATAGTCGAGGATTTGCATACCTTTCTTACTTGCTGAAGTGGATAGATTGTGCTCCGACTATCTTGGTGGTGGAAAATTAGTTCTAATCATTGATTTCGATTTTCGTCATTTCCCTGAATTTGTTATTTCTAACTAGAAGTTTCAAGTATGCTTATATTTAAGAGAGGCTAATTTTTTGTTAGGTTGAATATAAATACAAAATAATTATGTTGGTGGGGTTGTATGAAGAAACTTTGTTGCCGAGGTTTACAAAGAGAGGGTAATGTCGGAGAATGATGGGGGAAGATTGTATGATGTAGCCCAAATATCTGGTCTTCTGAGAGAGTTACCTGAAAAGTTGAACAACGTAGCATTATCTCATGCAAATGAAACAAAATTAGTTATATGAGTGGTGAAGATTCGACTGGCGCCAAAAAACCTTAACCTATGTGGTGCATGATATATTGTATGACAATTTTAGTATCTTGTCCACTGACTCTTCAATGTCTTTTCTTCTTAAATGTAATTAAATTATTATCTCGCCAACACCCTATTCTGGTCAGAGTGCTGAAGTCGATTAAATTGCATTCCTCAAGATTAAACACAAGTAGAAGGTCATTTGAAATATGTCTAAGTAGGATTTTCTGATACCTTATTGGTCCTCGCTGATTGATATCTACGAATACTATGAAGTTAGGCACATTATTATAAGTACTCATGAATATTCCCACCTATGACAGGAAAGTTTGGCGTTTATGTTCGAGATTGCTCATCTCCATGAAGATGCTTTACGTGAATATGATGAGCTTGAACTCTGTTATTTGGAAACAGGTGCTGAACAAGTGTGGCATCTTACCTTCTGACTTATATTAATGATTCATATTTGTTCATAACTAGTTGACATCATTATTATTCTTTTTTTTTTGGAAAATTAAATTATGTCAATTGACTTGTTTGTTTACTAGTCATTTTTTACACTTCAAGATAACACATTTTCTTTCTGATGCGTTTGAGTAGTGCTTTTCCACTGAATGACTTAATTTGCAGTGAAAATTATCACTTACTAAGATGGTTTTGTGGAAGAAGAAGAAAAGAAAAGACATTTGTTAATTCTGAACACCTTTACTTATGTACTCTCTTTTCAATCTGGTCTGCAGATTCGTTTCACATGTTTGCACCTTGTAATTGTAGATAGAAATTGAATTCTTATTCTGGTCAGTTAATTTTCTTCTTTTTATTATGCCCTTTGCATGTATTGGCCTTGCAGTCAATATGGTTGGAAAAAAGAGGAACTTTGGAGGAGTGGAGCGAGGTGATGATCAAGCTATGCTGTTTGACCCTGGGAGAAAACCATTGACTCAGATTGTTCATGACGACTCATTTAGGGAGTTTGAGTTCAGGCAGTATCTATTTGCCTGTCAAGCAAAGGTGTGAAAGAAGTTGTTATTAGCTTAGGTTGGTTTCATATTGTGTTGCTGTAACAATACAAATGCTTTTTTTCAAAATTATTTTCATCTATTGATGATTTTGAATACTCAAATACTAAAATAAACTTATGATTAGCTTTAAATGTATTTTAGCCTTTTCTCTGGGTACTTTCTAATTGTTTCATGGCATCTTTCTTTGTCCTCTTTGAAAAGACCCTTCTTGCAACTATTTTTAAAAGGGTTTTATGACCTCGTGTATGCAGCTACTCTTCAGATTAAATCGTCCGTTCGAGGCTGCTTCAAGGGGTTATTCTTTCATAGTTACTTTCTCAAAGGCATTGACTTTACATGAGGTAGTTGACCGTCACTCATCTTTCTTTAGTACAGTTGTGACCTAATTGCTTTATGTTTAATTTCACCTTTTTAGATTCTTATATATAATGTTTTCCAGAATACATTGCCCTTCTGCATGCGTGAAGTTTGGGTAATAACAGCTTGCTTGGCATTGATCGAAGCAACCGCTTCTCATTACAAAGATGGATTCGCAGCGCCTGATGTTGAAAAGGAGTTTTATCGTGTACTTGGGGAGATATATTCTTTGTGTCGAACTAAGGTAGAATTCCTTGTACATAGGGTTTGAATCTAGAAAACTCAACATATATATTTTGAACTCTTGTTGGCTTTCTCATTTGAGTGCCACAGAATCTTTTCTTTAGGCTGCCTGAGGGATTATCATAATCAGCAGAAATCTGCTAAATTTTAAAAACAAATTTGTCCCGTTTTCAGTATTTTTTAATTG
>BKCP01011292.1:637441-704107 GCA_008636005.1 Striga asiatica | reverse complement strand
AGAAAAAGAGACAGAGAGAGAGAGAGAGTAGGATAGGATGTGTATTACTCTCCAATGTTTTATAACCAGATTACTGTTGCGCTGAGCTGAAGTGTGTCACGGTTGTGGCAGTTTATGCGGCTAGGTTATTTAATTGGCTATGGATCGCATATAGAAAGAAGTCCTGTCAACAGGTACTAAGTGAATTTTATTATAATCTTGCACAGTCAGTACATTACTACATTATTATCCCTCTCTAAAATGAAAGAGGTAATATCTTCTTATTTTTGTTTTATTTTTATTTACTAATAAAACAAACAGTATAGAGCATTCTGCAATATATTTCACACAAATTGAACTTACAATAATCTTAACGAAGCAGAACACATTCTCAAATAAAGAAGTGACATGAGATTCCCTCATTCCCCTGTACATTTTCCTCCAAGCACCCAAAAGATAATTATGCATTCCTGAATTTTCTTGATTCTTTGAAATTTGAATTATTGAGCACGATTATCAATTTTATGTGTTAGACGACTGTGACTAGTGATGCTTACGGTTTTTCTTATTTCTGCTTGGATCTGTTCGGATTACATAAGTAGTCATGGATTTATTGCAGGAGAACTAAAATCATACGTATTTATCACTAGTTAGTATTCTGATTTATTTTTTCATCAGTCATCGCTAACAGTTGCACTTCCCATGCAGTGCTTCACTCAGCATGTTGCCATGGCCTAAGCCTCTAGTTTGGCCATCACTTCCACCAAATTCTTCATCTGAAATCCTAGAAAAAGAAAAGGTAAGATGCATGGCTATGAAAAAAATGCATCATCGGCTACGACTTTTTTTTCATAAGTCTTCAGTTTTCCTTACAAAGAGCTGAAGTGAATCAGAATTTCCCTAGCATTTTGAGTTGTATATTTCTGAAGGTAGAAAAATTTGCTAAAAATGTTTGATGAATGGTACTCAATTGCCTTATGGACTGAAATATAACAATATATCCCAGTTGTTTTTGTCATGCAATTGATTTTCACACAACTTACTTTGGCATTTGGTATTGCTGTGATTTTATGGTTTAAGATGGTATTGCCATTACTGAATTTATGATCTAAATGGACCCTTAATCAAAGATTTTGAGATTTTTAGTAGCCTTTTCATATAATAATCCTGCATTTTGTTAGAGATCATTTTTTTTTATTTAATTCAATAATTGGGATTTTGGGTCCATTTCCTTAGAATATCCATTAGGGTTATATTTAGGGCTATGACCACATTTAAATAGACTATGGAGTCAGCTTTAAGCTTAAGCGGGATATGTCCCGAGTTTTTTCCCAGTTATTTTCGTTCGCTTTCACCCTTCACTTTCACAATTGGCCTGACTTGCTATATTCACATATCGGACGACGTCATTAAGTGGGATGGAGTCACTAGAATCACACATAGGCATGATAGAGAAGGGTGTTGAGGACTTGCGCGTAACAATGACCAAATTCCAGTTGAACCTTTCATTATTGTTGTTGCGTGAAAAGGGCTTACCTATTGCTGGTAATGAGGGTTTACTATCTGCATTCCTGTTTCTGGTAAGTAACTATCTGTGGTCACTGGTAATGAGAATTCACTATCTGCTGTTTGTTACGAACCTTAGAGGATGCTTGGATACAATATTCTCAAAAAAATCCAAACATTTTAGCTCAACCACTTTTTTTTAACTCAAGTTTAACTCAACCCCACTATCATCAATATTATTAATATAATTTAATAATATCAATCAATCATTCTTACCACACCACATCAACTTTAATTCACTATTCATCAACTCGCATAATTTTAACTAACCATCACTTCACATCATCTCTCTCCTACTTTTACCTCAAATAAATTTTAATTATTTTATTTTAAATATTATTTTAATAAACCCACTAACAACTAACAATACCACATCTTTCAAAATTAACCAAACCAGAAAAATTCAAACAAAACCAAAAAATTTTATATCCAAGCATCCCCGTAGGGTACTGGATAAATGATGCGATGCATTCACATATGAAGATGCCCATATATATAGACTTAGGGCCTTTAGTATATATAGGCTGGGCCTGTAATATAGTTTGACAATTAACACGGTTGTCATGAATCACTAATTCTGCAAGCAAATATTTGGAACTTTCCAGTTATTGCAAATCGACTTCTTCCATGAAGTGAATACACGTGCATTTGGTTCTGCAACCAGATGAGACAACAATTTTGCAAGATCCTGCTTCTTACTCTTTGATTGCGGCCACTCATGGTGGTTCTCCTTTGGTGTCTGCTTGTTTCACTCACAACGCAATATAGAAGAAGTTAACATATTTTCCAGTGCCATCTGTTGTAGAGGATGCACCAGCATTTTTGGTTGATACATGTGCATTTGTGAAGACATCTTCGCGGGCACCCTAAGAGCCTATTTATTAGGGCACTTCATCTCAATCATTTGCAACAATTATCCTTGTTGTCTTCCCAACCATTCAAATTTATTGGTATAAGGATGGGGACACAACAGGCATCCTTCTGGTGGTGAAGATTAGGATGTGTTTCAAAGTCGACTTACAGCCTTGAGGACAAGGTTGTTCTGAACGGAGCGAGACTTGTTAGAAATCGATTTTAACTCATTTCAATCAATTTAGCAATTGGGCTTTTGGGCCCATTTGCTTCGAATATAAATTTGGTTTATATTTGATATAGGATTCTATTTAATTAGACTATCGTTTGATACCTAGGATATCTTTTGTTGAATAGGATTGTCGACTTTAAGCTTGGGCAGGAAGTTTAGGCCTTAGGTTGGGCGGGATTCGAACCGGGTTGTTCTCAGTTATTTTCTTTATTAATAATATAGATTATCTTTAACTTTCATTTGCTTTCACCCTTCACTCTATCACATTTGTACTTAAAAACGAAATGCTGATTGTGCTTATTCCTCTTCAGTGATATATTTCTCGTGGTTTTACTGCATTTTGTTCTGCTTTTAGTTGGATTTCACATGGACATTTAAAAGTGAATATATTTTATCTTGAGAAGATTTGTTTTGTGTCGTTGTCACAGTATGTTATGGAAGAACTTCTCTTAAAAGAAAACAGATTCTCATCGATCATTCTATTATATATATATATATATTTTATTTATTTATTTATTTATTTTTTACTGTTTTCAATATCCAAACTAATTGAAGACCCACTGATGCATCGGATTCTTGGACTTGTTGCACAATGGCCTTCAATTTTCTTTCAGACTTCCCACCGAATTTACACACAATGGAAGAAGAAAAAATCATACCATTTCGAAATAGAAGTTAATGTCTACTAAAACCATCGAGACTGTGCATTTAATCGTGAAGCCATGTGATGAATTTTCAATGGTGCTTACTGTTCATACATTAAATTTGTTGTGCAGATGAATCTTCAAGAATCTCCAAGGCCTAGGCACTTCGGCATCCAGAGGAAGCCTCTGCCCCTTGAGCCATCCATTCTATTGCGTGAGGCTAATCGTCGTAGAGCTTCTCTCTCAGCTGGAAATATGTTTGAAATGTTTGATGGTCGTCCTAATGCTACTGACGGGTAATGATGAGAATTGCACCAATTATATAGACATGTTTCTGGTTAACTGTATAGATTGTTGATAGATCAATGGGAAACAACTGGCTAGTCTTCAAGAGCACCATATCAAAGATAAACAGTTACCTTCTATGCCATGAACCACCAAACATCTGATCTGATATTTTTTCAAATGGCAGCCTCTCAAGTACTAACTTACTATGTTACTAGATTAGAAGAAGAAATTAACAAGACAAAAATGAAGAGAGAGTAATATAAAAAAATGGAGCCTTGGATTGATCTGGTTTAGATCTCAAATCTAATCCTCGGTGATTGTTATTAAATTTATCATTGACAGATATATGTTGTGTATGCTTAATGTTGCAAAGCAAAATTATTCCTTCACAACCACACACCTCTATTATCCTAAAGACTTTTGAAAAGTTACCGCCTTTTTGGTGGTGCTAGTGGTAACTTGTCACAGCTCCTAACTAGGAATTGTTGATAAGCCGTGGTGGTCCTCTGGATCCTACAGGTATACGAAGTATGGTCATGACTAGAGAACTGCATGAGTGTGCTTTTCTTGTATTAACATCTATAGTTGTCAGTAGCTGCTGTTAAAATGATATGAATGATCTTTCCAATGTTTGAGTCTTGATCTGTGGTGACTTGTGGAGTAACCTGCGTGGTATACTGGTACTTCCTTGGAAGATAGAGGAGAAATGTATGTGCTATGGATTATATATAGATTATCATAGGCTTAAACATGGGACTGTATAATTGTTGGTTTTCTTGTCTTCTAATGTGAGTTTTTGTTTCTTCACTGCTGTTATTGGTGGAAGTTGCATTTCTGGTAGTTTGTGAATATTGAATTCCATTTAAATTACTCAGTAAGCCGTTCCTCTTAATCTAAAGATAATCTGTATTGAAGAATGATTTTTATTGAAAAGAATGGAGATATTTTCTTATTTATTCGGAGGCCTAGGGAAGTCNCTCCCCGAAACATATACATATGTGTGTGTATTATATATTCATTATTTGATATTTTTAAGTGGGAAACCAAGCAAAAAATCTTATTACCTTAAGACACATTCCGGCTCTTCTCAAATGTTTATCATCGACAGTTCAGGACCAGTATCCATGTCAAGAACATTCTCTTCACCGGGGAATTTTGAAGGTTCAATTGATCGGCCTATGAGGCTTGCAGAAATATATGTTGCCACGGAGAATGCTTTACGCAATACGATTTCTGATTCAAAACTATGGAATTCGTTAGCCTCTGTTGAGCAATTTGAGGTAATTGGCTGCATCCTCGATTCTTCTTGAAGAAGTGTTGTGTTAGGTTATTATCCAAAGTGGCTTTAATTCAATTAATGTTAATTGACCGGGAACGTTGACAGTGGGCTGAGATGTATATAAATAGGAGTTGTCTCTTTTCTGTCCGATGTTTCATTAAGATAGGTTGAGCTAGTATTATTCAAGCATCTTCAGAAACAGAGGAGATCCTGATTTACCTTTTTATGTGACAATTCCATTTGCATTTGACCATGTCAATACAGATTTGGCTGCTTGTTATAGACTTCTAATAATCTCTTTTTAGGAACTTGTGACATTGGAGCTTAGTATATGTTTAAGATAGATGTGCCCTAAACTGGGAATTGCTTCCTTGGTAACTCTTGTTAGAGACGGTCCATTTTCTTCTCTTCCTTTCCCTTTAACGTTTTTTGGTACGTCAATTTTGGCAATTTAATTAAATCTATCACCTTTCTGTTTTATCCAATGTATGCATTAAATTTCTATAACCTCATGCATAATATGACCTTTTGATTTGCTAGCAAAAATATCTGGATCTGTCAAAGGGTGCTGCAGATAACTACCATCGTTCTTGGTGGAAGAGACATGGAGTTGTCCTGGATGGTGAAATTGCAGCAGTGTACCATAAGCATGAAAATTACTATTCTGCTGCGAATTTGTATGAGAAAGTTTGTGCCCTTTATGCGGGTGAAGGATGGGAGAACCTACTAGCTGAAGTTCTACCGAATTTGGCCGAGTGTCAAAAGATACTCAATGATCAGGCCGGCTACCTCTCGTCTTGTGTGAGATTGTTGTCTGTAGATAAAGGATTGTTCTCAACCAAGGAACGTCAGGCATTTCAGTCAGAAGTCGTCCGTCTTGCTCATAGTGAGATGGAGCATCCAGTGCCTTTAGACGTGTCTTCCTTAATTACATTTTCGAGCTTTCAGGGACCTCCACTTGAGCTTTGTGATGGGGATCCTGGCACACTATCTGTTTCTCTATTGAGTGAATTTCCAGATGATATAACTCTTGAGTCACTCAGCCTCATGCTGACAGCTACGAATAATACTGATGAAGGTGCTAAGGTAGACACATTTTTCCATGTGATCACCAATATCTCTTGATGCCATTTCATGGTAACTCAATTTTTTTTTTTTCCTTATTTCAGGCAATAAAAAGCTCGGAAGCTATTGTACTAAGGCCTGGGAAAAATATTATCACCCTTTCGCTGCCTCCACAAAAACCAGGGTCCTATGTCTTGGGGGTTCTCACTGGGCAGATTGGTCAATTAAGGTTTAGATCTCATAGTTTTTCAAAAAGTGGTCCTGCAGATTCTGATGATTTTATGAGCTATGAAAAACCAACAAGGCCAATTTTGAAGGTATTGTGTGTGTACTGCCAGAAACTGAATAACACTTTTTCTGTGGAACTGGTGAAGCTGCAATTGGAAATATTTTCATTTTTTGAAAATTTTCCTTCAACTTGAGAATAGTTATGGGAAAATTTTGGAGAGAATGAATTTAAGATAAAATTGCGATGATAAAGTTGATAACTTGATATGCCCAAAAAAAAAAAAGGTGAAATTATGACTAAAAATCATTGGTAGTTCGAAAATACGAGTGAATAGTGAATGTGTAGGGAAATGTTTTGCAATGGTTGGTTTTCATTTTCTCAAAGTTACATTGATAAGATTGATGAGCGAAAAGTGAGAATGAGTGAGTATTGTACTTTCCTTAGAACTTCTGTGTCCAATCATAACTTTGTGCAGAAAAAATTTCCTCTAATTGAACAAACCTAAAAGAATTTCTACAATCCAATTGCCGTCCAACTCTTTGAACTGTACTATATTAGATGACTCTTTTCTTATAATTTTCTTCTGGGTTAGGTTGCTAATCCAAGGTCTCTGGTTGATCTTGGTGCTGCTGTTTCATCTGCTTTGCTGATGAATGAATCTCAGTGGGTTGGAATTATTGTTACACCGCTCAACTACTCCCTTAAAGGTGCTGTACTGCAAATAGACACTGGCCCTGGCTTGAGGATCGAGGAGAGTCATTACTTTGAAATTGAGAAGCACGAACTTCGGTTACATAACATAGCCAACTTAGATAACTCACCAAAGAATCTGTCTCCAGTGTCTACTGACGTCAGGCAATTGACTCTTGAAGATGGCAAGATCAAGTTGCCTGATTGGACTAGCAATACTACTTCAGTTCTCTGGATTCCACTAAGGGCTGTTAGTGATGGACTGGCTAAGGGAACACCTGCAGGTTAGTATAATATTTAACATTTCTGGTGGCATTTGCGAGTGATATTTTTCTTTTTAAGGAAGGTGTGGCTATTATCGGTGGCTGTAGGTGCAGTTGTTCCTCAGAGGCAGAGTGTTGTCGATGGTATGAGGACAATTGCTCTGAAACTTGATTTTGGAATTTCTCATAATCAGACATTCGAAAAGTATGGTTCTTTCTTTTGCGTTTATTCAAACTCAATCATTTCAAGTTGTTCTGGGATGAAGTGTGAAATGACTGAACTTCTTTTGCAGGACAATAGCTGTGCATTTCACAGATCCTTTCCATGTGAGTACGCGTGTTGCAGACAAATGTAATGATGGTACCTTGCTTTTCCAGGTACTCATCCACACTCCATTACTTTTCTTTCCCTTTCTGTATTACTAGTACGGTACCCGTGCGATGCACGAGAGCATTTATTACATATTTGTTTTTTATAAGGTTTTTTTGTATTTAAATTGTCTCATGACATTAAAAATATCATGGAAATGAAAATTTATATGTTATCAAACACTTCCTTATGTACAACATTATTGGTTTGATTCATTGACACGTAAAATACTACATAGGTGTTCGAATTTTATCTAAAATTGTATATTATTAGTTATTAGTTAACAATTTTTTTAAAAAAACTAAAGGATCTTATTAATTAAACTAATTATCATAGAAAAAAATAGTAGAAATTTTTAGGGATTTTCACCCATTATTTATTTTAAATCTAAATCTAAATTTCAATTAAGAAAAATTAAAAAGAATCATTAATACTCCTGAAAATAAAACCAATTTTCCTACCAATAATTTTTATCAAACAAATTGATCCGAATATTTTTTTAAACTAAACAAAAAAATCATCAATTTTTCCTTAAAATGCAATCAAATTTTCCTAATACTGCACCAATTTTTTTACCAAACAAATTGAATTGAAAATAATTTGAATAAAAAATTGAAACAATTTGTTAATGTTTATGCAACTGTCTCTTTCCTAAAGAAAATGATATGAACTTAACCAAAAAAAAATGATATGAACTTACTAAAATCTCGGTAAAACATGGTTAAGAAAAAACATAAGAACTCCAAAAAAATCGATGCATTTAAATTTTGAAAAGTTGTACACAATTTTTTCCTAAATAATTGGATATGGTGACTTTAAATATCAAAGATGAACCGTTTTTGTCACCAAAAAATGTGGACACAATTTTCAATATACATCCCGTCCAAATATCAGTTTTATTCTAAAATAAAAATTGCACGTGGTTTTATCCAATTTACACACTTTTTTTTTGAAAGAAAAAATTATTCAATAAGATTGGAAGAATTGGTTAAGAATTATACAACTATTTGTTTCCTAAATTTGTATCCAATTTGTATGGTTTTTAAGTTAATTTGTATTTGGAATTGTTTTCATAAATAATTGACACATTTTTTGTATAAGAATCTCCAAATTTGTTACCAAAAAATATATGATTTAAATTTTGGTAAAAAAATAAAATATGATACGAAAAAAATGGGATTCAAATTTTGCCATAAGAATCTCCAAATTAGTTACCAAAAAAATAGGATTCACATTTTGTTACTAAAGTTTCACATGCATTTTTTAAAACTTTCCATTAATAGTAAGTCAAACATTATATTTATTTGGTCAAACTTTCTATTAATGTATTTTTCCAACAACCTCTTTATATATATATAGATAGATATAGATATAGATATAGATATCAAATGATAGTTCTTTCGGATGCTACTTTTTTCGTTATCTGTTTAACTTACTACCTCCAGAAAATTTTGTGGTCAATCACCTTACAGAGGTGTGGAAACATCTTATATAGCTAACAGTGTAATTCTTATACCACAATGATTTGAGTCCTTGCAACTTAAAGTGCTCATTTTCTTTTTCCTGATTACTGGGCACCACACTCTTAGCCAAGAATAATGTGTTTGTTTCCTAGGTTATGCTGCAGTCACAGGTCAAAGCTTCGCTGGCCATCTATGATGCTTGGCTTGATCTTCAAGATGGCTTTGCCCATGCTGGAAAAGGTGATGGGAGACCAGCTTCAGGCTTCTTTCCTCTAATAGTGTCATCCAAATCAAAAGCTGGAATTTTGTTCAGTATATGCTTGACAGGCTCACTAGCCAAAGGTAGGCTCGGCTCCCCTTTTTCTTTGGGTTATTTACGTTCTGTCTTTGTGGTTTTAAAAATCCCTTCTGTGTTGAAAGAAGCTTGGTTTATTGATTATCTATTTCATGACAGATGTGGTTTAAGTCATGTTTAATCTATTCAAGAACGGATTGTTTACCCCAGAAAATCTGGCATGTAACTGTGTACGAGTTGTTAGTCTAAACCATAAAAAGGTGAAGTTTGTGTTGAATTGGACTGTGTTTAAGTACCGATTGGCTACAAGGTATACAATGAACGTAAAGCACTTTAGTTTGTGGTTCAAGAGCCTTTAGTTTGTCTGCAGAGAAGATTTGGTAGTCTTTAAGCTTTTGCTTACAAAACATGGACTCTTATACGACTGATGAGAGGTTTTTCTTTCAAGGGAATTCAAGCAGTCCTTAATATCTTTATTTATGTCTAACAAATATTTCGTTCTTCTCCAGATGAAGCCAACAAATTGAATCCAGTTAGTATATTAAATATCAAATACACAATATCTGGAAGTAGACATATTGGAGCTCACACCCCTTTATCTGGAGAACCTTCTGGACCTGATAATGATAAGGCTGAGCATTTGACATTTAGGACTGAAATCGTATTACAGAGACCTGTGCTGGACCCTTGCCTTGCTGTTGGTTTTCTTCCTCTCCCTCCGAATGGCCTCAGAGTTGGGCAGCTCGTGACTATGAACTGGCGAGTTGAAAGATTGAAGGCTTTAGACGAGAAAGTGGAATCTGAGAACACTGTATGTCATCTCACTTAAAAGATTGAATTGCTTAACCAATACCTATATCTGGACCGTTTTCCAGGTTTCTTTATGGATCTGAGTGAAACGTAATCAGTACATGAGGAAAAAAATTTGTAGTCATGAATGTTTAGTCCATATTATTCTCTCATCATCTTCAAACTCATCATATGCAAAGTTTGCTTCGAAGAGACCGTCCAAAATTCAATAGCACTGAGTCATTTTACGACCTGTGAATGCCATATTAAAGAGTAGTCATTTGTTATTTCTTACAAAAACTGTATAAAAGTGTAACTACTTACTATTTGCACATAAGCTGGGGAATGGAAATCATTAGTTCCTCTTTTTTTTTGCCTTTTCTATTTGACAGGATGATGTGTTATATGAAGTCAATGTTAATCCTGAAAACTGGATGGTTGCCGGAAGGAAAAGAGGATATGTGTCACTCTCCACCCAACAAGGTAAGATTCTGCTATCCTTATCATCTTTCCTCTTCTAAATTATTTTTCATGGATGTTACATAAACTTGTTGGTATCATTAACAGGTTCGAGGATTGTGATCTCGATATTATGCCTGCCTTTGGTTGCTGGTTATGTGAGTCCACCTCAGCTAAGTCTGCCAAATGTTGAAGAGGCAAATATAAGTTGCAATCCACCTGGGCCCCATTTGGTCTGCGTCTTGCCTTCGGCCCTAAGCTCTTCATATTGTGTGCCGGCATAACGTCTGGTCCGTATATGTGTTGTAGATGTATTCGTGGGTTAGACTTTTTGAATATTTTGACTTTGATGCTGATGATTTTGTTTAGATCTTAAAATTTTGTAGGATTTGTTACATTACTGTTTTCTATATCCATTTTTCCAAAAGCCTCTGTTTTATTGCTGAGGATAGTTTGTGTATTGTTTCTGGGTTTTGTGTATAGTAAGTTGAGTATGGGGCTTTTACAATTTGAGATGGACACATTGGTCAAAGCTGAAATGAAAAGTATTGTTTTCTTTATCTGTTGGGGATTATTTTAGGATTAAATGTGGGAAAAAGATTAGTTGTGGAAGTCCTGAAATTGATTATTTTTCTGATTAGTGAACTTCATTCGATTATTATATGATCAATCTCCAGTTGAGTACTTGGGCAACGTCCATATATCTTTTGGTGAGCCTGCAGTCGTACGGAAATAGTTGAAGTTGGTTATGTCTTTTGAGACTTGTAACGTTGCGCCACCCGATAATTATGTAATTTGTAGAGCTTAAATTGTGGAAATAAGATAATGCAGAATTCATTAATAATTATTATAATATCTAAACTTGCAATATGACATCATTTAAGGGTGTAACGGGATATGAATTTAATTTGGTTTTGATTGGTTTTTTTATTAACTATAGTTAATTTTAAAAAATACGGTATGGTTAATTATTAGTGAAATTTTGAGTTTATATTAAAATAAAATTTGAAATAAGAAAAATTAATATTTTTGTCAAAAGAAAAATTTCAATCCTCTCGCCGTAATCCCCAATCTCTCTCTCTCTCGCCGGCACAATTCGATCAGATCCTGTGCCTTCCCTTCGGCTTCCTTTCTTGCTTGTCGTCTTCTCCTAACCAACCGGCCCCTCCCCTGCGCCGTGCCCCCCCTCACTATGTTCTCCGGTGTTCTTCGGTTGAAAGAACTCGGATCTCCTTCCTCGGCTGAGTCGAGCTGCTCCCCGATCGGAGGCGCCATGGTGGGGTTTTGGTGGGTTACGGTGCAGTGGGTTGAGGTCTGGTTTGGCTCCGGCGGATCGCGGTCTAGGGTTGGAGTGGCAGGGGTTGCTCAGGTGGGTCCGTTCGTGTTTTCTCCTCCTTGGTTCGGCTTGGCGTGGCTAATCGACATCCTCCTCCGTGCGGTGCTTATTGGGTGCGACTCAGTGGGCCGAGGTTGGATTCGGTTCAGCGGCTTTGGGCTGGAGTTTCGACTTCGGGCCGGAGTTTCTGTCTTCGGGCTGGAGTTTGACTTCGGGCTGGAGTCTTTGGCTTCGCGGGTCATCTTGGTAGAGCAGGGTGCGGTTTTATTGGACTGTCTCCTAGCTCTTTCGGTTGGGATAGGGCCGTTTCAGTTTACGGATTTACCTGCAGCTCCGGCAACTTGCGAGTCCGGGCTGGTGTGGCCGGGGTTGAGACGTTGGGAATGCTCCACCTTCCCCGATTCTCTGGTGTTGGGTTCAGGGGCGCTCGCCATTAATATTGTGTCCGCTAGTGGTGTTAGTCGGCCCGGTATTGCGGTGGTTGGGAGTTTTCTTGATGTTTTTTGGCTATGGGGAGAATCGGCTGTGGGTGTATTTTGATGCTCGAGATTAGGCTCAGCTAGGCAGTTTGGCAGTGGAGGGGTCGAATTTCTCGGGCTGAGGGACTTCCATGGCTGGTTTTGTGACTGCAAGTTGGGTTTGGATTTGCCGAAGTGGAAGGGCTTTAGTTTCCTTTTAGTTTCCTTCTTGTTTGTTTCTTTGTTTGATTTGTGTGGTAGGTTGGTGTTTTTGGTGTGGGCTCGTTGCCTGTGTATCAAATGTTCGTGTTTTTGGTTTGGGCCGTTGGCCCTTGTGAGCCCGAGTGTCAAACTTATTACTCCGTGGGGGTCCGACACTCGGGTATTACTCCGTTGGGGGTCTTGTTTAGTTTTGCTGGTGTAGTTGGTTTTGTGTGGTTGTGTTTTTTGTTGTTTTCGTATGTGTTGTCCGAGTATTACCCCGTTGGGGTCGGCTCTAGGCGATCTCCGGATCTGCCTCCCAGTTTTCTAGTCTCTGGTTGTACTATTCAGCCTTTGGCTGCTTTTTCTTCGCACTTTGTGCGGTTTTATAAATATAGTACCTCTATCGTTTCGGAAAAAAAAAAAGAAATAAAAAAAATTAAAGTTGATTTAAGGGACACTTCTTTTAAAATACCTAAATCTCTTTTCAAATTCCTTCTAACTCCCCACCACTTTTAAAATTCCTCCTAACTCCCTACCCCCTTAATAAACTTCCTCTTAAATCCCTTGTATTAAAATAAATAAAAAAAATACTTTATGACACCACCCCCACTAACATATTCTCTTTGTCATTAATTTATTATTTTTCTTATACAACTATTACACAAATAGTCACCCACCCTGCACTACACTTTTTCCATCCCCTCCCCACTTTTTCCCAATCACGATTTCTCCTCTCCGTTTTCCCCTTCCCGTTCCCATCCTTGCCCAGCTTTTAATTAATTTTTTTTTTCGCATCTGTAACTCGCCGGCTAGTATCTGTAGAGAATAAGTCCTGCAACAACAAACCGAGGCAACTAAATTATTCCGACGACAATCTTCTCCCGGCGAAAATTGATATTTATCCGGCAACATTGAGCCTTTTTTCCGGCGAAAACTTGAAGTAGTAAGTAATATATGTATTACATGAGGACTTTGGAGTCCAAAAATCATCTTTAATTCATATATTTTTGGTGAATTTGTTATGGATTGAAGTTTGATTAGTGTTGTTCATATTTACCCTAATTTATGTTATTGTTAGGCTATGTTAATTTGCTCTTCATGTATACCAAATTGATGTTATTATTAGGCTATGTTAGGTGTTATTCACCATAAAAAAAAAGATTAGAATAATTATAGTACCACTATTTTGTATTTTGGTACCTCTGTTTGTTTATATAGTACTGCGTTTCTAACTATTTGGTACCATATCTACTGGGAAAAATGTGAAGTTGTTTTGTTTTATCCAATTTTTTTTAGAACCATGGAAGGAGCACAAAGTGATATATTAGGGAGTTGTACCTACAAAAATGAATTGTATGTATTCTCTATGAGCCTTGGATCAACGCTTGACGAAGTGTACACTCACATTGGTAAGAGGTGGCCGAATTTTAGTTGGGAAACCGTCATGTTAACCTATATTGCGCCGAAGGAAAAAAAGAGAGTTAATTTGTCCGATGATGAGGATGTGAGAAACATGATTCGGCTACATCTTTGTTGGAAAATAAATATTGTAGATATAGTTGCCATTGAAAGAAATGAAAACCCGGCCATTGGAAGAAATGAAAGATGGGATGATGGACCGATGAGCATGAGCCGGTAATGTTGCTTTTCTATTATTAATGAATTTACTATTGAAATATTGTGTATTTGTATCTTCATTAATTTTTTTAACATGAACACAGGAGAAATGTACCTTCTTTTGATTTCTCGAATGGAGAATCGGGGCCGTTAGTGCAAGATAAATTGATTGATTCTTAGAGATATTGCATCAAAGGAGAGGGACAGATATTTGGGGCGGCGCTGATGAAATCCGAAAGAGCGTTAAAAACTACGCAATTGCAAATAGACGATCTTTTAAGTATCGAAAAAATGATCAGCAGAAGGTGATTGTTTGTTGTAGCGATGAGGGTTGTGATTGGAGAATATATGCCTCAAGATACAAAGGTGATAATTTGTTTGCCATTCGGAAGAGCAATCTAGTCCATACTTGGGGAGTCTCCAATCTTCGGACAAGGGGGCATCCGAAAGCTGACTCTCATTGGGTATCTAATACAATTAAAGACAAATTGAGAGATGATCCGAGCTACAGGCCTTGCACGATATTGCAAGATCTTCACAGGGACTATTGCTTGGAGTTGCCTTACCCTTACAAAAAGGCATGGTTAGGAAAGGATCTTGCCATGGAAGATATTCATGGAGTAGACAAGGGCTCTTACGATAAATTGAGATGGTATTGTGATGCAGTGCGGGAGACAAACCCGGGAAGCATTGCGGATTGTGAGATTAATCCTGTGGAGAATAAGTTTCGCCGACTGTTCATTTGTTTGCATGCTTGTCTTGTTGGTTTTTTAACCGGTTGTCGACCGTTGATATTTTGGATGACACCCACATCAAAAATAAATACAAAGGTTGTTTGCTTAGTGCTGTGAGTAAGGATGCCAATGATGATTTGTTCAATGTAGCTTTTGCCGTGGTTGATGGCGAGATGGATGAAAATTGGGAGTGGTTTTGCTTGAAGCTGAATCATTGTTTACTTACCTCGCGCTTACCTGTTCCTAATAGCTTCACGTTTTTTACGGACCGACACAGTGGGCTACTTAAAGCCATCCCTATGGTTTTTCCTAACAGCCATCATGCTTATTGTTTGAGACATGTAGTCGACAATTTTAAGAAGCAGGTATGAAACTTAATTATTCTGTTTATATTAATAATAATCTTAATTAATCAATAATTATTCATAATTATGTACATTCAGTAATACTATTATTATGTACATTCATTCACAATAATGCATTCATAGTAATACATTCAGTAATAGTAAACTTAGTTATTCTATATTTTGTAATACATTCTACTATTATTATTATTATTATTATTGTTATTATTATTATTATTATTATTATTATTATTATTATAAACAGAATAATTTTCCTTTCCTAACATCCATTCTATCATATTATAGAGTAATGTCATCTTCCCATAATAATGCTTAGTACTAATAATGCTAACAAAATGTAATGCTTATTACTAATAATGCTATAATAACAACCATTTTTTTAATTAATAGAATGTAATACCATTGTTCAACATAGAATGTAATGCCATTTTGTAACATAATGTAACAACCATTTTATTACTAATAATAACAGAATGTAATGCCATTTTTTTTTTTTCAGGTTTTGAGGAGCTACCCACTTCATAATAAGAAACATTGGTCCTCGATTTTTATGAAAGTTGCGTATGCTCCTAGAAGGCAAGAATTTGATATGTATATAAATAATATATTGACTGCCATGCCTCTTGCCATAAAGTTCATTCAGGAATCTAACCCACATTGTTGGGCGAATTCTTTATTTCCTGAAGACCGTTGGGGAATCATCAATAATAACCAAGCCGAATGTTGGAATAATTGGGTAAATTCGGCACGATTTATGCCTATCATAGCCATGGTAGATCACATAAGAAAACAAATTATGACCATGATGCATGATCGGCGTGAAGAAGGGTCGCGGTTTAATGGCCAATTGTGTCCTAAGCTTGAGAAAAAAATTGCATCTTGCTACAATGGTTCCTGGAGTCTCAAAATTAGTCAATCAAGTGATTGGAGGTTTGAGGTTGTTGATGCCGACAAAAGTTGTGACGTGGATTTGCAATCTCGTACTTGTTCTTGTAGAGAATGACAAGTATCTAAGATGCCGTGTAAGCATGCATGTGCTTGTGTTGAGAGTAAGTCAATGTCCATCTATGGTTTTTGTGATCCATATTATCGTGTTGGGATGTATAAGCAAGCTTATCAAGGTATTATTAACCCCATACCTAACTACGACCATAATGTGGCCTCTTCCTCGTTTTATCTTGACGATGTCATTCATGCCCCAGATGTACGTTCTCAACCCGGCCGCAGGAAGGAAAAAAGGTTTCCTTCACAAGTTGATGTTGCGATTAGGCGGTGTAAGCGTTGTGGTGGTCGTGGACAAAATCGACGCACATGCAAAGAACGCATCTAGATCACTGTAGGTACTAGTTTGCAATGTCGGTACTAGTTTTGTGGACATATGTGTGTACTTCTTTTCATTGCAAAGAGTGGGTAGTCAATGACACTTTATAAGTAATATTTTTTATAAAATATAATGGTATTTAATATTGAAATATAGGTACTGGTCTTGAGAAGTTTTAATCCAGCAAGTAATATTAGTCTGGTACTAAATATTTACATTTTCACTCCAGCAAGTTGGTACTAAATGTGAAATATAAGGTACTAGTTCAGTACAAAACTGGTACTATCCTTTTGTAAGTCTAGTACTAGTTTTTGAAAATGGTACTAAAATACCCAGTGTGTCGAGTTGATGACCATTTTACGATTATAGTGAATGAAAAACATTCACATTCACGTATGAACTAATGTGATAGTGAACTTGGGTCATATAAACATCATTGGAGACCAAAATTTGGTGTTTTAATATGTTCAGTACATGTGGTACTGAATACCTACTAAATGGTACTACTACAATAGAAAGGTGGTACTACGCTTCGATAGGTGGGGTACTTGTTTTTGGAAATGTTGAGAGATTGAAATAATATATTTTCGCGTAACAAAACCTGGTACAAATCCATCCAAAACTGGTACCACCCAGAGGCCAATGCGGTACTATGTTTCATTAGAAGTGGTACTACATTAGTAATTGTGATTTTTTTTTCTTTTTTTTTGTACGGAAATAATGAAATTTAAAACATATAGCTGTAATTTGGAGTAGTTAGTATTGATGATTCTAAGAGATGAAGTGAGTAATTCAAGGAGATGTTGTGCATTAGTAGTATTTACGATCAAATTCGACTAAAAACATTCCAAATCAGGTATGAACTAATGTGATAGTGAACTTGGGTCATATAAACATCATTCGAGACCAATATTCGGCGTTTTCATGTGTCCATAACATGTGGTACTGAATACCTAATAAGTGGTACTACTACAATACAAAGGTGGTACGACTTTGCGATAGGTGTGGTACTTGTTTTTGGAAATGTTGAGATTGAAATTACATTTTTGCGTAACAAAACATGGTACCACTTCATCTAAAAGTGGTACTACTCAGAAGCAAATGCAGTACTATTTTTCATTCGAAGTGGTACTACATTTGTAATTGTGATTTATTTTTATCCTTCGTGTCTACCATGTCACGTGAATCGTTAACGCGTGATTTGTATGAAAAATAATGGAAGTTAAAACATATAGGTAGAAATTGAAGTAGTCATGTATGATGGTTTTATGAGATGAAGTGTGTCATTCTATGAAGTGAAGTGTAATAATAGTGTTTTCTCATTAGTGTGTGGAGTTCATGACCATTTTACGATAATAGTGAATGAAAAACATTTTTAAATCTATTATAAGCTAATAGAGTGATCATGGGTCGTGTAAACATCATTTGCGACCGAAATTCGGTGTTTTAATATGTTCATTACATGTGGTACTAAAGACACGATATGTGGTATTATAGTCCTAAAATGTGGTACTATATGAACTTATGAATGGTACTACTTTCAATAAATGCTGACCACAATTGAAATAATCCATCTTGGTTGACCAAAAGTAGGTACTAACTTATTAAAAACAGGTACTGCGTAGAGGAACATGTGGTACTATATATGCTAAATCCGGTACTACTTGAAGAGTCGTGAATTTTCTATTCCTTCGTGTCTACCATGTCACGTGGATCGTTAACGCGTGATTTGTATGAAAAATAATGGAAGTTAAAACATATAGGTAGAAATTGAAGTAGTCATGTATGATGGTCTTATGAGATGAAGTGTGCCATTCTATGAAGTGAAGTGTAATAATAGTGTTTTCTCATTAGTGTGTGGAGTTCATGACCATTTTACGATTATAGTGAATGAAAAACATTTTTAAATATATTATAAACTAATGTGAGAGTGATCATTGGTCGTGTAAACATCATTTGCGACCGAAATTCGGTGTTTTAATATGTTCATTACATGTGGTACTAAAGACACAATATGTGGTATTAGAGTCCTAAAATGTGGTACTATATGAACTTATGACTGGTACTACTTTCTATAAATGTTGACCACAATTGAAATAATCCATCTTGGTTGACCAAAAGTAGGTACTAACTCATTAAAAACAGGTACTGCGTAGAGGAACATGTGGTACTATATATGCTAAATCCGGTACTACTTGAAGAGTCGTGTGAATTTTCTATTCCTTCATGTCTACCATTTCACTTGGATCGTTAACGCGTGATTTGGATGAAAAATAGTGGAAGTTAAAAAATATAGGTAGAAAATGAAGTAGTCATATATGATGGTTTTATGAGATGAAGTGTGTCATTCTATCAAGTGAAGTGTAATAATAGTATTTTCTCATTAGCGTGTGGAGTTCATGACCATTTTACGATTATAATGAATGAAAAACATTTTTAAATCTATTATAAACTAATGTGAGAGTGATCATGGGTCGTGTAAACATCATTTGCGACTGAAATTTGGTGTTTTAATATGTTCATTGCATGTGGTACTAAAGACATGATATGTGGTATTATAGTCCTAAAATGTGGTACTATATGAACTTATGACTGGTACTACTTTCTATAAATGTTGACAAATCCATCTTGGTTGACCAAAAGTAGGTACTAACTCATTAAAAACAGGTACTGCGTAGAGGAACATGTGGTACTATATATGCTAAATTTGGTACTACTTGAAGAGTCGTGAATTTTCTATTCTTTCATGTCTACCATGTCACTAATAATTGCTAATGTTGACCACAATTGAATAGCCCATTTTTGTTGAGCAAATGTTGGTACTAATTGACCTAAAACAGGTACCACGTACAACAAAATGCGGTACTATTTTCTCCAGAACTGGTACTTTCATTAGTGTACAAGCGAATTCGGATTGTTAATTAATCTCTTTTTCTTTTTTTTTTTTTTTTTTTTTTTTTTTTAATGTTCGTCGGAGTTGGTTGAAAAATATTAGTTAATATAAGTAGAATTATTAATTAATATAATAAACAGATTGTTCACCCATGATATGGTCATAATATCGTTTTTTATTTTTTAAAGTTCGTCGAAGTTGGTACTGAAAACCTCATATATGGTACTAGAACACATATAATATTAGTATTATCTTACACTTGGTCTAGTACTAATTTTGCAAACGTTGACCACAATTGAAGTAATACATTTTTGTTCTTTCTGCAAAGTAGGTACTAATTCATCAAAAACTGGTACTTCATAGAAGAAGATGCGGTACTATTATATGTAAAACTGGTACTGTTATGATGAAAACAAGTATCCTTAAAGAACTTGCACATCTTGTTCAAAGACAAACCAAAAATCTACTGGAAAATGAGTACTTTTACACTAAAAATGCGGTACTAATATTAAGAAAACAGATATCATTAGGAATCAAATCAAAAAAATCCAAAACATTCATTAAACTACTTAGTCCACAAACCATCATCCATCAAACAATCAAATTATCAGACTACTTGTTCAAAAACCACAAACCATCATCCACAACATCACAACATGACACCTTCATCCACTTTGTCCACAATCAGCCATCAAAGTCAAATCATCATACTACAAACCAAAACATCCAATTTAAACAAGTACTAAACACCAGCCAAACAACCTGTCAAGAAGGAGGATTTCTAAGGATGAGTGCTGCCATCCGTGCTCGATAGCCATCGACTGAACAAGTATTTAGGCTCGTTCGATAGTCTTGAGTATCGATGCCGTAACATTCCATTTCCATGCAAACATGAACTCCACAGTCCTTCGGCCCGGTTTGCTTCCTCAGGTATCCTAAGCGAAAACTCTCAGTTTCATGAATGGCAAATTCAGCTTTCACACTCACATATCCTGCGAGGAACTTGGCCTACCAAAAAAAAAAAAAAACAAAAAAACAACAACAACAACAAATCACATGACTAGTTTTTGGAAAGAAAATAAATAATAACTACAAAACAAAGTTTAATATGTCAATAACACTTACCAAAAGTTTCCCATCTCCTCAGTACTTCGAATTATCCATCGAGTTATGATACACAAAAGTCTGTTCGTCAACGTTGAAAACGACCAGGAAGAAGTGAAAACCGGAGAGCACCGGAAAAAACACATACTTCACCCCATTCAAGGACCTAATCAACTCATCGAGTATGACAACAGTACTTCTAGTCATCTTAGAAGTACAATCATCGTAATCTTCACGAAACCAAACTTTTTTGTTATTCTTCATTTCTTTAACCGCACGCAACACATCAGTCTACAAATTAAATATTTTCTTAGCACTTTAACAATCTGTAAAATATATAGAGTATAGTAAAATAAAGTACCTGAATATAAGTCGACAGAAAGCGAACACGAGGATAGCGACCACGCAGGATCTCCATGAAGGAATCAATGAGTTCAGAATTCAGCTCGTTCCCAAACAACAGATCAATAATTAACTTTCCTCGGATCAGCATACTCTCATTGCTCCACACAATTTTGCTACCAAAATTTACAATTATGATTAGTATATTATAAACAGAAATGAAACGATTAAGAAACTGAATATTACTTCAGTTGATCGCTCGTCAAAAATGATCGAATGGCTGCACGATCCTCTTCCGGAATGGCCTCATGGCCACAAAAGTCTTCTCTCTCTCTAAACTTAATCAAAGAAGACTCATCACAGGTACTCTCGACACTCTCCTACATTACAAAATAATTGGTTAGTTATATCAAAACAACAAAAACAATAACATAAATTACATAAATCAAATTGATAGTTTAATTACCACATCATTACTCACGGTAGTGGACTGCAATTCTTNGTACTTCTAGTCATCTTAGAAGTACAATCATCGTAATCTTCACGAAACCAAACTTTTTTGTTCTTCTTCATTTCTTTAACCGCACGCAACACATCAGTCTACAAATTAAATATTTTCTTAGCACTTTAACAATCTGTAAAATTAATAGAGTATAGTAAAATAAAGTACCTGAATATAAGTCGGCAGAAAGCGAACACGAGGATGGCGACCACACAGGATCTCCATGAAGCAATCAATGAGTTCAGAATTCAGCTTGTTCCCGAACAAAAGATCAATAATTAATTTTCCTCGGATCAGCATACTCTCATTGCTCCACATAATTTTGCTACCAAAATTTGCAATTCTGATTAGTATATTATAAACAGAAATGAAATTATTAAGAAACTGAAATAATTTCTATTACTTCCGTTGATCGCTCGTCAGAAATGATCGAATGGTTGCACGATCCTCTTCCGGAATGGCCTCATGGCCACAAAAGTCTTCTCTCCCTCTAAACATAATCAAAGAAGACTCATCATAGGTACTCTCGGCACTCTCATACATTACAAAATAATTGGTTAATTATATCAAAACAACAAAAACAATAACATAAATTACAGAAATCAAATTGATAGTTTAATTACCACATCATTACTCATGGTAGTGGACTGCAATTCTTTTTTCTTCTTTCGTCTCTTCGGAGCGGATGACGGGGGGGTCATAAAATCGACCGACTTTTCTTTTTTTTATTTCCTCCCCCGCCGCTCCCGCACCCTCTTCACAATAGAGGAGGCCTGTGGCTTCTCCTGCCGACTTGACATACCGACCGAATCCATCACAGCGTCGGTGTGAAGAGGGGCCTGTGGCTTCTCCTGCCGACTTGACATACCGACCGAATTCATCACAACGTCGGTGTGAAGAGGGCCTGTGGCTTCTCCTGCCGACTTGACATACCGACCAAATCCATCACAGCGTCGACGAGTCGGTCCAAACCATCCTACTCTTCATTCTGTTACTCAAAGGGTACCGAGGCCCATTCTTTTATTTCTTTTTCCTCCTCATCTTCCAGCTTCTTCTCTTCCTCTACCTCCTCTCTTTCTCCTTTTTTTCTTCTTCCTCATAATTGGTAGGGACAAAATATCCTTCAATAGCAGCAGAAGTTTCTCGTTCATCCTCAGCAGCAGCTGCTTCTGCTTCTGGTTCCTCCTCAGTCACTTTTGCTTCTTCCTTTTTTTCTCTCTCTTTCTCCAACAATTCAATTTTTTTTTCTCAATTCTTCATTTTCTTGCACAACCATGGCCAGTATACGGGTCTCCATCGTTCCCTGTACATAAAAGATAAAACATAATATATTAATGTTGAAACATAAATATTAAAGGCAACCTGACACTCCACAAAGCCACGCTCGACAACCACTGGCGATACCGAGTACACCTGCAAAGCAAATCACAATGATATCGATTAACCAAGAAAATAAAAAGAAGAAGAAAACATAATACTATAACACTATATAAATTACCTTATGTCTCATCACTTTTTGAAGGGATTTTAAAGACCCTTCGAGTGTAGACGGTAAATGGCTCCCCGTCCATCGAAATAGACGGGGAATCGCCTTGAGCGTGGAGCGTTTGCCCAGAGAAGGCACCCACTCGCACAACCAAGCCTACACAAACATGATTTCAAAATTACACAATCCCACAAATAAATATTGTTGTAATATTATTGTATTAAGAAATTGAAACACATATATACATACCATCAAACCCACAACACAACCATCGAAATACGAGCGGTCTCTAGAATCGGTATGACGCACCAGCTCAGCAACAAGGAATTTGTGAGTAGCATCTTCCCATCCATACTCACAAATCCTACTCACATCCTCTAGGTAAGGATAAACAAACCTAGGGATGGAGTAACTAGAACATGAAAACAATATACAACTAAAAACAAATAGACTATACATCCTGATGAAGTCATCAACACGACCTTCATCGACATAAAATTTTTCCAGCAAATCTACCACATCTTTTCTTTTCAAAACCTTTTTATCTAACCAGCCCCAACTGTCAAATAGGGCTTTACAATCCAAAGAAAGGTCTAAGTCAACACTTAGACCACCTTGGCGCAGCCCCATTGTGACACAAAATTCAGTCGGATCAAAATTCAAAACCAATTTGATCACCAACAGAAAATGCATTAATGTCAACCCTATATAAGCTAATCAGGGCTTCAAGTCTAGCATGTGAAACAGGGATCTCAGGCATATTAACGAAAAAATAAAAAGGGCTTTGTCGAAGAGCCTCATGGTGTTGTTCAGACAACGAAATAAGAATTCGGTCCATCACATCTTTGAAGTAAGACGGGGCGCATCGACATCTAAATTCGGGTCCCTATTATAAATAGAAAAAATCAGAAAAAAACGTAAATCATAAATCAGTAAAAAACTCTAATAATATAAGAGAATTCAGAATCATTATACACTGCAGACTAGGGAACCAAAAACTTAAGTGGAAAAGAACAAAATTGTAATGATTCAACTTTCTGAAAATTAGAGGAATAGGTTTCGAAATAGCACCACAATAACATAAAAAAAAAGAAACACAAATTATCAGGGCTAGATAGACACACGTCTGGCTATAAGCAAAGGCCACGGACAAATGAAAAAATATGAATAAAAGAGTGATGACATTAACAATATATACATCAGCATATAAAAATTGCATTTAGAAACTAGAAGAAATGAGGATATTAGGAACACAAAACATAAATTAACAAATAAAACCATAAATTTTACGAAAATGCATGTGTTTGGAATTTAGGAAATAATAGCAAATTAGGAACAAAAATCATAAATTAGCTGAAAGAAACCCTAAATTATCACAAAATTAGGAAGAATTTCATATAATTAACCAAAAGCCCTAATTGACAAATTAACCAAGAACCCTAAAATTAGAAAAAAAATCAACAAAATTATAAAATACCCGTGTTAATGCCTTTGTTGGTGACTTGGCTGGTGTGGAGGAGGATGACGGCTTGTTCCCGTCGAGCTTCTTCTTGCCGGGCATCGCGACAAGGACAGAGAGATCGCGGGGGAGAGAGGGTGAAACGGACAAATAGATCGTGAGACAGATAGATCGTGTCCACCAAGACGACGACGGTGGTGTGGTAAAGATCGCGGGGGGGAGAAGATGACGGTGAGGTAAAGATCGCGGAGGCGGAGAAAGGGCGACAGAGAGGGAGAGACGGTGAGAGAGAGAGTGTTGTGAGATGAGAGAGAGAGAGAGAGAGGTGAGTGTATATGATTTATTTTTGGACAAAATAAATGAAAAATATTATTATTAGTATATATAGGGGGAGTTAGAAGGAAAGATAAATTTGTATTAGGGATTGAAATGGCAATTTTTTCACACCCCGCCTTACTACTAGCTTTGAAAAATCAGAGTAAAATTTTCGTTTTTATTTTCGAAAGAACATGCGAGCTGGGTTTTCGAAAATACTGACTTGTTGCGGGATGTGGCAGATAAAAACTTAAACTAAACTTGGGCTTGCCCACAGACATAATAAAAAAAACATGCAACCAGACTGTCCGCTCGCGGATTATGGAATTATACATGCATAGTCTGTAATGTCTCGCACTGTCTAGAAAACTCGCTGGCGGAAGCATCCGAAATACGAATACATAACATGCGTACATAAACTGAATTAAGTACACATGATCATAAATCTAGAACATAAAAATGCTGGTAAAATATGTCCGACTCTCATGACCACGCTGCGCCACATCTGTGCTCATCCGACACGCTCGACTCCGTCTCCTGAAAAACACAATGGGGGCGTGAGCAAACCACTATGCTCCGCAAAGACCAGTACTGAACAAAACATCATCTATAATAACGTATCATGAAACATAAATATATAAGAGCTGAAACTGTAAACTGATCTCTGATGTCTGTTCTGATCTGTGGTCAAAAGACCCTCGGCCGTAGCCGCTCGTGTGCACACGCCGATGGGGTAGAAAGGGCCTCGCCCCTCCCAACGGTCATCAGGTGGGTATAAAGGCCTTGGCCACCCAACCCGGAACTAAACTGTCTCAAACATACCTCTGCCATGGTACAGATATTATCTATGATGTGAAATCCAGTACATGACCCCCACCTGAAAAACTTGAAATCTGGTATGCAAGTGCGGAAGCTGGAGTAGCGGTCGGAGGCTCGACTCTCCTTAGGCTACATAAATATTTAAGCAAAATAATGCTAAGTATACTGCTCAGAATATTTAATCATATGCTAAAATGCTCGGACTTATCTACGCGATTAAACTGGACTGAACTGGCTCGGAAAAATACTGAAATTTCCGGAACTGGACTCGGATCAGAAATCACGAGTCAAAACTGACTCGAACCGCCGGTCGAACCGGCCGGTTCGCTGGCTGGCCGGACCGCCGGCTCGACTGGGCCGGGCGGTCGGGCTGGGTTCGGCTAGACCGGGCTCGGTCCCGTGCCGGGCCAGCTGGTGCCCGGGCACGGCGCTGGGCACGGCTGGTGCGACCGGGCTCGGTCCCTGGTGCCGCTGGACTTGGCTAGGCGCGGACTGGCGCTGGTGGGCACGGCCAGGGGCTGCTGGCACGGCCCGGGCACGACTGGTGCCCCTCGGGTGCGCGCTGGGCACGGCCGAGGCTTGGCTGAAGCCCTGTCGTGCGGCTGGGCACGGACTGAGGGTTGCTGGGGCGCGCTGGCGTGCACTGGGCACGGTACGGCGCGGACTGGCACTGGTCAGGGGCTACGCGGGCGCTGCCGGGCGCCCTGGAGGGTTCTGGGCACGCGGGCGTGCTGCTGGGCACGTCCCGGGCCGGCTGGGCTAGGGCAGACGCGGGACAGACACGGGCAGAGGCCACACGGGCGCTACTGGCCGTCCCCGAGGTCACTGGGCTCTCGGGCGTGCTGCTGGACACGCCCCGAGGCCGACTGGGCTCAGCTGACCCTGCTCGGGTCAGCCCTGGACTTGGCACGAGGCTCTGGCACGAGACCTCGTGCGCTGGGCTTGGCACGGACGCTGCCGGGCGTCCCTGGGCACGCGGGTGTGCTGCTGGGCACATCCCGGGCCAACTGCGTGCTCGAGCGTGGCACTGGCGCGACTCGAGGTCACTGGACACGGCACTGAGGCCAACTGGGCTCAGATGACCCGGCTCGAGTCTGCCCTGGACTTGGCACGAGGCTCTGGCACGAGACCTCGTGCACTGGGGCTTGCACGGGCGCTGCCGGGCGCCGCGCGCATGGCAGGGCACGCTGGGTGCCATGGCCACGCCTGCTGAGGCTGAACATGCGCGGGCACGAGCTACTGGCCCGGGACCATGCGCATGTAGACTAAGGACAGCGCTGCCATGCACTGTCGGAGGTGTTGGGCGCGACTGGCGCCGTGACCTCGGGTGCGACGTAGACAGGCGCTGTGATGAAGGATCGTGTGTTACGTCTAGCTCGACTTGCTCGAAACCCGCGCCGACGCCTTGGTCCCTTCGCAATAAGTTGCTAATACGCGCGCCGACGCCTTCGTACTTCGCGATAGGTGTGACGAAACTCGGATGTTGGTCCTATTTCTATCACTGTGAAGAAACTCGGATGTTGGTCCTATTCCATTCACGAACTCTATGTAAACTCACAGGAGAAAACACACGAGAACTTTGAACACAATGTTCAACTCTTTTCTATTCACTCATCAACCATTTTTTCGAATGGTACATAGGTGGGTATTTATGGATACCAAATAGATCTAATCTTAGTCTAAATAGAACTCCTAATCTATGCAAGTAAATAATTCCTAATGCAACTAAACATCTAGGGAATATGGACTTTCCCAACAATTAAAAGACTAATAGGAAACTAATAGGCACATGCCTTTTATTTGGATTCCTAACCAAACTATGACTCCTAACTAAGCTAAGTAAATCACGTCCATATCCCTTGCTTGCTCCACAAGTCGGTCGCGCGCCCAAACCCTAGCCGCTCGAGATCACGCGCCGCCCCGCCATTCCTAGTCCTTGTCGCCACGCGGTAATGCGCGCGCGCCATCCCCACGCGTCGCCCCTTGCCAGCGCTGCCCGACCGCGTGTCCCCGTTCGCGCGTCGTCACCAGCCGCGCGAGTGCTTCGCACGCCAGCACTCCCAGCCTCGTCCTCGCTATCGCTTATCTCCTCGCGCGCGTCCTCGCCATGCGCGCGATTGCCACGCACGTTCGCCCCATCGCCATCGTTGGTCCACCCGACCAATGCTTTGCGCGTGACTCCCGCCAACGAACCCTTCGCGCATTCGTCCTTTGGGCTCACCGCGACACCCCAATCCTCTCGCGTGTCCGTGCCACCGCAGCCACGCCCCGTGAACGCTGTCCACCCTGCATCCACCCCCCGTGCACCGTTGGCCCTAGCTCGCATTCGTCGTGCGCGTCGCTCCCTAGCGCACGCCTTGCACCAATCACCCACCTTCCCGGGCACGATCGCCTCACTCTCGTCGTCTGCCCAAGCCTCGTGCTCGCGCGCACTACTCGTCGCGCACCTCTTCTTTACCCGGCCTAGGCTCGCACGCCTCGCGGCTCGATTGTCGAGTCCTGTCGGTATACGCGCCTTAGTGCGTGCGCACACCTTCCTAGCCCGTGCTCGAGCCCTCTCTCGCCTAACCTCTCGCCATCTCTCGAGGCCATCGTGGTTCTCGTCCTCGGGTTCGTCGGGGTCAATGACCACATCTGTATCATTCCCGCCCTCTTCAAGAATTTTCTTGTCCTCAAGGATAAAGTAATTGATCTCGTCAAGTTCCTCGGGCTCTTCTCCTGGGTCCTCGGTTAGCAGCTTAATTCGCTTGTGGGCTCGTCCAAACGTCATAGTGCCCCTCTTGTAGTTAGTCGTGACAGATCCCAATGTCTCGAGCCATTGAACGCCAAGTACTATGTCCGGTCCCGTCAAAGGTAAGGCATAAAGATCAGCCTTCAAGTCATAGCCTTGTGCAAATATGGGAACACCTTTGTATAGCTCGGAACTCCTTAGTTCATCTCCGTTGGCAACCTTCACCCCGAACTGCTTCACTTTTGTCATTGGCGTTTCCAAGCCTTTGGACAACTCTTTGTCTATAAAATTCAGCGTTGAACCGCTGTCCACTATCACTTCAAGCTCTTCGCCTTGTACAATTGCAGTGAACCGTATCATCCTTGGACCTCTCTCAGCACCTCTTTTCTTGCTTTTGATCACATGTAGCAAGGTCTCCTTTCGCTCCACATGTTCGTACTCCTCACGTTCCGGCTCTTCCTCATCGAACTCAAGCAAGAACACTTGCTTCCCAGCACATCTATGGCCCGGTGTGAACTTCTCATTGCAAGTGAAGCATAAGCCTCTCTCGCGTCTTCGTTGGATCTCCTCGGTCGTAAGCCGTCGCATGTGGCTCGTGTTTCGCGTGCCATCTTCGGTTGGCTTGGACTCGACCCGTGTGGGTGTCTCGTAGGTCGCGGTACTTGTGCGCCGCTGGTCCATGCGTCCCTCACCCTTGCTGGCCTTGCGCATCGCGACCAAATGGTCGTCGCGTAGCCGTGCTGACTCTATTGCCGCCCGAGTTGTACGCGGCCTATCCAATCGCACCTCAGCCGCTAGCTCGGCCTTAAGTCCTCCAACGAATGCGCCTACCAATGCGCTCTCGGGCAAATCTCGCACCCGACTTGCAATGCGTTCGAACTCCTTCTGGTAGTCTCGAAGGCTACCGTTTTGACGAATCCGGGAGAGTGCCTCGCCCTTGGTCACTCGTGCCAAATCGTGTGACCAACTCTTTCTCGAAATCTCTCCATCGAATTTCCTCGCCCTTGGTCTTGTACACATGTGACATCCATTGCCACCACGTTTTCGCTTCACCATCGAGATGATAAGCGGCGATCTTGACTCTCTCGGACTTGTGCACCTCGTTGACCTCGAAAAATTGCATGGCTCGATTCAACCAAGCGTCCGGGTCGGTCCCCGTAAATGTAGGCATCGTGAGCTTTGGTCGTGCATAGCCTCGGTCGTCGTGGTGGTGCATCGCGCGTGATGCGCGGGTCCTCCGTGATCGTTCGTCATCGTCGTCGTGGTCGGTCCCAGGGCTACTCGATGCCGCGGTCGATCGGGAGGTGTGGCTCCTTCGCGGTCGTCGTGTCATGCGCGTGAGTTGCCCGGCTAGATCATGCACCATGAGCTCGAGTTTAGCAAAATTCTCATTGACAAGGTGTTGGCCATTGCCGATGGACTTCACACTCTCTTCCAAGGCTTCGATCCTCTCCTTGTGTGTCATCATCTCGACTCTCTTTTTTTTTTTTGATACTCTCAAAAAAATTCGAAACAAAAGAAAATAGAATGGGGAAGAAAAAGTTCAACCCAACACACGATCAATCACTCTCAATGAAAGCACCAATGATGAAGGATCGTGTGTTACGTCTAGCTCGACTTGCTCGAAACCCGCGCCGATGCCTTGGTCCCTTCGCAATAAATTGCTAATACACGCGCCGACGCCTTCGTACTTCGCAAGAGGTGTGACGAAACTCGGATGTTGGTCCTATTTCTATCACTGTGAAGAAACTCGGATGTTGGTCCTATTCCATTCACGAACACTATGTAAACTCACAGGAGAAAACACACGAGAACTTTGAACACAATGTTCGACTCTTTTCTATTCACTCATCAACCATTTTTTCGAATGGTACATAGGTGGGTATTTATAGATACCAAATAGATCTAATCCTAGTCTAAATAGAACTCCTAATCTATGCAAGTAAATAATTCCTAATGCAACTAAACATCTAGGGAATATGGACTTTCCCAACAATTAAAAGACTAATAGGAAACTAATAGGCACATGCCTTTTATTTGGATTCCTAACCAAACTATGACTCCTAACTAAGCTAAGTAAATCACGTCCATATCCCTTGCTTGCTCCCCAAGTCGGTCGCGCGCCTAAACCCTAGCCGCTCGAGATCGTGCGCCGCCCCGCCATTCCTAGTCCTTGTCCCGCGCGGTAATGCGCGCGCGCCATCCCCACGCGTCGCCCCTTGCCAGCGCTGCCCGACCGCATGTCCCTGTTCGCGCGTCGTCACCAGCCGCGCGAGTGCTTCGCACGCCAGCACTCCCAGCCTCGTCCTCGCTATCGCTCATCTCCTCGCGCGCGTCCTCGCCATGCGCGCGATTGCCGCGCACGTTCGCCCCATCGCCATCGTTGGTCCACCCGACCAATGCCTTGCGCGTGACTCCCGCCAACGAACCCTTCGCGCATTCGTCCTTTGGGCTCACCGCGACATCCCAATCATCTCGCGTGTCCGTGCCACCGCAGCCACGCCCCGTGCATGCTGTCCACCCTGCATCCAACCCCCGTGCACCGTTGGCCCTAGCTCGCATTCGTCGTGCGCGTCGCTCCCTAGCGCATGCCTTGCACCAATCACCCACCTTCCCGGGCACGATCGCCTCACTCTCGTCGTCGACCCAAGCCTCGTGCTCGCGCGCAGTACTCGTCGCGCACCTCTTCTTCACCTGGCCTAGGCTCGCACGCCTCGCCGCTCGATTGCCGCGTCCTGTCGGTATACGCGCCTTAGTGCGTGCGCACACCTTCCTAGCCCGTGCCCGAGCCCTCTCTCGCCTAACCTCTCGCCATCTCTCGAGGCCATCGTGGTTCTCGTCCTCGGGTTCGCCGGGGTCAATGACCACATCCGCATCACGCTGCTGGCATGCTGTCGCGGGCACGGGGCTGCGGGTGCCATGCGCACGCTGGCGCGGGCACGGACTGGCGCTGGGCCGGGCACTGCCGCGCTATGTGCGCGGCCAGTGACCAAGGCAGGCCCTTGCCGGGCCTCCGACGACTATTTCCGGCAACATGCATATCATATGATCTCAACATGATAAAATAAGCACAAATAACACATAAATCACTAGTGGACCCCTGGTCCACTTGCATGTTCACTCGGTAGGGCTTATACGGCCCGTACGAGCACTTGACGTCCGAACCGACATACCTAACTTACAAAACTACTCAAGGCCGAATATACTACGTAAAAAATGATGACAATGAGGGCTGATACTTAGGTCATAATATGCATGTATTGTACTAACCCTCGGGAGTGAAAATTCACATAAAATCAGAAGCATTTTGACTAAGGTAATGAACTCCAATTATATTCAAATTTTTACACCATCAATGACATGATATTTAAAGGTGATTTAACAAACATTTTCAACTTAGGCATGCTTGCTACTCAATTTTTATTTTTAAGGTCATTTATTTCAAAAATTCGTAAATCACATATAATGACATGCATGGCTCGGTTTTTCTTCATGAAAAATTTTAAAATGTCATAAAATAATTTATGAACTCAAAAATCCTGAGCTTACCTCGGTTAGAATGGGAAAAATTGTGCTAGGGCTCGAAATGGCTTGGTACGGCTTTGAATGATTTATCTCGAGTTGGTGTGTGATTTGGCCGAGCCTTTTGAACTCCCTAGACTTAGAAAAATCTAAGGAATGCTTAGATGCTGCTAAGCCTCGAGAGAAAATGGCTGGAACACGAGGTGGCTGCCTTCTCTCCTTCCCCGGGGCGCGCGCGCGGGCAGCAGGGCTGGTAGCTTTGCTCTCGGTTTTCTCCTCCCTCCCCACTATTTTTCTCGAGCTCCAAATTGTGTAAGAGCTTAAAATGGACTAAGGGAGGGGTCTTAAATAGTGTTGGGGGCGGAGCTTACTATGTTGGTCAAGGGAGCCAAATTAAATGGATTTAACCACATCACATTCATGGGGACTTGGGGAGGAAAAGAGCACGACTTTGGGTGGACTTCTGGTGCATTTTCAGAGCATAATGAGCAGGGAATAAGTGTGGGATAGTGCTCTGGTCGTTGGTCCAAGACAAAGGGGACAATCTCTTACATAAGTGAATAAAATAATAGTGTGCGAATGCTCCACTTAGGGCTAATGATGGTTGACTTAGGCTAAACTTGCTTAGGGCCAATTTAGCTTAACATAACCCTTATTAAGTCCCTAACATTCGCCACTAATGGTACATGAAAGAAGTGGGCCGGACCTCCTCCATTTGGGCTAAAAATGGTGGGCTGGCAGTGCTGCCGCTGGGCTGCTGGGGCGCGGCACTGGGCCTGGGCGCGAGGGGCTGCTGGGCTGCGCGGGGACGTGCTGGGCTGGCACGGGTAGCGGGCTGCGCGCGGGAAAAAGGGCTGCTCGCGTGTGGTGGTCTTGGGCCGAGTCATAAGGCACTCCAAGGGTCCAAGAACACTTAGAATAATTTTATCAACTTATGCCAAGGTCATGGCATGGCCTAGGACAAGGCTCGGGTGGCCTCGGGCGCGAAATGGCTCGGGGCTCGGTTATGCTATAAGGGTTCGATTTAAATGATCAAGACTTGACTTTGGTATTATTATACACTTAGAAAAATATTCTAAGTATAAAAATACCAATACTTGGCTATGCTCGGGATTTACCCGACAATTAACTCGGAACCAAACTAGGGTTCGGAGTCGATCAAATTCTCGAATTGACTTGCTATTACTTACCAACCCAAATTAATGGATTAATCTTAACTTATACTTGAGATAGAATTATTCAAAGAATAATTTATCATGGTTGAACATTTAGCATAAATAATATAACTCGATACTTTTTGAACTTACGGATTTCACTTATAGTCGAGCAGTGAAACCGTTCTTAATATTATTACTGTTTTGGGGCGTTACAATTTTGGAGCATTAGGGACTGAAAAGGAGTTGGAATTTGGACTAGGGATTTATCTGGCAATTTCCGTTGATATAATGTTAAAGTACAAAAGAGACGATATGAAATGATGGTCAGTTAAAATTACTCATAATCAAACTTGTGCACATGCGCATATACAAATAAAATATTATATGACATAAAATATAATGAATAATATACTTACAAAATTAAGGGATACAAACAAATTAGTTGGTTAAAAAAAATCCAATTATCATTATCATTATTAAAATTGTTTATGCGGGTTTGTTATTCCATTAAACCAATTACCTATTAAAAAAATTGCTTAATGAAATAAAAATAAAAATGATGGTATTAATTTCAAATTAAAAGAAAAACTAAAGAAAAAATTGCTATAATATTTTTTTATAAGTGTATATTTTGCACAAGTTCTAGTCTAAATTTAAAAATGGTTAATATTATAGTAAATATTATGTGATAAATAAGTTAGAAATATTATTACAATTAATTAATAAAAAAGTAACAGTCAGTTTTCATATTTAAATAAAAAAAGAGTGAGAAGATGTCTTTAATTTCTTGTCCTATATATAGAGAAATAACTAAAATTAATAATAATATAAGTTGTAACGTCTTTCGAGGAAAATCAACATATTTTTATTAATTGCTTTGCTAGCAATTATATACATATATATATAGGGTCAAAATCTTTTTCACCCCGTTATATTTCTATTCTTTCTTTTACACACCGGCCCGTCAAATAACTTCTTTTACACCCCAAAAGTCACGAAATGCAATGCGATATTACACTCGCATGTCCAAATGAACCAGCGCATATCCAACCAGACGCATAATTTATGACTATGCGAAACCATTTCGCATGTTTAGGGATCGCATATCCAAATCAAACGCATAATTACAAATATGCAAAAATATTTCGTATTTTTAAGAATCGCATATCCAAATCGAATGCAGCATAATTTACGATGATTATGCGCCTTGTTTTCACAGGGCTATACGACCTTGCAAATTTATACTATGCGAAATTTTTTCGCATATAATTCGCATAATTTGTTGACTTCGCATTTTTTAGTAAATCGCATAATTTACTAATATGCGAAAAACTTTCACATATATCCAGTATAACGCCGGATAATTGACAATTATGCGACATTTTTTCGCTCGCATATTTAAGAATCGCATAACCAAATCGAATAAAGCATAATTTATTTTACGATTATGTGCCATTTTTTCGCAGGGCCATATCGACCTTGCAATTTTACGACTATTCGGAATTTGTTCGCATATCTATCGCATAAGTTACGCACCTCATTAAATTGACTGCTTTTTCGCAGGTGAGGATTTTGTCTCTGCATTTAATTATCATGCAGGAAAAAAAAACATTGATCTCTAACAATTTAACGTCTGCACTCTGCACCATTCGTCTACTGCATTTTTCTGTTTCTTTCGTTTTAATTCTTTTTGTTGTTCACTTATTTGAATGGCTAGCAACCGTGTTAAAGTATTCCTGCACTATGGTGGTTTGTTTTCCGGGGGTTCATATCTTGGTGGAGTGACAGAGCTGATGAGAATAAATTACGGCCGACAAATGTATTTTGAAGTAGTTTCTCGTGCTCCAGCATTATTAAAGGCCAATCCTTGTAATTTTGAGTACATATTGTGGGCCTTATTTGATGGAAGGAAACGACCTGTGAAGATGAAAATCGAATCCAGTGACGATATCTTAGAGATGAAAATCGAATCCAGCAAGGCCAATCCATTTACACATACTGGATATTCTCGGGGCGCTGATGATCAAACGACAGGTTGTTTGAACCAACCAGGTCATTCTCGTGACGATGACAATAATGATGACCAAACCAACACGCACAATGATGATTTAGGCGACGAAGACAAAGAGGTCAATGAGAAGAAAATGTTCAAGCTTTTCAAGGCGTGGTATTGCGAGCATATTGAAGAGCTAAGATTAATTACGGACCATATTGAGGCTGAAAGTCTTGCATATATGAATCCAGGTAGCACACGGCAATCAGACGTTGAGCAATGAATGTGGTCCCTTCCTATGCCGCCCACGACAACTGGATCAGATAGACAACCCATCCACTTACCCTCAAACAATTTAGAATTATCTTTGGGGTCTGTCTTTCTTTCGAAAGATGAGTTGATTTGTGCCATCCAACTTTATCACTTGCAACAAAAAGTTGAGTGTCGAACACCCAAATCCTGCACTTCTAGGCTAACCTCTATCTGTCGGTATGAAGGGTGTTCTAACAAGTTTTGTGCAAGGGCAAATGGAAATGTATGGAGAATCACTACTTTGAAACTCGAGCATACATGCGAAAGGAGTTTGACGCACAATCGACAGCGTTCGGCTAGTTCCAAGGTTCTCGCTCATGTGTTCGCACCAACTATTCAGACAAATCCCCAAACGGTATCTACATGGAGAATTATTGAGCAAATGCGGAGGAGCATGGTTTGTCGATCAGCTACAATGTGTCCCTCCGAGAAAGACACCGTGCTTTTGAAAAAGTTTATGGGGGTCATGAAGAATCATGGGGGCGGCTTCCCGGTTACTTGCACATGTTGTGGGTTCGTAATCCAGGTACAATTGTCGAACTGCAATGGGATGGCCAGGTATTCAACCACTTGTTCTTTGCTCTAGGCGCTAGCATTGAGGGCTTTCAATGAGCTGGTGTCCGGGTGATTGTGATAGATGATACACACTTGAAGGGAAAATACAAGGGCATTATGTTTATTGCAGCCACATTGGACGGGAATCACCAAATCTTTCCCCTCGCAATTGGCATTGGTGATCTAGAGCATCGTGAGACTTGGAGTTGGTTTTTGACTCATTTGAGAAGGGTCTATGGTTGTCCTAAGAACCTTCTCATCGTATCGGATAGACATGAGTTTATCATACATTCTGTCCCAATAGTGTTCCCCGAGGCGCATCATTCATTTTGCTATTATCACATCACAAAACAAATGAGGCCTTTTGGGAAGCAGGTCTTGGACATATTTTACAAGGCGGCATATTGTTATCGGCGTGAAGACTTCTTTCGTTACTTGTCAGCCATTCGAAGCCACAAACTCGAAGCATTTAGAAAGCAAACTAATGAAATTCCGGTAATGGCTTGGGCGAGGTGTTTTACACCTACACCTGTACGGCACTATAGATTCATGACATCCAATTCCTGCGAAAGTTTGAACAACAAACTTCTATGGGCCAGGATGTTACCCGTTTGCTCGTTGTTGGAGTTTGTTCGGGCAACAATAGAGAAATGGTTTGCTATTCGGCGTGCATCCGCCGAGGGTCACAATCATCCGCTAACGCAGTGGACTCACTTGTGGTTGGATCCTTTGTTCGAGAAAGGTCGTACTCTGTCCATTACCACACTCGGCATGCAACGTTATAAGGTTATGGAAGAAACACGATCCTATTTGGTAGATTTAGGGAAAAGAACATGTGAGTGTCGTGTGTTTGAAACAGATCTACTACCTTGCTTACATGCATCTACGGCCATTTGGTAATGTTAAGCGAACAACATTATCGTTTTTTTCTTTAAAAAAAAATAAATTGTTATATTCTAATATGATGTGCAAATTTATGATATGTATACAGGGAAGCCGGGTTAGATATAATGGATTTCGTTAACGACCATTACAGATGAATGGCACTTGCCCCCAGAAATTTTGCGTATAAAGGTAATTCAACCAAATGATCCCAAACAAGCAGGTCGGCCACGGACTCAACGTTATTCCGCTGGAGAAGGATCATCACGTTGAGTATGGCGTCAGCAGATGTGATCTTGGTGCGGGGTCACCGGGCATAACAGGGCGAAGTGCTCTCTATACGATGGAGATAATGAATTTTTTTCAAATGAAGAAGGTCAAAACGCACCAACTCCTCATCCAAGAACAACATCGAGACGCCCGAGGAGATGTCGTACTTGTAAAGAAATTGGTCACAAATCGTCATCTTGTCCATCACGTCCATTCCATGAAAATTTAGATGAAGATGGAGACGTTATGTAATGTTATGTACCTCATTGGAGTTTTTAATTATAAAGAAATTTAACGGAAAAAAAATATTTTTAACGGGGAAAATATTGTGTTGGTACTCTATAAGTTGTGAGTTGTGACCTGCACACACATGATTGACTAACAGAAAGTAGTGAAACTAGGTTGATTCCGCGATTCGCATAACAGGTCCCATAATAATCGCACAATTGGGTTGATTGTGCGATTCCCATTTCATGTCCCATAATAATCGCACAACTGGGTTGATTCGCAGGTTCATTCGCCTAGTCTTCAACCGCATAACTAACGAATCGTACATCCAAATCTAAAGCCGCATAATTTACGACTATCCACCATTTTTTCGCATATCCATATGGACCGCATTGATTGATTGTCTGCACCGCATATCCAAATCGAAAGTGCTTCGCATAGGTTACGCACTGCATTGATTGATAGTCTGCTTTTACACGTAAAAAACTGTGACGATTTGCACGCTTCCTGATTTAGTTGTCGAGTTGATGTATATCTACCTACCTTTAAATGCTATCTGTAAAATGTTAAACTTTCATTCTCTTTGTTGAATAATCAACCTTTCACTTCTCAAAACCCTAGCTTTCGATCGCAGCAAAAAAAAAATAAAAAAAACCAAGGAGGCGCACATTTGCGAAAATAAAAATGGAAACGATTTCACCCTATGAAAAGATCGCGATCCGCTTCCGTGGCGTGGACTGGACAGAGGAAGAGGAAGATATTTGCCACCGGTTGTTTTTCAAAAAGTGCCGTGAGAAGGCAGACATACACCAACGTCCTGTGTTCAATCCCTTGTGGGCAGAAATTTCAAGATTACTGAACCAAGTGCTAAGCTATGCATTGAAGAGGGAGTATACTATTGCCCAAGTTCGGCGAAAGATTCAGCGGCTCAGAAATTATTTCGATGAATTTTCTGCTTTTCTGAGGATTCCAGGCGTCCTCTTGCGTCCTGGTTCAGGCTTGGTAGAGGTTAACCACATGTACTGGGTGCATGTGCGGGATGCGGTAAATTTCATTTGATTTTTTATTTTAGTTTGTTCAAGCATGCATTTTTGTGACGTGGCCATAATAACCTAAAAGGATTCAAATTTATTACACAGGAGACAGACGCACACACATTTTTCCGTTCGAAAGGATTGCTCTGGTATCGTGAGTGTTACGAGGTTTTTACCGAGCGCAACGCAGCCGCGATCGGCATGGAGGGCAGGCCTGGTGCTTCGATTGACGACCCAATCTGGGGGGAAGACATAGACGATGACGGTGATGATCAGATCCATCAGTCACCACCAAAGGTGGAAGTCATCGATCTCGACCCTTAAAATCCACTGGACATGTAACAAAACTTGTTTGGCTTATTTTGTTGGACTGACTGCAGCAATAATAAATATTTTTTTTTTGACAAGTATATGAGTTTAATCATGATTCATATGTTTAAACAAAACAAAGTGCGATAAATCGCATTGTGTTCCCAGCAAAATGAGCGACAATATTAGAAGGGAAATTATTATTGAAAGAAATTTTGCAGAACTGTGAACAAAGTGCGAAAATCGCATTGTGTTCGTGTAAGAAAAAAATAAATAAAAGTAACTTATATTTTGTAATCGCGTCTCCAGGCCAGATCAACCTCATCATTTAGGATATGTGAAAAACTATCGCGTAATTAGATTATCGCATATCCAAATCGAACGCTGCATTATTTATGAGTATGCGGCGTATGTTCGCATAATTTTCGATTCGCATATCCAAATCTATAAGGCTAGATAACTATCGATTATGCGTATTGTTTTCGCATATTTAAGAATCGCATATCCATATAAACCTCGCATAATATATCGGTATGCGAACACATTTCGAAGTGTTATGCACCGCATTGGTTGACTGCTTTTTTTCACCTAATAGTTATTTTCAATTTATTATTAATTTAGTCAAAGAACAAGAATTTTACAAAAATTATTATTTACCAACTCGGGGACTAATATGCGACGTTTGTATGTCGCAGAATAGAAAATGTACAAAAACAAACTTAAAAAAATATACTACTATGTTATAGTACGAGTGTTATGCGGTTTTGTTTCGAGTAATAATCGTAGGTTCATTCGCCTAATAGTAGTCTTCAATTTATTAGTAATTTAATCACAGACCAAGAACTTTCCAAAAATTATATTTTATAAAATTAATCATTTACCAACTCGGGGACTAATATGCGACGTTTGTATGTCGCAATTTCATATGTCGCAGTATAGAAAATGTACAAAAACAAACTTAAAAAAATATACTACTATGTTATAGTACGAGTGTTATGCGGTTTTGTTTCGAGTAATAATCGTAGGTTCATTCGCCTAATAGTAATCTTCAATTTATTAGTAATTTAATCACAGACCAAGAACTTTTCAAAAATTAAATTATATAAAATTAATTATTTACCAACTCGGGGACTAATATGCGACGTTTGTATGTCGCAATTTCGTATGTCACAGTATAGAAAATGCACAAAAACAAACTTACAAAAATATATGTTTCGTCATAGTACGAGAGATATGCGGTTTTTATGCGAAATTGTTTCGAGTAATAATCCTAGGTTCATTCACCTAATGGCTAATAGTAGTCTTCAATTTATTTAGAAATTAAGTCACAGACCACGAACTTTCTTTTATTCTTTCAACGGAACGATAGATTAATTAACTACAGATTCACAATGTTCGATGGCTAGGAGAATCACCCCATGGTGTCCTAAATAATAAACCAATACATAGAGCAACAGGACAGACAAAGAACTTTCAAAAAATTAATAATTATAAAATTAATTATGGACCAATTCGACGAATAATATGCGACGTATGTATGTCGCAATTTTACATCGACACAACTACTTTACTTCGACTGAAATAGTTTACATGTAACCTTACATCGGCATAAACGAATTACTAGATAGAGGCGGCTACGACAACGAGTTGAAAGAACAGCTTGAAAAATCAGAAACAATTGGATGCGTGTGCCGAAGGTTTCAAAATCAGGAGGCTAGGTAAGTTGATGGGATCGGTCCATCGAGTTAGCTTCCAAAAAAAAAACCATCGCTTGTTTGACTTTCAATCTCCATTTTCACATCTGTCTAAGAGTGGAATGTATATATAGAGGTTGACCGAAATGGACGATGTGATGTATACAAAGGTTGAGGGAAACAGAAGATGGGATTTATCACTTTCGATCAACATAAATGTCCGTACTAATATTTCATAGAGATTTAATGGTCAATCACCTTTGTCTTTCAAGGAGTGATCCCTTTCACCGTCGTAGGCGCCTCAATCTAGTATGCCCAGGAAGACCAAGCAATTAGCCGGAGATTCCACGCCTTCCCAAACACATGGTCGCTTCCAAATTGTTTAGCCTACAATTTTGCAAAGCTCCTAATGTGAGGTGACCATGTGCCTGGGCAGACGTGGGATCTTTAGGGCGAGTGCATGGACTTCCTGGGGATACTAGATTGGGGAGGCTACGACGGATCAGGACAACAAGAGGATCAGGACCCTTCGCTCAATTCTTCAACCTTCGATCTTCTTCAACAAGACGGACAATGCAGAATGTACGGCAGGTTGAGGAAAATCGAGAGTTGAAGAAATGAGAGAAGGTCATGATCCTAATTCAATTGTCTCATCTCAGCTACCTTTATAGAAGACTGAGAGGACGTTTCGGAGAAGAGGCGACTCTTCAAATTCTCAGAACTGCGAACAGAATGCGATGAATCGCACTTCATTCGCATAACGTAATGACAATAAATTGCATTCTATTTCGCATAATTGGTCTGAGTATACTGAAGAAGATATATCTATCCTCCTTGATAGGCGCGTCGTTATTAATGCGTCGAAGACTAAGGGGAGGCATTTCAAATTCGCAGAACTGCGAACAAAATGCGATGACTCGCACTTCATTCGCATAACGTAATAACAATAAATGATTTTGCATATCTGGTTTAAAGAACAGATACTCAAGAAGATATCTATCCTCCTTGATACGCGCGACTGAGGGGATGTTTCGGAGCGACTCTTTCAAATTCGCAGAACTGCGAACCGAATACGATGAATCGCACTTCATTCGCATAACGTAATAACAATAAATGATGTCTCATATCTGGTTTAAAGAAGAGATACTCAAGAAGATATCTATCCTCCTTGATCCGCGCGCTGTTATTATGGGCCGAAGACTGAGGGGACGTTTCGGAGAATAGACGACTCTTCAAATTCGAAGAACTGCGAATAAAATGCGATGAATCGCACATCATTCGCATAAAGTGATGACAATAAATTGCATTTTATTTCGCATATCTGGTTAAAAAAATATATAGGTAAAATATAAATAATTGTTTTTCATGCACCGACTTTTTCAGTAAAACAGCTGGCATTTAAATTGAGAGTCGAAAAGACGCAACCTTTAATCTCAGAACGGCGAACAATGGCGATAAATCGCATATCATTCGCATACCTGAAATTATGGAGGGAAAAAATCCCACCCACTGAATAAAACTTTTTAGAGCAGTGCCACAAGGTCGAAGAAGAATGAAATTAAGTTGCAAGTGAAGGATAAACAATAATGAAATGAAAGTGATAATAGAAGAAAGCCACTTATTAAAAAATATAATAATATTCAAGCTCAATCTTAGATACAATGTTGATTAGGAGTTAAGGTGTTGGGTTCGCCTGTACCGTACGGGTTATACGCAGCGGAAAATTATGTTTCAAAAACAAGTATTTATCATATAAATACTCAACCCATACGTACATATAGCGGATGCACGAATCGTCATCATTTAAAAACATGTAATAATACAAATTTTGATTTGTTGTAAGTAAATTAAAATTTACCTTTGTTCTTGAACTCCTTCAAAAATGAAGATGGTTGAGGAAATCAATTCCCGATTTGGTAACTTCTATTTGTTGATGTTACTCGCTTTAGGAATCCAAATGTCTTCCCTCTAATCGTATCCACATTTTGAATTCGGTTACGAAATAGTTTCTTCGCTAGTAGAAACTACTCGGTTTCTGCATGGGATTCCAGACTTTTATCTCAAATATGGGTATGGCTGAAGTGTTCCACAAGGGTCATCCATTCACATGGGGAAACAACAGAAATGAAGAAGGATTTGTGGAAGAAAGCTTGGATAAAGGCTTTGTCTCTCCTCAATGGCTCAGAAATCACCCTCAAACACAAACCACATCTATATTCAAAAGTTCCTCAGATCACTACATGCTTCTTCTAGAAACTGATCCAGATAAACCACAGTACCAAAGAAGATTCCAATTTGATAGAAGGTGGATCAGCAGAGAGGGAATTGATGAAACTGTTAAGAATGCTTGGGCAGACAACTGTGGGGGTACTCCACTCTTCAGCCTTAAGGAGAAGATCAAAAAGACTAGAATTGCCCTGCTGCAATGGAGCAAATACTTCAGATCATCTCAGAAAGCTCATCTGGCAACACTATCATTGAAACTGGAAGCTATGAGAGAGGAAGGAGGCCAAAGGAACTGGGAGGAGTCAGACAAACTTCAAAGAGAGATGGACAAAGCCAACATGTCAGAAGAGCTCTTCTGGAAACAAAAAGCCAGAACCCAATGGTTGAAAGCAGGAGACCAAAATACTTACTTTTTCCATGCCTGGGTGATGCAGAGAAGAAAGAAAAATGCTATTAACAGACTTGTCACTGATCAACTTAGTGTCTGTAGCACCAAAGAGGAAATTGAAAGTCATGTGGAAGACTTCTACAGCTCACTCTTTACCTCTGAGGGTTCTTATGGAGGGGCAACCCTCCTTCAGAATATACCGCAATCCATCTCAGAAGAGGACAACAAGTACTTAGTGGCTGAGGTAGAAGAAGCAGAAATCAAGCAGGCACTATTCTCAATGAACCCTGGGAAGTCTCCAGGAACTGATGGAATGCCAACACTTTTCTTTCAACATTTTTGGCCCCTGCTTAAATTAGATATCTGCAATGCTGTGGACAGTTTCTTTCAGTCAGGTAAACTCCTTCCCTACTGGAATCATACTTTAATTGCTCTGATACCTAAGTGTGATGGCCCTGAAAATCTGTACCAATTTCGACCTATCAGTCTGTGTGCAGTTGTCTATAAACTGATCTCCAAAATTTTAGCACTTAGACTCAGAAACTGCATTCAATGTTGCATCAATGAAACCCAATCAGCTTTCCTTCCGGGCAGACTCCTAAGTGACAATGTCATAATAGCCAATGAGGGCCTTCATTTTCTCAATAGGCACAGAACAGGAAAGCATGCTTTTATGGCCCTAAAGTTGGATATGATGAAAGCCTTTGATAGGATTGAGTGGAACAGTATTAGACTTACTATGCTCAAGATGGGGTTTGATGCTCAGTTTGTAAAATGGATTATGGAATGTGTAACCACAGTTTCCTACTCTTTTATTATCAATGGTTGCACTAGTGGTTATATATCTGCTGAGAGAGGGATCAGGCAGGGAGATCCATTGTCTCCCTACCTTTTCATTATTCTTTCAGAAGTGTTATCTGCAGTGATCAATGCTGAGAAGGAGAGAGGTTTGTTCAGAGGTGTTTCTGTGGCCAGAGGTGCTCCTGTCCTCACTCACTTGCTATTTGCGGATGATTCTTTAATCTTCTGTAAAGCTGACAGATACCAATGCCAAGTACTCCAGTCAATTCTTCTCAAATATCAAAGGTTCACTGGTCAAAAAGTTAATGTGGCAAAGTCTTCAGTTTTCTTCAGCAAGAATACAAGCATGGCTGCTCAGAATGATGTGTGTTCAGTCTTTCCTGGAATTCAAGTGCAGAAATCTTCCAGATACTTGGGGCTACCATTAGGAATTGGGCAATCAAAGAGGGAAGTCTTTGGCTTTGTTACTGAGGCAGTTAAGAGCAGATTGTTAAGCTGGAAGAACAAGCAACTCACAGCAGCCGGCAAAGAAGTTCTCATTAAAGCAATTCTCACTGCCCTTCCACTTTTTGTTATGACTTGTTTCAGACTACCCTCAAGCATTTGCAAAGAAGTTGCTAGTATGTTTGCAACATTCTGGTGGAGCAAGGGATCAGACCATTCCAAAGGTATTTATTGGAAAAGATGGGAACTACTTACACTATCTAAACAGCAAGGAGGTCTTGGCTTCAGGGACATCAAACTTTTTAATGAGGCATTATTGGTGAAGCAATTATGGAGAACACTTTCCCAACCAAATCTCCTCATGAGCAAGCTGTTGAAAAGCAGGTACTTTCCCAACTCCTCCTTATTTGCAGCTGACTTGAAACAAAATTCCTCTTGGGTGTGGAGGTCTTTATGGAAAGTCAGAGGTCTTCTTGAGGAGGGGCTTCAAATTGATATCAGAAATGGAGCTTCTGTCCAACTCCATGACTTCAATTGGGTTCCTGGTATTAGAGGAAGGAGTCTGCTGCTCAAAGACCCCAATGCTCATGGGAAACTTTGGGTCAAAGATATCATCCACAGCAACAATAGACAGTGGGATGAATCCAGGATGAGAGAGTTGATTGATGAGCAGGACTGCAGAGAAATTCTCAAAATCCATATTGGTGATCCTCATTCTGAAGATAAATGGAGCTGGAAGATGGGAGAGAAGGGCAGCTTTTCAGTTGCATCATCCTACAAATTCCTTCACCACAAGAAACTGCTTTCTCTAGACTTACCTGAGGGAAGTAATACTGCTAAAAGGAACCAAGGAATCAGACAGAGAACTTGGAGCCTAAATGTCAAGGGCAAACTGAAACACTTCTTGTGGAGATGCATTCATGACATTATGCCAGTCAATGCCAATCTGAGAAACAAAGGAATGGATGTGGATATCATTTGCAGAAGTTGTGGTGATGCTGCTGAAACAGTAGAACATGTTCTGTTTGAATGCACAAGAGCTAAGGAAGTTTGGAAGCACTCGAAGGTCTCTTGGCCAGGAATTCAGCTGCAGGGCTGCAAATTCAAAGAATGGTGGGGACTTATCTGCTCTATCAGACACAATGCAGTGAATGAAGCAAGAATAGAGCTCACCACATATATATTGTGGTGGCTTTGGAAATCGCGCAATCTTTGGGTATTCGAAAAGCATTGGAGACCGAACAAATGCATTCTATCTGGAGCTTGGGCTGAGTGGCAAGAAGCAGTTAAGCATAGCACCAATCGAGCTCATCCGAGACAAGGAAGACAAGTTAGGTCTACTTAGTTAGTTCAGTGGCTAGTCTTTCTTTTCTCCTTATTATAGTGTTGTGTTGTATCTGTTTTCTTTGACTTTATGGCACTGGAGGGTTCAGTTTATGTATTCCTGCCTTTGGTGTTATTGTTGGTAGATTTCTCTTGTATTTAGCCTACTAGCATTAGTAGTGCTCTCTGGTTTATTCCTTCGGCATTAGAGTGTTGCTCTTCATTGTACTTGAACATTTATTTTGTTATATGAGATCTTCCTATCGTCTTGAAAAAAAAAAATAGAATATATTTTGAGGAGATTTTACAAGAACTCTTTCTTGTTTTAGATTTTGAAGAACACTTCTTCTTTTCTCTCTTTTTCAACTCTTGAAAAACGTAAGATCAAATCTTGGATTAAAATGAACATCATGTATGTCCATATTTATATTTGGTGGAATATTTTCATAAAATATAAAAAGTCTTCAAGAATATTTTCATAAAATATTCATTCTTGAATAGGACTATTCCCACTAAATATTGTATTAATAAAAAATAAGATTAATTATGTAGAGTAGTTAACAACTCCAAACCACCATAATTAATTTATTCTTCTTAATATAAAATAATAATTCTTGAAAACAATTTTTCAAGAATTTATTATTTTAATCTTTTGTCCCATCTCCTCATTTAATAATCATATTTTGAAATTTAAAATTAAATCTTAAATTCCAACTATTTATTTAGTAATTCCATTAATTACTAATATAATATCCAAAAATACAATTAATCAATCTAATTGATTAATTTAATATATTCCTTTAATTGATATCTAATCAAATTAGTTTTGTCAATTAATTCTAACTCTTTAGAATTACTATTTGAATTTTACCTTCATTCAAAAATTGGTGTGACCTTTTAGGTTCACAATTAATACTAGTAGTGGACTTACAACTCGTTGTAATTTGAATTAATCTAATTAATTCTTGTTCATGAAATTAACTCCTTAAATTCAAGAACCCACATATCATGGGAACATCTAGCAAGTAGCATGAGTCTAGTATTAAGTGAATAGCGAGTAAACCTATTTCGATTACAAGTCCATACATGTAAAATCCTTTCGACATCCAATTTCCCGATTAAATCTTGGGTATGATTTTGTCGAAACCCAAATTGATTTAATAACTATGATTCCATTTCAAGTTTAGTAATTCGTTTATGAATCTCTATTCATCCCGCCTTGGCCAAGGACTTTGAATTACTAACTATGAAACACATAGGAAATTCACGTATCTTCATACGTGTCGAATCCTTTGTTGGCCACTGACAAACTTCCATACATATTAATATAATACCCAAAATATCCCTTTATACAATTGTGCTAGCAACCAAAAGGATAAATCAAAGTAAAATATGATATGCACAAAGTTACCATCGTGCCTCAAGTCTAAGGATTAGTCATGTACTATTGTAACATGAAAATTCTTATTCGACATGATAAACTTTCATTAAGAATTTTCATACGGTCATGTTCAGTGAACTTGTTCTCTAACAAGCACCCACATATGTGTATTTGCGTCCCACGCTAATGTTGATGGAATGCAACATTCTTGTCCAACAAGTATACATCATATGTTCAAGTCTTTTCCGGATTTATTCGATATCCCATCTCGAAACATCCAACGACTTGGAACTGTATTTAAGATCACAGCTTTCAAGGTATGTTCCATGATCACCATCTCTATGCGCAACCATACCTTATAGCTATATGTGATCTAGGGATTTTATCTTAAGTGCAAATATAGGATAAATGCTTACTCTTAAAATAAAGTAATGCCTTTTAATTAATATAATTCCAATAGATTGTATTTACAAGTAGAATACGTCCAATCTGATTGGAACGCCGGGTATCCTACTCTAACAATCTCCCACTTGCCCTAGTTCCAATCACTCATGTATCTTAGACCCATCTTCTCAAGATGTCCTTCGAACACTTTCTGTGATAAAGGCTTAGTTAAGGGGTCTGCTATATTTTCTGCTGAGTCGACTCGCTCCATTACGACGTCGCCTCTACCAATGATTTCTCTAATCAAATGGTATCGTCTCATAATTTGTTTGGATCTTTGATGAGATCTTGGCTCTTTTGCTTGTGCAATAGCCCCGTTGTTATCACAATAAATCATTATTGGATCAACAACAGATGGTACTACACCCAACCCTTGGATGAAGTTCCTTATCCAAACAGCTTCTTTTGCAGCATCAGATGCAGCAATATATTCAGCCTCTGTCGTAGAATCAGCAATCGTTTCTTGTTTGGAACTTTTCCAACTGACTGCTGCTCCATTCAGAGTGAATAAGTATCCAGACATGGATTTATAGTCGTCTTTATCGGACTGAAAACCAGAATCTATAAAGCCTGCTAGTTTCAGTTCTCCATTGTCGTATACCATAAAGATATCCTTAGTCCTTCGTAAGTACTTAAGAATCATCTTAACGGCTTTCCAGTGTTCTTCACCTGGATTAGACTGATATCTGCTCGTTACACTAAGTGAATGAACCACATCAGGTCTTGTACATAACATTGCATACATAATGCTACCAATAGCTGATGCATAAGGTATATGACTCATTCGTTCTCTTTCTTCAGGTGTCTTTGGAGACATTGTTTTAGAAAGTGAAACCCCATGACTCATTGGAATATATCCACGTTTGGATTCTTCCATGCTAAACCGTTTTAGCACCTTATTAATGTACATAGACTGGGATAGTCCGATCATCCTTTTAAATCTATCTCTATAGATTTTTATCCCTAGGATAAAAAATGCTTCTCCCAAGTCTTTCATGGAAAACTGTTTTGACAACCATGTCCTTGTTGACTGCAACATACCTACATCATTCCCAATGAGTAGGATGTCATCAACATATAGAACAACAAATGCAACTGCATTCCCACTCACCTTCTTATAAACACATGGTTCATCCGGATTCTTATGAAAATCAAACGTTTTGATCGTTTCATCAAACCGGATGTTCCAACTCCTTGAAGCTTGTTTAAGTCCATAAATAGACCTTTTGGAGCTTACAAACCATTTGTTCGCTCCCACTGGATATGAAACCCTGCGGTTGTTTCATATAAATGTCTTCCTTAATGTTTCCATTAAGAAAAGCAGTTTTCACATCCATTTACCATATCTCGTAGTCATAATACGCAGCTATGGCTAGAAATATCCGAATAGATTTAAGCATTGCTACTGGTGAAAAAGTTTCCTCATAATCAACTCCTTGTTTTTGAGTATAACCTTTAGCAACCAGTCTTGCTTTAAAAATATTTACTTCTCCATCTACACCACGTTTTCGCTTGTAAACCCATTTACAACCTATGGGTACAATACCCTGTGGTGGATCAATCAAGGTCCATACCTTGTTTGAATACATGGAGTCTATCTCGGATTGCATAGCTTCTTGCCATTTATCTGAGTCAATGTCCGACATTGCCTCATCATAGCTTATTGGATCATTATCCAAAAGGAGTCCCTCTTCATTGTTCTCTAACAATAGGTACAGCCTCTCAGGCGCCCTAGAAACCCTTTCGGATCTCCGAAGAGGTTGTGTTTCAGATGGTCCAGTCTCTACTGGTATGTTATTTGTGGTACTTTGTGGAATTTCTTGTGGTTCTTCATTAAGTTCTATGACTCCACTATTCTTTGAGAGAAACTCTTCCTCCAAGAATACAGCATTCCTCGAAACAAACACCTTTTGTTCAGAGGGGTCATAGAAATAGTATCCAATAGACTCTTTTGGATACCCCACAAATTTACATAAGATGGATCTCATATCCAACTTATCTCCCACTTGCTGCTTCACGTAAGCAGCACAACCCCATACTTTCATATATTTGTATGAAGGTGTTTTTCCACACCACATCTCATAAGGTGTGCTGGGTACAGCTTTACTCGGCACTCTATTCAAAATATGTGCTGCTGTTTCTAAGGCATAGCCCCAGAATGAAAGAGGTAAACTAGTGGAACTCATCATCGATCGAACCATGTCCATCAATGTTCGATTCCTCCTTTCTGAAACCCCATTGAGTTGTGGAGTTCCAGGAGGTGTCCACTGTGAAATAATCCCATTATCTCGTAAATAATCAAGAAACTCATTGGTCAAATATTCACCTCCTCGATCCGATCGAAGAACTTTAATACTACGACCAATTTGTTTCTCCACTTCACTTCTGAATTCTTTGAACTTTTCAAATACTTCAGATTTATACCTTAATAGGTATACATAACCATACCGTGAATAATCATCAGTAAAAGTTATGAAGTAGTGGTAGTTCCCCTTAGCACTAACATTTAGTGGTCCACAAACATCTGTATGAATCAAATCCAATAGACCTTTAGCTCGCTCCACTTGTCCAACAAATGGTGATTTTGTCATTTTACCTTTAAGACATGATTCACATGTAGGCAACCTTTCCTCTCCCCTAAGGTCGAGTTTTGGTCCTATTTTGTGAATCCTCTTTTCAAATATATGACCTAATCTAGCATGCCAAATTGTGAATGAATTATGATTATCTAATTTTCTTTTATTTTGTTGAATGGTTAAGATGGGACTTTGTGGTGTAATGGTATATAAACCATTTGTCAAATTTCCGGAATATATAAAAGTTGTATCTTTGAAAATGGAACATCTTCCATTCTCAATTACGAACTTAAAACCTTCTTTATCCATTAATGGAATAGAAATTATGTTTCTTATAACATCCGGAACATACAAACAATTTGTAAGACAAATTTTTACACCATTATTTAAAGCTAGATAAACAGTCCCAATAGCTTTGGCAGCAACCCTTGCCCCATTGCCCATCCTTAGGATTGTTTCATCATTTTCTAGCTTTTTACTTCTTGCCATAATTTGCAAATCATTGCAAATGTGTGAGCCACAGCCAGTATCCAATACCCAAGAAGAATCGTTAACTGATAAGTTAACTTCAACAAAATAAATACCTGAACTTTTCAGGCTTGCAAGATATTTCTTGCAGTTCCTCTTCCAATGCCCAGTTTTACCACACTGATAACATTTATTGGGTTCAGTTAATTTATTTTGTTCAAGGATACTTGCAATTTGATTTTTAGCCATTTTAGTAGAGTGATCTACAAAAACAACAAACGAAGCAGAAAATAATTAGACTATGGAATTTATATTCATTTAATATTAGGTCTTTAATATTAAATGTCTCCCACTATTTTAATTAAAACCCCATTTTAATTATGAAAATCTAATTTTCATAGTGGGCTTGAAGTCCAATAAAAATATTCCATATCCCAATTTTATGAGTATGCATGAAACATTTTTATCGGTAGTCAACTTTTGACAATTGTATCTCTATACAACCTTCAAGATATTTTGCCTCACCTTTCCTTATATACCTCAATTTTATGACCATATATATTACTAAGTGTCAAATCAAACCCATCAAACATTCATGATAACGGCCCACCATAATGTCCCATGACTCATGGTCAACACAAAGAGGAATCCGTCTCACGAGTATCTCTATACTTAGTAGGAATCACAGCTTTCGACACAGAATCACCCCACGACTCATGGTCGGTGATAAAGCATCGTAGCATCTCATGTCGTCTACTTTTGATGGAAGGCCTGGATTAATAAGTCCCAACTTATTTTATCCATTATTGATTTGATATAGAATTAATCAAATTAATTCTTTTTGGGTTCCTTAGATCTCATCGATTACCATCTTTACGTGTGTTTATTTATCGCATTATTCATCGCATGAATCACAAGCATAAATAAACCTAACATACATCTAATGCATGCATACGGTGGGATGATCATGACCTCGCCTATACGACCCATTTGAGCCAAAATGGGTCTATGCCTATGTACGTGATAAAACAAATAAATAGAACTACTTCTATTACATTTTATTTTATCTACCCGTACAAGCACAGGCCTTCAAAATTTACAACTTGTAAAATTACCCACACAAGCGTAGGCCTTTTGCATCGAACGATCTCCACCTTTGATCTAATCTTTTAACGATACAAAATTTAAAATTTTACAAATCATAACTCAAGAGACTCGCAGGTCTCGATAAATTACATTCATTCAATCATATTGAAAAATGCAACCATTCAATCACATTAAATAAAAGACAAACATTCATTTATATTGAAAAGGCTCATGATCATCCCTTAATTTGCTAAAACATTCATCACATGAATTAAAGCATAAAAATAATTTTATTTTAGTCACACGACTGGGTCACACGACTGGTCACACGACTCGTGTCATGCCACACGACTCGTGTCAAAAAATATCACACGACTCGTGTGAGAAACCCGAAAGCAATAACAAACCTTTTGATAAGTCACACGACTCGTGTGACTACTCACACGGCTCGTGTGGACCTGCTTTCCATTGAAATTGATCATTTTGATGAGCCACACGACTGATGTGGATCCACACGACCCGTGTGACACCTCACACGACCCGTGTGGAAAAAATCAAATTTTTATTTTAATAATTAATATGTTTATCTCATAAACATTTAATTATTTTGTTTATCTCATAAACATTAACAAATCAAAATCTGTTTTTAAAGATGAAAACCGTGGCTCTGATACCACTGTTGGGTTCGCCTGTACCGTACGGGTTATACGCAGCGGAAAATTATGTTTCAAAAACAAGTATTTATCATATAAATACTCAACCCATATGTACATATAGCGAATGCACGAATCGTCATCATTTAAAAACATGTAATAATACAAATTTTGATTTGTTGTAAGTAAATTAAAATTTACCTTTGTTCTTGAACTCCTTCAAAAATGAAGATGGTTGAGGAAATCAATTCCCGGTTTGGTAACTTCTATTTGTTGATGTTACTCGCTTTAGGAATCCAAATGTCTTCCCTCTAATCGTATCCACCTTTTGAATTCGGTTACGAAATAGTTTCTTCGCTAGTAGAAACTACTCGGTTTTATTCAATATGTATAGAATATATTTTGAGGAGATTTTACAAGAACTCTTTCTTGTTTTAGATTTTGAAGAACACTTCTTCTTTTCTCTCTTTTTCAACTCTTGAAAAACTTAAGATCAAATCTTTGATTAAAATGAACATCATGTATGTCCATATTTATACTAAACATTTTAGTATAAAATAATAATATTTGGTGGAATATTTTCATAAAATATAAAAAGTCTTCAAGAATATTTTCATAAAATATTCATTCTTGAATAGGACTATTCCCACTAAATATTGTATTAATAAAAATAAGATTAATTATGTAGAGTAGTTAACAACTCCAAACCACCATAATTAATTTATTCTTATTAATATAAAATAATAATTCTTGAAAACAATTTTTCAAGACTTTATTATTTTAATCTTTTGTCCCATCTCCTCATTTAATAATCATATTATTATTTGGATTTGAAATTTAAAATCCAATTTTAAATTCCAACTATTTATTTAGTAATTCCATTAATTACTAAATTAATATCCAAAAATACAATTAATCAATCTAATTGATTAATTTAATATATTCCTTTAATTGACATCTAATCAAATTAGTTTTGTCAATTAATTCTAACTCTTTAGAATTACTATTTGAATTTTACCTTCATTCAAAAATTGGTGTGACCTTTTAGGTTCACAATTAATACTAGTAGTGGGCTTACAACTCTTTGTAATTTGAATTAATCTAATTAATTCTTATTCATGAAATTAACTCCTTAATTTCAAGAACCCACATATCATGGGAACATCTAGCAAGTAGCATGAATCTAGTATTAAGTGAATAGCGAGTAAACCTATTTCGATTACAAGTCCATACATGTAAAATCCTTTCGACATCCAATTTCCCGATTAAATCTTGGGTATGATTTTGTCGAAACCCAAATTGATTTAATAACTATGATTCCATTTCAAGTTTAGTAATTCGTTTATGAATCTCTATTCATCCCGCCTTGGCCAAGGACTTTGAATTACTAACTATGAAACACATAGGAAATTCACGTATCTTCATACGTGTCGAATCCTTTGTTGGCCACTGACAAACTTCCATACATATTAATATAATACCCAAAATATCCCTTTATACGATTGTGCTAGCAACCAAAAGGATAAATCAAAGTAAAATATAATATGCACAAAGTTACCATCGTGCCTCAAGTCTAAGGATTAGTCATGTACTATTGTAACATGAAAATTCTTATTCGACATGATAAACTTTCATTTAGAATTTTCATACGGTCATGTTCACTGAACTTGTTCTCTAACAAGCACCCACATATGTGTATTTGCGTCCCACGCTAATGTTGATGGAATGCAACATTCTTGTCCAACAAGTATACATCATATGTTCAAGTCTTTTCCGGATTTATTCGATATCCCATCTCGAAACATCCAACGACTTGGAACTGTATTTAAGATCACAGCTTTCAAGGTATTTTCCATGATCACCATCTCTATGCGCAACCATACCTTATAGCTATATGTGATCTACGGATTTTATCTTAAGTGCAAATATAGGATAAATGCTTACTCTTAAAATAAAGTAATGCCTTTTAATTAATATAATTCCAATAGATTGTATTTACAAGTAGAATACGTCCAATCTGATTGGAACGCCGGGTATCCTACTCTAACATAAGGTACATAGATAGATATATATATATATATAGATATTGTTTAATAATGTGATTATGTTTGAAAGTGATAATAGAATAAAGCCACTTATAAAAAAATATAATAATATTCAAGCTCAATCTTAGATACAATGTTGATTAGGAATTAAGGTACATAGATAGATAGATAGATAGATATTGTTTAATAATGTGATTATGTTTGAAAGTGATAATAGAAGAAAGCCACTTATAAAAAAATATAATAATGTTCAAGCTCAATCTTAGATACAATGTTGATTAGGAATTAAGGTACATAGAAAGATAGATAGATAGATATTGTTTAATAATGTGATTATGTTTGAAAGTGATAATAGAAGAAAGCCACTTATAAAAAATTATAATAATGTTCAAGCTCAATCTTAGATACAATGTTCATTAGGAATTAAAGTACATAGAAAGATGTATAGATAGATATTGTTTAATAATGTGATTATGTTTGAAAGTGATAATAGAAGAAAGCCACTTATAAAAAAATATAATAATGTTCAAGCTCAATCTTAGATACAATGTTGATTAGGAATTAAGGTACATAGATAGATAGATAGATAGATAGATAGATAGATAGATATTGTTTAATAATGTGATTATGTTTGAAAGTGATAATAGAAGAAATCCACTTATCAAAAAATATAATAATGTTCAAGCTCAATCTTAGATACAATGTTGACTAGAAGTTAAGGTATATAGATAGATAGATAGATATTGTTTAATAATGTGATTATGTTTGAAAGTGATAATAGAAGAAAGCCACTTATTAAAAAAATATAATAATATTCAAGCTCAATCTTAAATACAATGTTGATTACAAGTTAAGGTATATTGATAGATAGATAGATATTGTTTAATGATGTGATTATATTTGAAAGTGATAATAGAAGAAATCCACTTATAAAAAAATATAATAATGTTCAAGCTCAATCTTAGATACAGTGTTGATTAGGAATTAAGGTACATAGATAGATAGATAGATAGATATTGTTTAATAATTTGATTATGTTTGAAAGTGATAACAGAAGAAAGCTACTTATCAAAAAATATAATAATGTTCAAGCTCAATCTTAGATACAATGTTGATTAGGAGTTAAGGTACATAGATAGATAGATAGATAGATATTGTTTAATGATGTGATTATAGAAAGCCACTTATAAAAAAATATAATAATGTTCAAGCTCAATCTTAGATACAATGTTGATTAGGAGTTAAGGTACATAGATAGATAGATAGATAGATAGATATTGTTTAATAATGTGATTATATTTGAAAGTGATAATAGAAGAAAACCACTTATCAAAAAATATAATAATGTTCAAGCTCAATCTTAGATACAATGTTGATTAGGAGTTAAGGTACATAGATAGATAGAGAGATATTGTTTTATAATGTAATTATGTTTGAAAGTGGTAATAGAAGAAAGCCACTTGCTAAAAAATAAAAAAATGGCCATTTTATACATTACTAGTGCAAATCCCGTGTGATGTACGGGTACATAGTTTTAAGGTTATTTATCCAGTCTTATTATTATATTTGTCAATAAAGAAAATTAAATAAATAGAATAAATAATACTATTGTATATTATAAATAACCTCCTTGAAGATAATATTTAGCCTTTTAAACACACCATCGTCCACGCAAACTAATATTTCTAAACTTTTTCGATTAGTGATATGGTAAACAGCTACATAGGTCGGACCGAACACCGACTTTTCAAGAACATGTCAACATGTGTCAAAGAGTGACTCTGGCTCTTGTTAATCGTCATGACATAAGAAACAATTATGGGAAACTACTTCCGTAGAAATTTTAAAAGTACTTCAAAGTCGGAAGGTGTTAGTCATCCGAGTTATCAACACTTTCTCTTCTGCATTAGATTCAGTCAATACTTTACATTCAAGCACATAAGTGGAGAGCTTTGTGACAGACAATCTCGTACCTTACATTCAAGCACATGAGTACTACTAAAGTTATTATAATAAACTTCGAATATTAATATTAATATTATTATCTATATGAGAACACGAATTGCAATGAAAATAAATGAAACTCACATCCTCGTCATGTAATAGAATTTTCATATAGTTTTTATAAGTGTGAGCAATTATTCAAATTACCCGCAACATCAAGCATGGTTTATCGGTTCTTGAAACTTGCTTTGGCAAACTGAATTTGCACGTCGTGTTGAAAGTATTGTAATTATCTAAAAGCAAAATAAAAAAGAATGTTGAGCATGTGAATTACTACATGGTCTATCTATCAATTTATAGAGTTATAAAAGGCTTAATTGAATTAAATTTCTAAAATATTTTAATTTGAAAATATTGTAAAAAGACAAGTTATGGTCTAGAAATTGCCTCAATTTAATTAATTTGGTAATATTATTTATTTATGTTAAATTATAATGATATGATATTTGATAGTATACTTAATTTAAAAAAAATATTTATATATATTGCAAGGTTTTTCATGTACAATACGCACGTTTTCTTGAGTAGATGTGGGGAAAAATCTAGTTATTTGTTAATACAATTTCTACTATGGAAAGATATATTCACACATTTCTTTATGCTTTTTGGCAAAAAACCGACTTATATGGAAATAGAATTTTTTGTAGATTGCAAAGTAATATCTCAGCACACGTTTTTTATTTGTAAATTGGTATGTACCATTTATTTAGCAAAATAAATCTTTATAGACAGCTTGGTTATTTTGAATATCTCGAGATACATATAAAATATAAATTCGAATATTATGTGTTATATATATATGTATTAGTTAGGTATCTATATATAATAAATATCCATTCCAATCGATAAATTTTGTATCTAAAGTTCATTTTCATTTTAGAACTTTCATACAAATTGTAATCAATAATTCTACGCAATTTTAAAATAAAAAACCCAAGTAATCTTCAAAAGTGATTATATAAGTATAGATATCGAATACTGAAATCACTTTACAATTTACACGCAATTAAATAAATTTGATATGTTTTTTTTGTTATGGATTTATTAGTTACGTTTTTATTTATGGTCAATTGCATTTTTATTGTGAAAAAACTCATAATAAATAAACAATTTAGAAAAAAATTAAAAGATATATTTCGTTAATAATAATAATAATAATCGTTAGGAACGATGATTGAGTTTGTAGGGTTGGATGTGGAATATTTAAGTACATATACATCTTTGCATGCAATTAAGTACAATAATGGAAGATAGGTTACCGAGAGACATAGATTTCTTAAGTCTTAAAACAAATTATATTTTATCATTTGCGTATTACTTTTACTTTTACATTAAACGAAAATTTGAGCTCGTGTTCTATTCTCAATAATACCAAAAATAAAATCAGAACGTGTCCTAATAAAAATTTATACCAAAAAAATTATAGCCACTTCATACCAAAAATTTAATATCTCGATAAAATTTCATGCCAAAAATATTTCATCCACTTTATACCATAAATTACTTTATTTATTTCCCAATATAGTAAATAAGATTTTTTTGGCGGGAAACAGTTACTACTTTAAAAATAATCAAACCTTTTTATATATATATAGATGAACGGTAATTTAAAGAATAAACTATTATATCATAAGATATAAAATCAAGTATTAGTTTAGGGTTTAGGGTTTAGGGACTTTTTAGGGGTATGCGAAGGGGGTATGCGATTTCGCATACCCCCATCGCACTTCTACTCGAAAGTTTATTTTTTATTTCTTTCATCTTTCAGTTATGCGAATTGTCGCATATTGCTCGCATATCCCCCTCGCACTTCTACTCGAAAGTTTATTTTTTATTTCTTTCATCTTTCAGTTATGCGAGGGGGTATGCGAATTGCCGCATATTGCTCGCATACCCCCTTCGCACTTCTACTCGAAATTTTTTGGAATTATCTATATTGCGACATACAAAATTGCGACATATAAACGTCGCATATTATTCGCCGAGTTGGTGCTAATAAATTTTTTGAAATTTTGAAACCGCTGATAGTTGGAACGTTACGGCCGATTTTCGAGGTGTCTTTTCAGCTTTTCGAAACGTCGTTTCCTTCGTCTACAGTGTAATCTTCGATCCTTATCATGCCCCTTCTCTTTCTTCTCCTCCGGCTCCCTGAACTCTTTGGTAATGGCCCTCCGTTTTTCCCTTCTCTTGTATATGAGAAGCAGTTCGCCAAAGATAAACCAGAATTATAAAATTTCTTTCTTTCGACCCGTGAGGCAATTCTTTAAGATTACTTTGTCCGAATTTAGAACTCCTAACCTTCCGAATTCGTTGGAGGAAAAAATTCAACGAGCGGAAATTCCGCTATCCAACTTTATCAACGTGTCCCCCAGAGTAAACATATACGCTGAGACAGCGACGATGAAGATCAAACCTCTGGGCCCGGGTATTGCCGGATCAACTGTGGGAAGGTTGAACCTCGGGCGTAACAACTGGCTCTCTGTCAGAGGCAATGCTGGTCTCAATCCTCTCGAGGATGTGGTCGGCCAGGTCTTCATGACAGAAGAAGGTGGTTGTTCTGCGGGGATCTCTTCCCCGAACCCGTATGAGCCTATCAGTTAAGAGCGGGTCGTCGCACTCGTGGTGGCCGGGGCCGATCTCATGCTGGAGTTCTACCTGGAACTCCACAAACAAGCTCGGCCTACGACTCCTATTTCTGGACTTTGGCTGCTGTGGTAGCTCGTTCGCTCCCTCGTCCTAGCTTTTGTTAGAATCGTCCTTCGATATTTTTTTTTCACCTTTGTAATCGGCTGGTGTTGAAGCGACTGCAAAAGCAGTAGTGTAGGGATTTTTGTTCGATCTTTTATTCTACAAAATACAAACGTCGCATATTATTCGCCTAGTTGGTGCATAATATTTTTTGTATAATTTAATTTTTGAAAAATTCTAAACAGTTTAGGGACTTTAAGCTAATGAACATGCGACAATTAGTCGAAACAATTTCGCATGCCAACCGCACAACATTCGTCGTATAATCGAAGAATATTTTAAATAAAATTTATTTTTGGAAATTTTCTTTTCTGCGACACAAAAACGTCGCATATGATTCGCCTAGTTGATGCATAATTTTTTTTTTTGTTGAATTTAATTTTTGAAAAATTCCAAACAGTTTAGGCTAATGAACCTGCGACAATTAGACGAAAAAATTTGCATACCAACCGCACAACATTCGTAGCTTAATCGAATAATATTTTTTTAAATAAAAAATATTTTTGGAAATTTTCTATTCTAAGGCACACAAAATTGCGACATACAAACGTCGCATATTATTCGCCTAGTTGGTGCATAATATGTTTTTTTTATAGAATTTAATTTCTAGAAAATTCTAAACAGTTTAGGCTAACCAATCTGCGAAAATTAGTCGAAATAATTTCGCATACAAACCGCACAACATTCGTAGTATAAATAATCGAACAATTTATTTAAACAAAAGTTATTTTTGAAAATTTTCTATTCTGCGACACACTTAATTGCGACAAACAAACGTCGCATAATTAATTCGCAGGTCAACCGCAGACTTTTTTTTGTGTAAAACAATTATTAAAATATTTAGTGTTCGAAATGGTCTGATAAATGCGATTCTTTATGCGACCGTCTCACGATGGATATGCGTTTATTTGCAGGTCTACCACAGGGTATTAAACTGCAAAAGAGATACGAAAACTAAACCATTATATTTATTTGTTTATTAAAAAATAAAAATGCGATTGTTTAGGATAAAAAAATTATTTTTATTTGATAATGTATAAGTAATTTGATTTGGATAATTAACAACAACAACAACAACAACAACAATGCGATTGTTTAGGAATCTTGGAGGTACAAGAAACAGGACCTGATCGGTAATTATAAAAGGTTGAAGATCAACGTTTACAGCCGGCAGTATATATGTTCTGATATCAAGAATGAGTTGGCCAAAGTTGAAGGGGCCTTGCCTGATTTCGTGGGCTCGGTCTTTGGTCTGTTCCTCAAGTTTCATGATAAGGCTAATGTCTCTGCAAAGGCATTACATGGGGTTCTTTCGCACGAGGTGACTCGTGTCGGTCAGAACCCAAACGAGATGTGGTTCCGTATTGGTAGGGGTGGGCACAAAAATCGATTTTCCCGATCCCGAACCGGACTGAAATGGTCCCGTTCCGAAAAATAGGGTTCCAATCGGGTTTTAAAATTTTGGTCCCGTTCCCGGTACCGAACCGGTTGAAACAATGTCGGTATCGGTTTTTAATATTTTTTCCCGAACTGTCCCGTTTGTCCCGTTTCATTAATTTGTAAAAAATATTATATATATTTATATACTATACACTATTATTATATTTTATATTGGTATTATAATACTAATTATATAATAAAAAATAGGTGATTACTTATTAGGTTCTATTTGGCATTCAGGGAATCAGACTTCATTAGGCATTCTGAATTCAGAATTTGCAATATTAAAAGCCCAAGCCAAAAGATAAACAATTTGGCCCAAAAAATTAACTAGACAATTGGCCCAAATGTGAGATTACTTACGGGACTTTACTGAAGAGCATTGAGCAAGCTGCCAAGCTCACTTTCTACATTTCAGAATTCAGATTCACAATCACAAATGATTTCACATTCTTAATTACCAAATTCCCAAATCGGCAAGTCCCTATCGCGGCATCACCATTTTATTAACTTCAGTTACCAAATTCACAATCTGTTCTAAAACTCCAAATCCAAAATCCCTAATCAAAAAATCAAGAACCCTAATTTTCAAATACCATGGACAAAAGTAAATCTTGCGTCGCATCTCCGGAAATTCATGTGATTGGAAGGTATGAGAATTAAAACTCCACTAGCACCAAGCAGTCTTCAAATCCCGTGCATCGGTGAACCTGCAAATATAAGGTTATTGTGATGATTGAAATTAGGGTGTTTTCATTTTGAGCTTTGGAGTATGTTTCATGTTTGTGATGATTGTAATGGAATTAGTGGAAGCAGACAATTCATACTCTTTGTTAACTTGTTTAAAAAGACAATGTTTGTTAGATGTGTTGTTTAAGTGAATCAGTATGTCATTGGTTTAAGTGGACTTTGGAGTTTGCAGTATGTTTCTTTTTGTTTAATATATATACAAGCAGTATTAATAGAATCGGACTACCAGTATTACTGTGGTTTAAGTGAACTTTGGAGTATGTTGTTTTAATGGATACTACAGAGCAATATTCAGTACTCTTTAGTCTTTGGTTTAAGTGAATGACAGTATGTTTTGAACTTTTTATGGTATTAGTATGTTCATTGTTTGTTTAATGGAATTGTTACCCTTTGGTTGAGTTTTTTTTTTGTTCCGTTTTGTACCCGTCCCGAACAGTTTGGTCCCGATCCCGAACGATATCGGTCCGTTTGGGACAGTGTCTCATCCCGGACCGTTCTCGGATCGGTTCATGAAAGCGGGACAGGTACCGGGACAAGTCAAATCCCGGTCCGTCCCGGACCGCGCCCACCCCTACGAATTGGTGACCATTTTACACGATTCTCCGCCCATGAGTATGCTGTAGTGATCGGGCTTGCTTTTGGATCGTTTGCATTTGACCCGAACTCAGCGCTTCCTCCTCCTCCATCATCGATTTTCAATCAGAAATATAATGGCAAGCGGATCACTATGCAGAAGTTGCGTGAAGACTTCTTGGCGGGGAATTTAAATGACGACAAGAAGGTGGTAGTGAGAGTGGCGAAGATGCTAATGCTGATGTACTTTATTATTCCTCGTGACGACAGCAAGCCTCGGTATATTGATAGCTGTTGGTGGGCTTTGCTTGAGGAAGACTAGATGTGGGAGAAATTCTCATGGGGGAGTTACTCGTTTCAGTACTTGTTGGAGTACTTGAAGTCGGCCAAGTACAGTAAAATGAAATATCATATCTACGGATTTCAATGGGCGTTTCTAGTATGGTGCTACGAGGCAATCCCTGAATTAGGTCGTACATGTGGAACATGTACCTCAGAGAGACGTCCACCACGGCTGGTTCACTGGGAACTGAGGAGGGTCACCCTTCTTGATACATTTTTTGACAAACAGGTATTATTTGATCCTAAACATTTTTTATTGGAATCGTTAGCAAGTGATATCCGAAATTCTTTTTTAAGTCTTAACGATTTCTGATGATTTCTTTATATTTATTTTTATGTTCTATTTTTTAAAATTTAGTTGGAGGTGCATGAGACGCTGGAGCTGTATGAGGAGAAGAATGGCGTGTTGGACCTCTCAACTTTGAATGTTGAGGGGCCTCGATTTTTGCAACGGGCTAACTCGGCCAGTCGCCGTATGCAAGTCTCGGCACTGCCGTCCATGTTGGCTCTGCAATCTCAAATTGCGGCCGACGCTGTGGAACCGAGGAAGCGGGCCTGGACTGAGGGTGAAGATAGTCCGATGCACCGGGAGGAGGTGAGGCCAACAGATGGGTCGGCCTTTATTGAGGATATTCGGGCGTGCGTACGGGCTGAAATGGCTAATGTTATAGCCAGAATATCCTCTGAAGTATCGGCAATCATTCTACGGGAGGTGCCGACTATTATTTGACAGGAGTTGGCCAATCTGTCGCAGTCCCATCTAAGACAGCCTCCTCCCGAGTCTGAGCTAGCAGTCAACTCGACGAGACAGCGTTCCCCCCTCTTATGAGAGTCAACGTTCTCCCAACCCTTCCCATGAGAGCCAGCCTTCCCCTCCCGTAAGAGACAGCGTTCCCCTACTCACACCTCTGAGAAAGCCGTCCACAATCCCCTCACCGAGACAGTCATCACTCCCACCTCCAAGACAGCCGTGCCCTTCCCCCAACCACTCCCATGAGAGCCAGCCTTCCCCCAACCACTCCCATGAGAGCCAGCCTTCCCCTCCCGTAAGAGACAGCGTTGCCCACTCCCACCCCCGAGAAAGTCGTCAATCCCACCTCCAACAATACCCTCACCGAGACAGTCGTCAATCCCACCTCTAACAATCCCCTCATTGAGATAGTCGTCGATCCCACCTCCACCTTCCACAAACCCCTCACTGAGACAGTCGTCACTCCCACCTCCAAGACAGCCGTGCTGCAGTCCACTTCTTCTTCGCAGTCCTCGTCTTTGGGGATTAAAGTTGATCGACAAAGACGACTAGGACGTGCTATTATAAGTCCATATTGTCCCGACGAGAACAGACGGTATGCCAAAAGTGAGCGTGGCGTTGGAACGATTCCTCAAATCCAAGAAGCCAGAAATGTAAGTTCATCCAAAAGATCTTTTATTGTTTATATTTAAAAAAAAGAAATAACTTTCTATTATATTATTTAATAGGAGGAATGTCGGCGTTAAATATGAGGTGGGCCAGGACTGGTTTAAGGAGTTGATTAATCCGGCTGCAATGATGTCGGAGGAGGTATGTATATGTTTGTCTTGTAATATCTTAACGTATAAAAATGAATTGATGGATGATGTTTGGTTTGATTTTATAAAACATCACGTGAATGCATACATGGGGATTATGCAAAGCAATCCAGCATTTTTGGAGTTGGAGCCACTGGACAAGATGTTGGGCACTTATACCATCGTGCCGACTACGTTTTTTGTGAGATTATTTCTATCCTTTCTCTTTTCCTTGTCATTCCATTTATATTAATAATTATATTAATTACATTATTATTTATTCTTTTGTTGTATTTTATATAGTGGATTCTGGGGGAATTGGAGAAAGATGTTGAAAAGGGGTTAGTGGACCCGGACTCGGACAACCTCAAATATTTGGTTCGCTGTGCGAATGAGGGGTCAGCGATTGGGGGAATTCGTATACTTGGGGGAAGATTGATTCTGTAAGTTTTCAATGATTCCGAATCAATTAATATTGAAATCTTTCCTAAAATATTAGTGAATTTCTCACAACTCAATGCAACAGGTTATTGGAGTCGCGAATTTGTCGGAGCACTACGTAGCTTTCCAGATCCTTTTACGCAAGGGGACGATACGTGTGTTTGATCCCCTACGGCATACGTATCTAGAAAAGGAAGACGAACACATTCTCGAATCCCGCGTCAATGCACTCCAAAAAATCAAAAATCTAATTCCACTGATTGCGATGTATTCGGAAGTAGAGGGGGTGAGCGAAAAGTTTGAATTGAAATTCATGGACCCCAAAGATACTATCTTGCAAGATGATAAAATTTCTTGTGGTCTATGCGTTGTGGAGATAGTAGGATCATTGGTAAGAGGGAAGAAGCCCTTAGACAAGTCTACCAAGCAGTGGGCTGGGAAAATGAGGCGCGAAATTGCTCAAAGAATTTTTCAGTTTAGTACAAAACCAGAAACAATTACCCACCCAGTTCTTTAATGATTCATGTAATACATTTTTTTTTTCTTTTTTGCATTTTATTATATTTTTGTTGTTTCTTGTATGTATGTGGCATTTCTCATACCTGAAAGAAAAAAATTAAACTAAATTAAACGATGAAAGATGAAAGAAATAAAAAATAAACCTTCGAGTAGAAGTGCGAATGGGATATGCGAGAAATATGCGGCAATTCACATAGCCCCTTGCATAACTGAAATAAGTGAAAAAAATAAAAAATAAACTAACTTTCGTGTAGAAGTGCGAAGGGGGTATGCGAGCAATATGCGGCAATTCGCATATCCCATCTGTAACACCCCGCTTATCAGAGTAACTTTTTCGCAACCTTTTACTTCGATATCACTTTAACTTTTTCGAAATAATTGCAACTTACTCGGGATGCTACTAAACTCGTCTTCTTGAAAATCCGTTTATCTTTAAACTGTTGTCTAATACTTCTTTAGACTTCCTCGCATAACTGAAATAACTGAAAGAAATAAAAAAGAAATAAAAAATACACTTTCGAGTAGAAGTGCGAAGGGGGTACGCGAGCAATATGCGGCAATTCACATACCCCCTCGCATAACTGAAATAACTGAAAGAAATAAAAAAAATAAAAAATAAACTTTCGAGTAGAAGTGCGAAGAGCGTATGCGAGCAATATACGGAAATTCGCATACCCTCTCGCATAACTGAAAGATGAAAGAAATTAAAAAGAAATAAAAAATACACTTTCGAGTAGAAATGCGAAGGGGGTATGCGAGCAATATGCGGCAATTCGCATACCCCATCGCATAACCGAAATAACTGAAAGAAATAAAAAATAAACTTTAGAGTAGAAGTGCGAAGGGTGTATGCAAGAAATATGCGGCAATTCGCATACCCCATCCCATAACTGAAAGATGAAAGAAAGAAAAAATATTCTACGAAAAAAACTTATAATGCACCAACTCTGCGAATAATATGCGATGTTCGTATGTCGCAGAATAATTTTTTCGACTAATAGTCGCAGATTCATTCGCCTATTATTATTTAATGGGCGACGGACCGCGATTGACCGAATCGTACATCGAATCTCCGCATACTAATCGCAGAACAGTCGCATACTTTAACTCATAATTTTCTCGCCCATGCTCATACCGGTCGTCTATCTATCGCATAGTGCATCGCATATGTCTTTCGTACTTTTTGGGGTGGAAAACTTAGCTTTTTATTAGGCGGTGTGAAAAACTTAGCAGGACTTCAAAATGAGGTGAAAATAGCTATTTTCACTAAAATTAATGTGGTGTGTGAGAATAATTAATTGATACTATTTAATTGTATTTATAAAAAGTAGGAGAGTTGAATTTAGTTAGATTTTGAGTTAAATGATTTGATATGTAATAAACCCAATCGGTTTTAACTCTTATCCAATCAACACTTTATAAATAATTTGTATTCTCATACCAATTACGTAGTTGCTATATATACAAGAATACTTCACTTTCATGACGAAAATCTTACTTAAACTAAACCACACATGCTCATGAGGAAATACAACAAACATAGTGTATAAACAAGTGTAACGCCCCACTTTATTTTAAAGGATTTATCGAATTTATTTAATAAAAATCACAATAAATTTTTCGCAAACATTAATTTAATTAAAAACTCAGTGGGCGCTACTCAAATTTACCAAAAGCCTTTATCCGAAAAAGCAACAACCTTAAAACGAAAGATAGCATGCTCGAATATTAAATCATAAACCTCACTAGCATTCATTAAGTTCCAAATCATAAAATACAATTCATAATTCTCAAATTCAAAACGACATAATCAATATCCAAATTTTCAACATGAGTTCATAAACTAAGCGGAAGCAAAATTAAATAAGCAATAATAAATGACATAACCACCACTCGTCTTGTCTCGTCACCCGCCAACTGCTTAACCTGCATCAGTTACGAGCAGGTGGGAGTGAGTACAGTTAACTATCATACTCACACTATGCATATGGATAACATAATAATGGTATGGCTGCAGCATGAACATAAACAATAAAATCATGTCACATCTCTAGCCACATCAATGACTATAGTCTCATCAAAGACTCACTCATGTACATCTATGCTCATCAAAGCTAAGCCATGCCATATCAGTGAAACATGGGAGTGCGTGCCACATCAATGACACGGCCTTCTTATAGGTCTTATGAGATTTACCTCACGGGGTAACCGTATCTTATCATACGGGGACAACCATATCGACGGCCATCAAGCTCACATCGATAGGCTACATGTTCATTTTCATACATAGATCACACCAAACTTTCATCACAATTTAAATCACACATATGCATAGATAATTTTAGAATAACCCACCTGGAT
>BKCP01011292.1:536914-607427 GCA_008636005.1 Striga asiatica | reverse complement strand
AAGTTGGGATGAGACTGAGAGCGTGAAGAAGAACAACGAGATGATTTAATTTTAATTGAAAATAGCTATTTTTACCCCATTTTGAAGTCCTGCTATGTTTTTCACACCATCTAATAGAAAACTAAGTTTTTCACCCCAAAAAGTACGAAGACATATGCGATGAACTATGCGATAGATAGACGACCGGTATTAGCATGGACGAGAAAATTATGAGTTGAAGTATGCGACTATTCTGTGACGAGTATGCGGAGATTCGATGTACGATTCGGTCAATCGCAGTCCGTCGCCCATTAAATAATTATTCTTGTTAGGCGAATCGACTGTTCTGCGACAAGTATGCTTTGGTCAATCGCGATCCGCTGCCCATTAAATAATTATTCTTGTTAGGCGAATGAATCTGCGACTATTAGTCGAAAAAATTATTCTGCGACATACGAACGTCGCATACTATTCGCAGAGTTGGTGCATTATAAGTTTTTTTTTTTCGTATAATATTTTTTCTTTCTTTCATCTTTCAGTTATGCGATGGGGTATGCGAATTGCCGCATATTGCTCGCATACCCCATTCGCACTTCTGCTCTAAAGTTTATTTTTTAATTCTTTCAGTTATTTCAGATATGCGATGGGGTATGCGAATTGCCGCATATTGCTCGCATATCCCCTTCGCACTTCTACTCAAAAGTGTATTTTTTATTTCTTTTTTATTTCTTTCATCTTTCAGCTATGCGAGGGGGTATGCGAATTGCCGCATATTGCTCGCATACGCTCTTCGCACTTCTACTCGAAAGTTTATTTGTTATTTCTTTCAGTTATTTTAGTTATGCGAGGGGTATGCAAATTGCCGCATATTGCTCGCATACGCTCTTCGCACTTCTATTCGAAAGTTTATTTTTTATTTATTTTTATTTCTTTAAGTTATTTCAGTTATGCGATGGGGGTATGCGAATTTCCGCATATTGCTCGCATACCCCCTTCGCACTTCTACTCGAAAGTTTATTTTTTATTTCTTTCAGTTATTTCAGTTATGCGAATTACCGCATATTTCTCACATACTCCCTTCGCACTTGTACTCGAAGGTTTATTTTTTATTTCTTTCATCTTTCATCGTTTAATTTAATTTAATTTTTTTCTTTCAGGTATGAGAAATGCCACATACATACAATAAACAAAAATATAATAAAATGTAAAAAAAAAATAAAAATATATAATACATGAATCATTAAAGAACTGGGACGACAATTGTTTCTGGTTCTGTACTAAATTGAAAAAATTTTCGAGCAATTTCGCACCTCCTTTTCGCAGCACACTGCTTGGTAGACTTGTCTAAGGGCTTCTTCCCCATTAGCAATGTTCGTACCATCTCCACAACGCATACACCACAAGAAATTCTATCATCTTGCAATTAGTATCTTTGGTGTCTATGAATTTCAATTCGAACTTTTCGCTCACCCCCTCTACTTCCGTATACGTCGCAATCAGTGGAATTAGATTTTTGATTTTTTGGAGTGCTTTGACGCGGGATTCGAGAATGTGCTCGTCCTCCTTTTCTAGATAGTATGTCGTAGGGGGTCAAACACACGTATCATCCCCTTGCGTAAAAGGATCTGGAAAGTTATGTAGTGCTCCGACAAATTCGCTACTCCAATAATCTGTTGCATTGAGTTGTGAGAAATTCACTAATTTTTTAGGAAAGATTGCAATATTAATTGATTCGGAATCATTGAAAACTTACAGATTCAATCTTCCCCCAAGTATACCGATTCCCCCAATCGCTGACCCCCTCATTCGCACAGCGAATCAAATATTTGAGGTTCTCCGAGTTCGAGTCCACTAACCCCTTTTCCACATCCTTCTCCAATTCCCCCAGAATCCACTATATAAAATACAACAAAATAATAAATAATAATGTTATTAATATAATTATTAATAATAATGGAATGACAAGGAAAAGGGAAAGGATTAAAATAATCTCACAAAAAACGTAGTCGGCACGATGGTATAAGTGTCCAACATCTCGACTAGTGGCTCCAACTCCAAAAATTCTGGATTGCTTTGCATAATCCCCAAGTATGCATTCACGTGTTGTTTTATAAAATCAAACCAAACATCATCCATTAATTCATTTTTATACGTTAAGATATTACAAGAAATACATATACGTACCTCCTCCGACATCATTTTAGCCGGATCAATCAACTCCTTAAACCAGTCCTGGCCCACCTCATATTTAACGCCGACATTCCTCCTATTAAATAATATAATAGAAAGTTATTTTTTTTAATATAAACAATAAAAGATCTTTTGGATGTACTTACATTTCTGGCTTCTTGGATTTGAGGAACCGGTCAAACGCGCGCTCACTTTTGGCATACCGTCTGTTCTCGACGGGACGATATGGACTTACAATAGCACGTCCTGGTCATCTTTGTCGATCAACTTTAATCCCCAAAGATGAGGACTGCGGAGAAGAAGTGAACTACAACACGGCTGTCTTGGAGGTGAGAGTGAGGACTGTCTCGGTGAGGGGATTGTGGACGGTTTTCTTGGAGGTGGAGGTGGATCGACGACTGTCTCGGTGAGGGGATTGTTGGAGGTGGGATTGACGACTGTTTTGGTGAGGGGATTGTTGGAGGTAGGATTGACGATTGTCTCGGTGAGGGGATTGTTGGAGGTGGGATTGACGGCTTTCTCGGAGGTGGGAGTGGGGGAACGCTGTCTCTTACGGGAGGGGGAAGGCTGGCTCTCATGGGAGTGGTTGGGGGAAGGCTGGCTCTCATGGGAGTGGTTGGGGGAAGGCTGTTTCTCATGGGAGCGAGGGGGAACATTGTCTCGTCGAGGAGTGGGTGGGGGAACGCTGACTCTCATGGGAGGGAGGGAGGGAGGGGAATGCTGTCTCGGTGAGTTGATGGCTAGCTCGGACTCGGGAGGAGGCTGTCTCAGATTGGGGGTGCGACAGATTGGTCAACTTCTGTCGAACAATAGTCGGCACCTCCCGTAGAATGATTGCCGACACCTCAGAGGATATTTTGGCTATAACATTATACATTTCAGCCCGTACGCACGCCCGAATATCCTCAATAAAGGCCGACCCATCTATTGGCCTCACCTCCTCCCGGTGCTTCGGACTATCTTCACCTTCAGTCCGGGCCCGCTTCTTCGGGTGCACAGCGTCGGCCGCAATTTGAGATTGCAGAGCCAACATAGACGGCAGTGCCGAGACTTGCATACAACGACTTGCCGGGTTAGCCCGTCGCAAAAATCGAGGCCCCTCAACATTCAAAGTCAAGAGGTCCAACACGCCATTCTCCTCCTCATACAGCTCCAGCATCTCATGCACCTCCAACTAAATTTTAAAAATAGAACATAAAAATAAAGATAAAGAAATCAGCAGAAATCGTTAAGACTTAAAAATGAATTTCGGATATCACTTACTAACGATTCCAATAAAAAATGTTTAGGATCAAATAATACCTATTTGTCAAAAAATGTATCAAGAAGGGTGACCCTCCTCAGTTCCCAGTGAACCAGCCGTGGTGGACGTTTCTCCGAGGTACATGTTCCACATGTACGACCTATTCTGGAATTGCCTCGTAGCACCATACTAGAAACGCCCAGTGAAATTCGTAGATATGATATTTCATTTTACTGTACTGGGCCGACTGCAAGTAGTCGAACAGGTACTGAAACGAGTAACTCCCTCATGGGAATTTCTCCTACATCTGGTTTTCCTCAAGCAAAGCCCACCAGCAACTATCAATATACCGAGGCTTGTTGTCGTTATGAGGAATGATAAAGTACATCAACATTAGCATCTTCGCCACTCTCACTATCACTTTCTTCTCGTCATTGAAATTCCTCGCCAAGAAGTCTTCATGCAACTTCTGCATAGTGATCCGCTTGCCATTATATTTCTGATTGAAAATCGATGATGGAGGAGGAGGAGGCGCTAAGTTCGGGTCAAACGCAGACGATCCAAAAGCAAGCCCGGTCACCACAGCATACTCATGGGCGGAGAATCATGTAAAATGGTCACCAATACGGAACCACATCTCGTTCGGGTTCTGACCGACACGAGTCACCTCGTGCGGAAGAACACCATGTATTGCCTTTGCAGAGACATTAGCATTATCATGAAACTTGAGGAATGGACCAAAGACCGAGCCCTCGAATTCAGGCAAGGCCCCTTCAACTTTGGCCAACTCATTCTTGATATCAGAACATATATACTGCCGGTTGTAAATGTTGATCTTCAGCCTTTTATAATTACCGATCAGGTCCTGTCTCTTGTACCTCCAAGATTTCTAAACAATCGCATTGTTGTTGTTGTTGTTGTTGTTGTTAATTATTCAAATCAAATTACTTATACATTATCAAATAAAAACAACTTTTTCTTAACTATTAAACAGATGGAATTAAATAACTTAAATTAAATAACTGCAACCAATGGAAGTTACCTCTCCAGAAGAGATGGCCACCAGACCCGTGCCTTGAACCGCTGAGTCGCCGCCCGCCACCGAACCCGTGCCTTGAACCGCTGAGTCGCCGCCCACCACCGGACCCGTGCCTTCGCCACCCGTCACCGGACCCGTGCCTTGAGCCGTTGAGTCGCCGCCCGTCACCGGACCCGTGCCTTGAGCCGTTGAGTCGCCGGACGCAATATCTGTTAGGGCACCTGCTTGGTCGGCCGCCATTTGAAAAGCTTGAGACATGAATTCACAATTTTCTAAGAATTCCATGATGTCGACGTCGTTCATAATTTTTGGTTCTTTTTTTCTTTTTAAATTTCTAACAGTTCTTTTGTTTCTAAATATGCGAGTTAATGTCGCAAGATGGAATCCCAATTTTTCGCCCCTCTTTCTTTTTTGATTTCTTCTCTGGAGAGGTGCAACTGTGAAAGTAGCGTATATGAGACGTTTCGCTTTCTTTTTTCTTTTTTTTTTTTTGTTTTAAACAATAAACTATACGACAAAATATGCGAAAAAACAGCTGTCGAGTTATATTCGCGCAACAAGCGTCATACTTTCGCAATTCCGATGCATTTTTATTATTTAATATACAAATAAATATAATGGTTTAGTTTTCGTATCTCTTTCGCAGTATAATACCCTGCGGTAGACCTGCGAATAAACGCATATCCGTCGTGAGACGGTCGCATAAGGAATCGCATTTATCAGACCATTTCGAACACAAAATATTTTAGTAATTATTTAATAATAATTGTTTTACACAAAAAGGGGTCTGCGGTTGACCTGCGAAATACTGATGCGACGTTTGTTTGTCGCAACTAAGTGTGTCGCAGAATAAAAAATTTTGAAAAACAATTTTTTTTTAAATAAATTCTTCGATTATACTGTGAATGTTGTGCGGTTTGTATGCGACATTATTTCGACTAATTGTCGCAGGTTCAATAGCCTAAACTGTTTATTGTGTGCCGCAGAATAGAAAATTTTCAAAAACATTTTTTATTTTAAAAAAAAAAAAATTATTCGATTAAGCTACGAATGTTATGCGGTTGGTATGCGAAATTTTTTCGTCTAATTGTCGCAGGTTCATTAGCCTAAACTGTTTAGAACTTTTCAAAAATTAAATTCCACAAAAAAAAATTTATTATGCATCAACTAGGCAAATCATATGCGACGTTTGTTTGTCGCAATTATGTGTGTCGCAGAAAAGAAAATTTCCAAAAACAATTTTTATTTAAAAAATTCTTCGATTACACGACGAATGTTGTGCGGTTGGCATGCTAAATTGTTTCGACTAATTGTCACAGGTTCATTAGCGTAAACTGTTTAGAATTTTCTAAAAATTAAATTCTACAAAAAATATTATGCACAAACTAGGCGAATAATATGCGACGTTTGTATGTCGCAATTTTGTGTGCCGCAGAATAGAAAATTTCCAAAAATATTTTTTATTTAAAAAAAAAATTATTCGATTAAGCTACGAATGTTGTGCGGTTGGTATGCAAAATTTGTTCCTCTAATTGTCGCAGGTTCATTAGCCTAAACTGTTTGGAATTTTCTAAAAATTAAATTCTACTAAAAAAAATTATTATGCATCAACTAGGCGAATCATATGCGACGTTTGTTTGTCGCAATTATGTGTGTCGCAGAAAAGAAAATTTTCAAAAACAATTTTTATTTAAAAAATTTTTCGATTATACGACGAATGTTGTGCAGTTGGCATGCAAAATTGTTTCGACTAATTGTCGCAGGTTCATTAGCCTAAACTGTTTAAAATTTTCCAAAAATTAAATTCTACAAAATATATTATGCACCAACTAGGCGAATAATATGCGACGTTTGTATTTCGCAGAATAAAAGATCGAATAGAAATCCCTATAGTACTGCTTTTGCAGTCGCTTCAACACCAGCCGATTACAAAGGTGAAAAAAAAAAATATCGAAGGACGATCCTAACAAAAGCTAGGACGAGGGAGCCGACGAGCTACCACAGCAGCCAAACTCCAGAAAGAGGAGCCGTAGGCCGAGCTTGTTTGTGGAGTTCTAGGTAGAACTCCAGCATAAGATCGGCCCCGTCCACCACGAGTGCGACAACCCGCTCTCAACAGATAGGCTCATACGGGTTCGGGGAAGAGATCTCCGCCAACCAACCACCTTCTTCTGTCATGAAGACCTGGCCGACCACATCCTCGAGAGGATTGAGGCCAGCATTGGCTCTGACCGAGAGCCGGTTGTTACGCCCGAGGTTCAACCTTCCCACAGTTGATCCAGCAATACCCGGGCCCGGAGGTTTGATCTTCATCGTTGCTGTCTCGGCATATATGTTTATTCCAGGGGACACGTTAATAAAGTTGGATAGCGAAATTTTCGCTCGTTGAATTTTTTCCTCCGACGAATTCGGAAGGTTAGGAGTTCTAAATTCGGACAAAGTAATCTTAAATAATTGCCTCACGGGTCGAAAGGAAGAAATTTTATAATTCTGTTTTATCTTCGGCGAACTGCTTCTCATATACAAGAGAAGGGAAAAACGGAGGGCCATTACCAAAGAGTTCTGGGGGCCGGAGGGGAAGAAAGAGAAGGGGCATGATAAGGATCGAAGATTACACACTTTATGTAGACGGAGGAAACGACGTTTCGAAAAGCTGAAAAGACGCCTCGAAAATCGGCTGTAATGTTCCAACTATCAGCGGTTTCAAAATTTCAAAAAATTTATCAACACCAACTCGACGAATAATATGCGAGGTTTGTATGTCGCAATTTTGTATGTCGCAGAATAGATAATTTCAAAAAAAAATTGAGTAGAAGTGCGAAGGGGGTATGCGAGCAATATGCGGCAATTCGCATACCCCCTCGCATAACTGAAAGATGAAAGAAATAAAAATTAAACTTTCGAGTAGAAGTGCGATGGGGATATGCGAGCAATATGCGGCAATGCGCATAACTGAAAGATAAAAGAAATAAAAAATAAACGTTCGAGTAGAAATGCGATGGGGATATGCGAAATCGCATACCACTAAAAAGTCCCTAAACCCTAAACCAATACTTGATTTTATATCTTATGATACAATAGTCTATTCTTTAGATTACCATTCATAATATATAAAATGGCCATTTTTTTACTTTTTAGTAAGTGACTTTCTTCTATTATCACTTTCAAACATATTCACAGTATTAAACAATATCTCTCTATCTATCTATGTACCTTAATTCCTAATCAACATTTTATCTAAGATTGAGCTTGAACATTATAATATTTTTTAACAAGTGGTTTTCTTCTATTATCACTTTCAAACATAATCACATTATTAAACAATATCTATCTATCTATCTATCTATCTGTGTACCTTAACTCCTAATCAGCATTATATCTAAGATTGAGCTTGAACATTATTATATTTTTTGATAAATAACTTTCTTCTATTATCACTATCAAACATAATCGCATTATTAAACAATATCTATCTATCTATCTATGTACCTTAACTCCTAATCAACATTGTATCTAAGATTGAGCTTGAACATTATTATATTTTTTGATAAGTGGCTTTATTCTATTATCACTTTCAAACATAATCACATTATTAAACAATATCGATCTATCTATCTATATACCTTGACTCCTAATCAACATTGTATCTAAGATTGAGCTTGAACATTATTATATTTTTTGATAAGTGACTTTCTTCTATTATCACTTTCAAACATAATCACATTATTAAACAATATCTATCTATCTATCTATATACCTTAACTCCTAATCAACATTGTATCTAAGATTGAGCTTGAACATTATTATTTTTTTAATAAGTGGCTTTCTCTCATTATCACTTTCAAACATAATCACATTATTAAACAATATCTATCTATCTATCTATCTATCTATCTATCTATCTATCTATCTATCTATCTATCTATCTATGTACCTTAACTCCTAATCAACATTGTATCTAAGATTAAGCTTGAACATTATTATATTTTATGATAAGTGGCTTTCTTCTATTATCACTTTCAAACATAATCACATTATTAAACAATATCTATCTATCTATCCATCTATATACCTTAACTCCTAATCAACATTGTATCTAAGATTGATCTTGAACATTATTATATTTTTTGATAAGTGGCTTTCTTTTATTATCACTTTCAAACATAATCACATTATTAAAGAATATCTATCTATCTATCTATATACCTTAACTCCTAATCAACATTGTATCTAAGATTGAGCTTGAACATTATTATATTTTTTAATAAGTGGCTTTCTTCTATTATCACTTTCAAACATAATCACATTATTAAACAATATCTATATATCTATCTATCTATCTATCTATCTATCTATCTATCTATGTACCTTAACTCCTAATCTACATTGTATCTAAGATTGAGCTTGAACATTATTATATTTTTTGATAAGTGGCTTTCTTCTATTATCACTTTCAAACATAATCATATTATTAAACAATATCTATCTATCTATCTATATATCGTAACTCCTAATCAACATTGTATCTAAGATTGAGCTTGAACATTAATATATTTTTTGATAAGTTGCTTTTTTCTATTATCACTTTCAAACATAATCACATTATTAAACAATATCTATCTATCTATCTATATACCTTAACTCCTAATCAACATTTATTATATTTTTTAATAAATGTCTTTCTTCTATTATCACTTTCATTTCATTATTGTTTATCCTTCACTTGCAACTTAATTTCATTCTTCTTCGATCTTGTGACACTGCTCTAAAATGTTTAATTCAGTGGGCGGGATTTTTTTCCTCCATAATTTCAGGTATGCGAATGATATGCGATTTATCGCACATTGTTCGCCGTTCTGCGATTAAAGGTTGCGTCTTTTTGACTCTCAATTTAAATACCAACTGTTTTACTGAAAAGGTCGGCGCATGAAAAATAGTTATATATATTTTACCTATATATCTTTTTAACCAGATATGCGAAATAGAATGCAATTTATTGTCATTACATTATCTGAATGATGTGCGATTAAAAGCATTTTGTTCGCAGTTCTTCGAATTTGAAGAGTCGCCTCTTTTCCGAAATGTCCCCTCAATCTTCGGCGCATAATAACGGTGCGCGTATCAAGGAGGATAGATATCTTCTTGAGTATCTCTTCTTTAAACCAGATATGAGAAATCATTTATTATTATTACGTTATGCGAATGAAGTGCGATTCATCGCATTCTGTTTGCAGTTCTGCGAATTTGAAAGAGGCGCTCCGAAACATCCCCTCAGTCTTCTGCTCATTAATAATGGCGCGCGTATCAAGGAGGATAGATATCTTCTTGTGTATCTCTTCTTTAAACCAGATACGCGAAATCATTTATTGTTATTACGTCATGCGAATGAAGTGCGATTCATCGGGTTTTGTTCGCAGTTCTGCGAATTTGAAACGACTCCCCTCAGTCTTCGGCGCATTAATAACGGCGCGCCTATCAAGGAGATTAGATATATCTTCTTCAGTATACCCAGACCAGTTATGCGAAATAGAATGCAATTTATTGTCATTACGTTATGTGAATGAAATGCAATGAAATCGCATTCTGTTCGCAGTTCTGCGAACTTGAAGAGTCGCCTCTTCTCCGAAGCGTCCCCTCAGTCTTCGGCGCATAATAACGGCACGCGTATCAAGGAGGATAGATATCTTCTTGAGTCTTCTACAAAGGTAGCTGAGATGAGACAATTGAATTAGGATCAGGACCTTCTCTCAATTCTTCAACTCTCGATTTTCCTCAACCTGCTGTACAGTCCGCATTGTCCGTCTTGTTGAAGAAAATCGAAGGTTGAAGAATTGAGTGACGGGTCCTGATCCTCTTGTTGTCTTTGAGGGCTTGCTCTCTTTCTCCGTCGTAGCCTCCCCAATCTAGTATCCCCAGGAAATCCATGCACTCGCCCTGGCCCACGTCTGCCCAGGCACATGGTCACCTCACATTGGGAGCTTTGCAAAATTGTAGGTTGAACAATTTGGAAGCGACCATGTGTTTGGGAAGGCGTGAAATCTCCAGCGAATTGCTTGGTCTTCCCGAGTATACTAGATTAAGGCGCCTACGATGGTGAAAGGGATCACGCCTTGATCGACAAAGGAGATTGACCATTAAATCTCTTTATGAAATATTAGTATGGACACTTATGTTGATTGAAAGTGATAAATCTTATCTTCTATTTCCCTCAACCTCTGTATACATCACACCGTCCATTTCCGTCAACCTCTGTATACATTCCACTCGTAGACAGATATGAAGATGGAGATTGAAAGTCAAACAAGGGATGGTTTTTTTTGGAAGCTAAGTTGATGGACCGATCCCATCAACTTACCTAGCCTTCCGATTTTGAAACCTTCGGCATACGCATCCAATTGTTTCTCATCTTTCAAGCTGTTGTTTCAACTCGCTGTCTTAGCCGCCTCTATCTAGTAATTCGTTTATGCCGATGTAAGGTTACATGTGAACTGTTTCAGTCGGTGTAAAGTAGTTGTGTCGATGTAAAATTGCGACATACATACGTCGCATATTATTCGCCGAATTGGTTCATAATTAATTTTATAATAATTAATTTTTTGAAAGTTCTTTGTCTGTCCTGTTGCTTTATGTATTGGTTGTTTATTATTTAGGACACCACTGGGTGATGCTCCTTTTTATGGCTAGTTAGCCATCGAACATTGTGAATCTGTAGTTATTTAATTTATCGTTTCGTTGAAAAAATAAAAGAAAGTTCTTGGTCTGTGACTTAATTACTAAATAAATTGAAGACTACTATTAGCCATTAGGCGAATGAACCTGCGATTATTACTCGAAACAATTTCGCATAAAAACCGCATGTAATGCCCCATTTTATTTTAAAGGATTTACCGAATTTATTTATAAAAATCGGAGTTAATTTTTCACAAAATCCCAATCTAAAACTTTAATAATCTACGGGCGCTACTTAACTACCAACAACAATTAACACATGCGAACAAACAGGTAGAACCTACACATGCATAAATTCAGTTCGAAAATAAAACCAAACTATTCATAAGTCACACCAAAATCAACCAAGTACTTCAACAAGAATCCAATGATCCAACCAACATGTTCGTAGTAATTAGAACGCAACATAATAATCCAATGTAAATCAACTAATCCAACATAGATAATAAAAGCGGAAGCTAAAGACACATCAATCCAAGACCACCACTCGATCGTCTCTCGTTGCCGCCGCCAACCATGCTCAACCTAAAATTAGGAAGAGGGACAAGAGAACAGAAAAATAATGGGGGTGAGTATCACCATCATACTCACCATTAACGTACAGTATATCTCGCATAAAGATTCATAACTATAAATAAGATATGCATAGAATCCAGATCTAACTCTCTATTAAGCCCTATCGCAAACCTCCTATATACATTCAACAAACCTTCCGACCAGACATCGGCAAGGATGTAACCGTAGACATTCCCACCCCGGATGCAACGGGCCTAGGATCCTTTCCAGGAGACAGTAGAGCTGTTTTTCCCCCCTCCGGATACAACGGCACGAGGCGTCCCTCCCGGATGCAACGGGCAGGTGACCTCTCACTGATTATGCATTCGTCAAAGGCACTATCGACGGGACACTTAGACTACGGTTCTCACGCATACAGAAGCTATCGAGACAAACATTTATACGAAATAACAAGTGCGATAATTATAGATTCAACATAAATGAACCCACCTGATAGCAGCGGTACAATTCACAATATACGACTCGAATGGTAGGATTTGAGGTCAACACCTCGGGACACCTACACGAAATCAAGATAACTCTCGATTACAACTAGTCCAACGAACAAACATACTTAGTCGAATCCGTCGACTAAGTGGATCATGGAAGGTTCTCGTGGAAAAATACACATAATGGACGACTCACCAAATACTCGGCCACTCAACTTAAAATTAACACCACTTAAATAACATGTAAGGAGGACCTCATATATTAAAAATCATACCCAAACTCAAGAGTTAACATGTTCAACCAATAAATCGAGCAAATTGACAAGTAATCCTCATTTTCTAGATGACCAGGTAAATGAACGATTTTTTATTTGAAATTTGAACACATAATAAACACTGCTAAGAAAATAAAAATCACCAAGTGTCAGCCTTACCACTTAAACATGCGATTTTATAAAATTAATACAAGTTTTCAGCAAAAACAAGTATGAATTTAATGGCTGGCCAAAAGAATGAATTAAGACCTAATATTTATATGCAAGTAACTAAAGTATTCTGGGAATGACATATAAAAATTTCAGGCATAAACAATAATTATGTCAATTATGACAAGTATTCCAAGTTTCATCAAAATACACGTTTTTAACAAAACCTCAAGAAAATGAATCCAATACTTTCTGGAATTTTCACACCATCAAGTACCGTATCAAATAAGCATACTGACCGAGTTTCATGAATTTACATCAAGAATTCGATTTTTCATAGATTTAACAAAATTCAGAAGATTTGAACAATTAATTATTTACCCAGGCAAATGACTTCCAAACATTATGCAAATTTTACACAAGGTATAAACACATCTGGGGAGAAAAATATCCGAATTTCTTAATTTTTGGGCAATAATACAATTTATCACGTATTTTACAAGTTGCAGCAATTACATCGACTTAAAAAATTCATAACTTGACTAATATAACTTCATATTGTACAAAGTCAAGACTATTGTGATCAAGACACAAAGATGTTACATATTCTAAAAGATTTCCACGAGATAGTCTCAGATCATAAGAGTTTCGAATTAAACCATATAGATCTACTATATCACTCTACATAAAATGACAATATATTTTATATTTATACAAATAAATCTAGCTATTATATAAATCCAGCCATTTAACATATGAACTCATAGTGTTCATGGGGTTTAGTAAAAATTACCAAACACCAATGGGGAGAAAAACGAACGAAGCTCGATCACGGGAAGGCTCGTTGATGTTCGTTTCCTAAGGGCGGGGAAATCGTCCGCTAAGCGTGCTCGGCGTTGAAGGCGGCTTGGGCGAGTTCTTCCCGGAGAAAATTGAGAGAATGGAGAGTGGAGAGAAGAGAGTGTGAGGGAGAATTCTGAATTTTTGGAAGTGAGGGAGTGAGAGAGAGATATTCACGTGAGAGAGAGAGAGAGAGATGAGAATGAGGGGAAGGAAAGGNCTTATAACCTCCCTTTATCTTGGTCAATGCCCATAATGTGGGATAATGGCTGATTTTATGGGATAAGGGGGTTACAAATTTGAATTTAAAATTCAATTTGCATTGGCCATGCATGCAAGAATGGGTTCGACCGGCCGGAAACTATGCGGGCGTGAACCGGCGGTTGCTCGCGGGGTGCGGTTCGGTGGCTCGGTTCGGCTACTCCGTTCGATCAAAATATAGAAATAATACTAATATCATTCGACTCGATATTAATTTAATACAATTAACAATTACGAGCATTTAATTGAAATAAAATAATCGAGCTCGAATCAAATAATTTTGGAAAATAAAATAATTAACAAAAAAAATTCTCCAATTATTTCGGAAAAAATGGGGCGCTACAATCTACCCACCTTAAAAGGAATTCCGACCTCGGAATTCGAAAACAAAAGAAAACTAACGAACCAAAAGAATACAAAGGGATTCAAAACGAGAAAGTCGGGAATCTCCTTCTAATCTCGACCTCCTTCACCCAAGTCGCCTCAGACTCATCGTGTTGTCTCCACAGCACCTTCACAAGACTCACCGCCCGGTTCCTCAGATGATGGACCTTCTGGTCTAGTACGACAACCGACACCTGCTGGGATCTATGAGGATCTCGTTATGTACAAGTCACGAATTCAATAGCAAACGTAAACCTATGCGCAGCGGATCTAAAGGTTTGACGTAGAGAACTTACGGCTTAAAATTTATGTAGACCTGGTTGACCACAAACGGTTGACCGTAATTGATTGACCGCAAATCACGTCTTGGGTTGCACGAACAAGATCAGATCAAAATCGGATCAAACGGATGCAAACAGATCAAAACGAAACTTTGCATCCTGGAAGCGTCCGGCGGCGCGTGAGGCGTCGGACGGCTGCGATATCGGCGGAGATGGAAAGCTCTCGTCGAGACGGTCGTCTGGGTATGCTATACGTCTCAATCGGACTTTCGGTTAGTTCTGCAAGGTCAAAATATATTTTGTCTCGGTTTACCTACAGATCTTCTACTGTATTACTCAATACACCCTTCTTCTACTTGTACCAGTGGAGAAACAAGAAAAAGATAAAACTCGAATGAGATCTAGAGAGAGAGAGAGGCGTGGGGCGTGTCTCATGTGTGATTAGAAATTCTCTCCTCTTCTTATGAGCTTAATGATGTATATATAGAGCTACAGTAGAGACCCTTAGGAGATTAGGAAAATGGCTCCTTAATTAGACTAACTGTGGGCCAAGCCCACTCCTCTAATTAATTAAATAATATTAATGGACCACCAACATTATATTATTGCACTCCCTTTCCCTAGCCCAAATTACATTTGAGACTCCAATAATAATTACTCAATTTACCTTCCCATGTCTAAGATATAATGTCTATTAATTAATTCGATTACTGACAATCAAGAATTAATTAATTTATTATTATTTCACCGAAGCTAGCGCTCGTTCATCACATTCTTATTATGCCAAAACTTAATCCACCTACAGGGTTTAGCATAATAATCCTTCATGAACTCACTCGGGGACATCATCAAACTAACGCACATGGTGATCGTAAATATCCTAACAGCACATCCTATAAATAATAATATTACCCAAAACAGTAGGAACATTAATTCAGCGAACTGAACCTCACCCATGTGAATCAAAGTAATATATATTATATATATCTGCCTGTTTAATATCCTACTGGTTAAGAAACGCAGTAATTAATCGAGACCTAGTTCATTTACGACGATCAGTATAAAATGACTTCTCCTCTCTGGGATCCTGTTCAATACATGAATGTACTAGTGCAACTAATCAGTCAAGAAAAACTATACAGTTGACACTACAACCGTTCTGATGGGGTGTTCATGTCCATCTAGGTTGTGAACAACTATTCTTGTTCGCAAGTGACTGATAGAGTGATCTTCGGTTCGCCCGATGACGACCCACCCTATCTAAGTGCAGAACAACAAAACATAGAACTTGTTTAATCTAACATGATTCTCATTCATAAAGGGTAAATGTGTAATAACATGCAAAGCCAAGCTTTCAGTATATAACACTAACAATCTCCCACTTATACTTAAAGCTTTCGCTTTTACAGTATAGTCCTATTAATCCGTTATTCTAAAAGACCTATGTCGATCCTATTGCAATGCTCATGACTCACATTCCTTCCACGTGTTTCACGAAGACCTTCCCCGACAAACTCTTCGTGAAAGGATCAGCTAGGTTGTCCTCTGACGCAATCTTGGCAACATCAACGTCTCCTCTACCAACGATATCCCGAATCAGATGGTATTTGCGCTCTATGTGTTTGCTTTCCCTGTGGGCTCGAGGTTCTTTTGAGTTCGCTACTGCTCCACTGTTATCGCAGTACACGGTGATACCACGTGGCAAACTCGGTATAACCTCTAAGTCCACTAAGAAGTTCCTGAGCCAAACTGCCTCTTTCGCTGCCTCTGAGGCTGCTATGTACTCGGCTTCCATGGTGGAGTCTACCATGCATTTCTGCTTAGCACTCCTCCATGAAATGGCTCCACTTCCAAAGGTAAACAAGTAACCTGAGGTTGACTTACTTTCATCCCTATCTGACTGGAAATCAGAATCACTGTAACCCAGAGGTAACAAGCTGCCTGCACGGTAAACTATCATGTACTCCTTAGTCCTTCTCAGGTACTTGAGTATATGTTTCACCGCAGACCAATGTTCATTGATATCTAGATACCATGCCAACAACATAGCTAATATCTGGCCTAGTGCACAGCATTGCATACATGAGACTTCCTACTGCCGAAGCATAAGGAACTGTCTTCATCTCCTCTATCTCCTTACACGTCTTAGGAAACATCTCCTTAGATAGAGGTATTCCATGTCTGAAAGGTAACATACCTTTCTTGGAATCCTGCATGCTGAATCTTGCCAAGACAGTATCTATGTATGAAGACTGGGATAAGCACAACATTCTCTTCTTACGGTCTCTAATGAGCTTAATACCAAGAATGTGTCCTGCTTCACCTAAGTCCTTCATATCAAACTGCTTAGACAACCACACCTTTACGTCTGACAACTCTTTCTTACTGTTTTCAATAAGCAGTATGTCATCTACATAAAGCACAAGAAACACCACCACGCTCCCACTGATTTTTTTATAAACACAGTGCTCATCCGGACATTGAGTGAACCCGTACGACTGGATCACCTCATCAAAACGGATGTTCCAAGATCTCGAAGCTTGCTTCAGTCCATAAATAGACCGATTAAACTTACACACTAGATGCTCACGACCTTCAGCAATGAATCCCTCTGGTTGCTGCATATAGATGTCTTCCTGTAGGTTCCCATTAAGAAAAGCTGTCTTGACATCCATCTGCCAGACCTCATAGTCCATATGAGCAGCTACAGCCAAGAGAATCCGAATGGACTTAAGCATAGCTACTGGCAAAAAGGTCTAATCATAATCAACACCCTCGATATGGGTATAACCTTTCGCAACAAACCTAGCTTTAAAGGTTTGTACCTTCCCATCTGATCCTCTCTTTCTCTTATAGATCCACTTACATCCAATGGATCGTACCCCATCGGGTGGTTCTACAAGATCCCAGACCTGATTGGAGTCCATTGACCCCATTTCAGCTTTCATTGAAACATTCCATGAATATGCATCTTTATCTTGGAGTGCCTCATTATAAGTTCTTGGGTCCGATTCTAGGCCTCCTGGAACTGAGTCCGATGACTCTCCAAGACCTATCCATCGGTCGGGTAAATGAGAAACCCTCCCACTGCGACGAGGCACTGTCTGCACTGGTACACTCTCAGTGTGCCGTGTTGCAGTCTTATGTGATGTATCTACTTGCGCACTCAGTGGGGAACCATCGATTTAACCCCTTAACTCCTGTAAGACTAGTCTACTAGCGGGCTTATGATTCATAATATAGTCTTCTTCCAAGAATCTAGCGTTCGTCGAAACGATCACCTTCTGATCCTCAGGACTATAAAATAATCCACCTTTCGTTCTCTTGGGATAGCCTACAAAAACTCGTGCTTCCAAACGTTTCTCCAACTTGCCAGGTTCCTGCACTAACACGTGTGCAGGACTACCCAAACTCAAAACTGTGAGAAACTGGGCTTGCGCCCTTTTCACATCTCATAAGGGGTAGTGTCAACTGACTTCGATGGAACCATGTTCAGAATATACGATGCCGTTTTCAATGCCAAACCCCAGAACAAATCTGGTAACCTCGAATAACTCAACATAGACCTAACCATCTCCATAAGAGTCCTATTTCTTCGCTCTGCAACCCCATTCTGCTGGGGCGTGCCAGGTGCAGTCAGTTGGGATTCAATCCCAACTTCTGATAAGTATGTCCTGAACTCTCCAAAGAGGTATTCACCACCTCGATCAGAACGAAGTGACTTGATACATTTACCATGAAGCTTCTCCACAACTGCCCGATACTCCTTGAATTTCTCAAAGCATTCATACTGGCGGTGAAACAAATAAACGTACCCAAATCTCGAGTAATCATCTATGAAAGACACATAGTACTCAAAACCTCCTCTAGCCTGGATCGACATAGGACTACACAAATCAGAATGAATCAAATCTAGTACTTCTTGGCTCCTATACCCTTTTGCCGTAAACGGCCTCTTGGCCATCTTACCTTTCAGCCAGGATTCGCAAGTTGGATAGTGCTCTTCCAATGGACAGAGATGTCCATTGGCCACTAACTTTTGAATCCTCCTAAGGTTGATGTGCCTAAGTCTAAGGTGCCACAGATATGCTTGATTCATCTGCGAAGACTCCTTCCTCTTTTTAGATGTAGTTATGACATTATTCAATTCATTATGTTGCACTGTGGGAGAGTTTGGTTTGAGAACATACAAATTGCCAACTAATGAACCACAACATATGAAACGTTTTTCAAAACGAATAATAACCATGTCATCAAACGAAACTGAAAAACCATCCATAACGAGTTTAGAAACTGAAACAAGGTTCTTTCTAAAGCTAGGAACATAAAGACAATTTCTCAAAACCAAACTACTACTATCAAACGATAAAGTAACGTCTCCAGTGCAATAGCCGCCACTTTCGTAGCATTGCCCATGTAGACGGTGATCTCTCCCTCCATAAGTCGCTTGGTTTCCTAGAACCCCTGCAAAGAATTGCATACATGATTAGTGGCTCCAGTATCTACACACCAGGTTCTGCTGGTACAACCGCTAAACATGTTTCTACGACATTAATGAGAGAGTTACCTTTCTTGAGGAGAGGGCAGTCGACCTTCTAGTGTCCTGACTTGTTGAACTTATGGCATCTTCCTTTCGGTTTCTTTGCCACACCTTGAGGGGCCATTCGTTGGTAAACTGGAGAATCATGTGCCTTCGCCTTTTCTGTAGACTTCTTTCTCTTCCTGCCCTTGTGAGACCTGGAAGGTCCAGCCTGCTCGACGACTAGCACCTGAGGTGCCTGAGTGAATAAGGCCTTCGCCGACTGTAGCTCTGCAAGCAGTTCTGGAAGAGCCATATGCATCTTGTGCATGTTGTAGTTCAACCGGAACTGATCAAAACTCTTCGACAGAGATTGGAGCATAATATCAACCTGGGTTTCCCCGTCAATATAACCTCCCATAACCTCAAGCTCATTTATCTGCGCCATATCCCTGAGGGCGTGCTCCCTTACGGATGTGCCCTCGGCCATGCGCGTACTCATCAGAGCACTCAAAGCCTCTTGCCTAGCAGCCCTAGACTGATGTCCGAACAGATCCCTGAGATTGAGAAGTATATCTGCTGCAGTGTCCTTAGACTGATGTTGATGTTGAAGAACATTCGACATAGAAGCCAGAATGTAACACTTCACCATCTCATCAGCCTTCTTCCACCGAGCATACTCCTCTTTCTCCTGCGCAGGAACATCAGCCGTCGGCACCGCCGGGCAAGCATCAGTGATAGGAAACTTATAACCCTCAGCAGTCAACACTATGTCTAAGTTCCTCTTCCAATCAATGTAATTAGGACCAGTAAGCTGATTTGCTTTTAGAATGACTGACAACGGATTGAACGACATGATGAATATCCTGAGAATCATGCACATAAATTTTATAGATTAAACACTTTTGAATTTAACTGTTAATATTGATATCCTCAAAACAACATTAACTTAAATCCACCGACATCTATTACACCTTGTGAGAATGCATGCTATGAGGGTCGCCCTACAAACTTGCATTTTGTAAGAGAAGGGCTTTTCTAAGGCCCATTAATTTCCATAAGTCAAAACCAAATTCATGACGAACGAAATTAATAGTCGGTCTCCATTTGGCCATGCAATGGAATTCAGGGACTCCGAGGGGGGTTAATAAATTTAATCGCATTCTAAGTAAATCTCATTTCTCGGTCCTAAGGTCGTCAAATTTGATTATACGTCATCCGAGGGGAAGCCCGTACGCTCTCATAAGATTTCCTCTAACCATCTACTATTAGAAATTTGTCCTGGTAATTTCCTACAATTAAATTTTAGCAATCTCACCCGAGGGGGAGCTCATTATCGCAGCTTAATTGATTTACCGACAAATTAGAAATGGAGGCCTTAGGAATTTTACAATTAACTTTAATTTAAAATCCCATCTCAAACTTAGTATAATTTAATGAGGATTTTTTAACTATTTATACAATTCCAAGTTAATCTATGTTAATGCAATATTTAATTAACATGCATATTAGTTCATGCAATTCTAAATTAATCTATGTCAATGCAATAATTAATTAACATGTACAATAAATTGTGCAATCCTAAATTAATCCATGACAGTGCAATAATTAATTACATGCATAATTTATTGACACAATTCTAAATTAATCCTATGCATTACATAATTAATTAACATGCATAATTAATCTTGCAATACTAAATTAATCTCATGCAAGAACATAATTAATTAACATGCATAAATAATAATTTAATGGCATAATAAATTTAATTAAATAAATAAATAAATCCACTATTTTGGCCATTAAATATTGAGTCTCCTTAAACAAGGAAACTGTGACAGTTCTTTCCCTGTTCAACTGGAACTCCTTTAAGCAGTAGAATCCTGGTTGATCTTGTACTGCTTGAACATCAAGGCAAAAACGAACCACCAGCTGCCGCCGCCAGCAACCGGTCGCCGCCTGCCAGTTCGCCAGAAAAAGCCAATATTTTTTTTTTATCTACACTTCGAGGCTCGTTGATCTTCTTGTGATCTCCCGGTCATCAACACACGATCACAACACGAAAAATATAATTTACAAAATTACATAATTCAATCCTTGATCCAACGAATGGATGTACATGATTTTTAAACAAATAATTAAATCTATCCGGTCAACCCCCGGACAAATAATTCCATAAATTTTTCGACATGTCCGAGGCTTTAAAAACAAATTTAAAACCATACATCACATCCAATAACATTCATCAAACACATAGTCGGCCATAATAGTGGATTAACTATTTATCCTTCAAAACCGAGTTATGCAATCTAATATATAGCTGCGTTTGAACACATCTTGTCAAATAAACCCGTAAGAATTCGAACTTTGGACAAAACGAATTAACCAAGTGCTCTGATACCACTGCTGGGATCTGTGAGAATCTCGTTATGTACAAGTCAATTCAATAGCAAACGTTAACCTATATGCATCGGATCTAAAGGTTTGACGTAGAGAACTTACGGCTTAAAATTTATGTAGATCTAGTTGACCACGATTGGTTGACCGCAATTGATTGGCCGCAAATCACGTCTTGGGTTGCACGAACAAGATCAGATCAAAATCGGATCAAACGGATGCAAACAGGTCAAAACGAAACTTTGCATCCTGGGAGCTTCCGGCGGCGCGTGAGGGCGCGTGAGGTGGCTGACGGCTGCGATCTTGGCTGCAATGGAAATCTCTCGTCGAGACGGTCGTCTGAGTATGCTGTACGTCTTAATCAGACTTCCGGTTAGTTATGTAGGTCAAAATATATTTCGTCTCGGTTTACGTACAAATCTTCTACTGTATTACTCAATACACCCTTCTTCTACTTGTACTAGTGGAGCAACAAGAAGAAGATAAAGCTCGAATGAGATCTAGAGAGAAAGAGAGGCGTGGGGCGTGTCTCACGTGTGATTAGGAATTCTCTCATTTTCTCATGAGCTTAATGATGTATATATAGAGCTACAATAGGGACCCTTAGAAGATTAGGAAAAGGGCTCCTTAATTAATTAGACTAACTGTGGGCCAAACCCACTCCTCTAATTAATTAAATAATATTAGTGGGCCGCCAAAATTATATTATTGCACTCCCTTTCACTAGCCCAAATTACATTTGAGACTCTTATAATAATTACTCGATTTACCTTCCCATGTTTAAGATATAATGTCCATTAATTAATTCGATTACTGACAATCAAGAATTAATTAATTTATTATTATTTCACCAAAGCTAGCGCTCGTTCATCACATTCTTATTATGCCGGAACTTAATACACCTGCAGTATTTAGCATAACAATCCTTCATGAACTCACTCCGGGGACATCATCAAACTAACGCACATGGTGATCGTAAATATCCTAACAGAACATCCTATATATAATAATATTACCCAAAACAGTAGGAATATTAATCCAGCGAACTGAACCTCACCCATGTGAATCAAAGTAATATATATTATATATATCTGCCTGTTTAATATCTTACGGGTTAAGAGAACGCAGTAATTAACCGAGGCCTAGTTCATTTACGACGATCAGTATAAAATGAACTTCTCCTGTCTGGGATCCTGTTCAATACATAAATGTACTAGTGCAACTAATCAGTCAAGAAAAACTGTACAGTTGACACTACAACCGTTCGGATGGGGTGTTCATGTCCATCTAGGCAGTGAACAACTATTCTTGTTCGCAAGTGACTGATAGAGTGATATTCGGTTCACCCGATGATGACCCACTCTATCTAAGTGCAACAACAGAACGTAGAACTTGTTTAATCTAACATGATTCTCATTCATAAAGGGTAAATGTGTAATAACATGCAAAGCCAAGCTTTCAGTATATAACACTAACAGCACCTCCTCATAGGTATGGTCTCGCTCGACATGTAGCTCGTCGAAGTCCACCACGTGGTCGGGATCATGTACATATCTATGCAGCATCGAGACATGAAACACATCATGCACTCCCGCCAAAGTCGGTGGCAAAGCTAGCCGATAAGCCAAGTCCCTGACTCGAGCAAGGATCTCAAAGGACTAGCCGCACACGATAGCGGATCCTCATTTACCCCAAACCAAGGTATACCATACCTCTATTCATACGAAAGGAGAAACTCGAATGGTACCATCCAGATACTCGCTCGATACACAAAAACACAAAACGGCCCACCCATGGTGAGAAGTCGCAAAACGCAACACACGACATGCACACACGACCTCGACAGGTCTCATAGTACCTCGACCGTTAGATCATCGGTCAAACAATCATGGTCGACACGTGGAGCTGAGTTGCAGCATGGTGCGCGGGTCACGCTGAAAACTTACTCACAATCTCGTCACACCCGTGACTTCTTGCCGAAGCGATCGTCATGGTAACTGTGCAACTATGCACGCAGTTTAACCCCGATATACTCATGCTTACAACACGCGATTCTACGATACAAATGTAGCCCTCCATGGCTCCGTTTGCTGGCAACACAAGTCCCATATCTCGCCATATCAAGAAATCCTCGCATAGGCATAGGAAACCTATCGACCACGCTTCCTTATCAAAACCATCGATCAAGGATGCAAACGCGGTTCGGTGGAACTTGGAACTCTCAGTGGTCAAACCGTCCAAAAGAAAAAAAAAATATAAAATGGACGTTTGAATTTCTAATGCACTATCCTCCGCGAGGCGACACGCTCGCAGGCGCTGCATATGCGGGGCGCCAGGACGCTCATGTGCACCTGTTCAGAGACCAGCCACAAGGTCAAGGTTTGGCCGATAACGCTGGCTTGGAAGTTCCGTGTGCCCGGTGATGGCAGCTGTAGCTTGCGTGTGAGTCAACGATCGGCCCCGCGCATGCCTATTTTCTATCAACACCGGCGTACACGCTTGACCACCACTTCGTGGCTACACCCAGTCAGAGTCGGTTTTTGGTTCAAGGTTTCGACAAGAAAATTAGATCCATGGTTTTTCTCAATACGAAAATTTTTCTGACTTGGAATTTCACATAGGCTAAGGCAATAGCAAGAGAAGAGTTTTCCACAAAATGTGTACAAATGGGGTTCATTCCAAACAAGCTTTTTGGTTTTACACGAATTCAAAAGTTTCAAGGTCTCAAAAATAACAGGGCATAAAACCGAGTTCCAAGTCCACTACCTTATTCCAACAACACCCTCTAACACGCAAAAAGATCCAGCGCTAGAGATAGGCCAAAAAAAAAAGAAAAGAAAAAAAAATCCTCAAAGAAAATCTAATGCGGCTCTCCAGTTGTGACTGGTACTAGGTCAGCGGCTCTTTCTGATGCACCAACTAGCTACCTCGCTTCGGCTCTTCCGACTAACAGCGTCGGCTGTCACGTCAGCTCTTTCTCCAGTATCTAATCGTGTCAGCAGTCCTGAACGAGCTCCACTCATATGTACTGCCCAGAGTTCACACCTCAAGGTCTAGGCGAGAGGTTTCTTTCATCGAAAAGACCTCAATCACGTCTTCGGGTATTTCCGCTACGTCTTGCCGTTCTTATAGATAGACTATGACGTTGCTGCAGAATTACAACCAGACATTCCGTCGCAGTCGCCAATGCGTTACTTAGCACGAATCACTATTCGACTGTAGATATTCTCATCGGGTTCTAGAGTCCGTTTTGACACGTCGATTCCTCCAACTCCGGCTTGTGGTACATCGGTCTTGAATCGGTTTTTAACGATTTTGCAATTTCCCTTAGTTGATTGAACAGGTCTTCACCTCGTGATAGTAGTTGATCATCCTTCCTCGTCCATCGGGTAGGTTTACGGTTGTCGATGTGCAGCATTCTTTGCCATGAAACAGATCGGCTCCTCCGTTGTTCAGGTTGGTTGTAACTCGCCTTGCTCGTCTGGTGGCCTTCTTTGTTGTTCCTCCGGACTACTCCTAGATGCACCCAGATGATTGGTGCGTCTCAAAAATGGTCCAATTCGTCCTCGATAACGATAAAAATTAATTGGTTCGGATGAATGGAATACCTAAACACAACTAAAAGAATGATATAAGACAAGCAGAAAGCTGGAAACACTTGTCTTAATTGGTACATCAGGTCGCAAAACTTGATCTCGAAAATCCAAGCGAATAAGAAAAACAAAGACAAGGGTTTTCAAAGGTTTTGCAGAAGACCAAGGAAGCGAAAGATTTCTCTCGAAGGCCGAAAAGAAATAAAAGAACGGAAACTTGTCAAAGTTTACAACGAAACGCAAGTTCGAGAATACAGGCGGCTCTGCGCTTCACAATGCACATGCTCCAGGCACGACTACCGTTCTTAAAAGATCCTTCATAATCCTTTAAGGTAAGACACCTTCTTCGCGTTAGTCGACGACTCCCGATCGGGAAAAACTATTTCTGATGTGACATACGATTCAATCACAACAAGATAAATGACCGTTGCTGACCTCCAGGTCAAGATACCATAGTGGCTTGCGCCGACCTTTGCGTTCTCGAGCGCACAGACTCAGAGTTATCGTAAACAAAAATCACAAACCTTGCGACAAATAAGGTTTAGCAGAAAAAAAATATGCTTATCCTTATTCATACACAATGTCTCTAAAAAAAGTTAGTTCTCAGCATCAAATACAAGAATTGCACAACAATTAAAAGATAAAACACGGAAAACGGAAAGATTAATAGACAACACATGATCTCGATTTCTCGGTCAGTTGTCCACTCCTTGTTCAGTTCATCATCGTCCGAAGTCAGAGCATACTCATGGGATTCTCCCTCTGTATAGACCAAACGTCGAGCAGAAGAGTTCATCCACGTGAGGGTTCAACCACATTCGTCTACCATTGATCCTCTCTGGTGTAGGTCACCAATCTCCTTCTCCATGCAATCACACAATTCCAAGGAAAATATTCCTCGATGATAATTCTCCTTCATTCGCACCTGAAATAAAACGGCACGATCCTCTTCTCGCCTCAATGTGAGTAGTCGGTATAGCAAACGATAACAGAATGGTCGAGTTAGGACTTTGCGTAACAGTACGCTGGATCTACTTGAGTTTACAGAGTCATTCCGTCAAACTGTCAACTTTCGCGGTCAACGCTCATAATCCACGCAAATAAATAAATAAATAAAAAATAGCCATCGTTTTCCTCGAGATTTATCCATCCTCGAGAATCACGTTAGCAATACCTAATCGATCATCAAACCTCTTGCTTCGAACGACAACACATTCAAAGCACAAAATTCCAATCCTCACACTCCAATGATTGGATTCCACCACGCATCCTTTGGTCCACTTGTCATCTGCCCCAGACGTTCGAATGATTCCGCACATTTGGGACCTCTCGGTTGTCTAATCTCAATGAGGCATCCTGACGTTGGTCACCAGAAAGCTATGGTTCATAAACGCAGATCTCATCTATCGACGAGATAGCTCGCCTAAGGTGCTAACTCGAAACTTATAGAGAGAAAAATTTTTAGGGTCATAACTAAGCACTAGAATTCGAATTATAACAAAGGTGGATCAATTTCCTAAGCCCTATATAAGATAAACCAAAATAATAAAACTCATAACTCGAGCTGGCGCGGCGAGACGAAAGCAAGTGGTTAAATGGTCATTAAACACACTAACATTAGAGATAGTCTACAGAAACGCAGACTAGCTCTGATACCATACTGTAATGCCCCGTTTTATTTTAAAGGATTTACCGAATTTATTTATAAATATCAGAGTTAATTTTTCGCAAAATCCCAATTTTTAACTTTAATAATCAACGGGCGCTACTTAACTACCAACAACAATTAACACATGCGAACAAACAGGTAGAACCTACACATGCATAAATTCAGTTCGAAAATAAAACCAAACTATTCATAAGTCTCACCAAAATCAACCAAGTACTTCAACAAGAATCCAATGATCCAACCAACATGTTCGTAGTAATTAGAACGCAACATAATAATCCAATGTAAATCAAATAATCCAACATAGATAATAAAAGCGGAAGCTAAAGACACATCAATCCAAGACCACCACTCGATCGTCTCTCGTTGCCGCCGCCAATCATGCTCAACCTAAAAATAGGAAGAGGGACAAGAGAACATAAAAACAATGGGGGTGAGTATCACCATCATACTCACTATTAACGCACAGTATATCTCGCATAAAGATTCATAACTATAAATAATGTATGCATAGAATCCAGATCTAACTCCCTATTAGGCCCTATCACAAACCTCCTATGTACATGCAACAAACCTTTCGACCAGACATTGGCAAGGATGTAACCGAAAACATTCCCACTCCGGATGCAACGGGCATCGGATCGTTGTGACCAGACGAAGCCATTTTCGAAAGTTTTAAAGTGGAAAAAAGGTTGGAAAAGGGATAAATTCAATGTGGAGTCTCACAAGATCGAAACGTTGACACCAAATAATTTATGGGCCCTTCCTCTAGTGCTAAACTGTTGATAGACGGATCCAATCAACGGTTAAAATAAAATGTGGTGAAAATGCGAAATGGATAGATGCAGAGGAAATGCGAAATGATCCCGATTTATTATATAATCACGAGGTCGGCCTCTCATACGAGGTTGGTACCTTTCTTACAGTTGCAGATATTTGCTATGGGAATTACAAGTGTTTAGAGAGTGAAAGTAGAGAGAGAGTCTGTTAGTTGAGGATTCATCAACCCCAAAATAAATGAAGTGGGTTCCTATTTATAGTACTCTTAAATGTGGCACTGTTCAGGTACTGTTCAATGGTCTTATCACACAATCTTGCAGAGCAGTCCGGCGCCTCCCTGACAGATATTAATGCGATTTGAGGTTTTCTTAATCATTGCCTGTCAGGCATTTAATGCACACATGGGGGGCATTTAATGCTGACAGACTTTATGTCTTGGCTAACTGTTGTAGAGTGGCAGGCTACGCCATCCTGTCCAATCACCAATGATTACCCTCTAAGGGGTATTATTATACCAATATCGAGCTTCGCACTTCCCCCTGGAGTAACCGCTCTGAAGCTTCAGGTCGGCACCCGAGCTCATTTCATTCTTCCGGCCTTCCGGGTCCTTACTTCAGACCGCTACCTTTTAGAGGTCGGAACCAGTGCTCGAACGACACAAACGCCGAACTTGGGAATAAACCCACATAGATACGACGGTTGGTTTAGCTCCGGATTCAGCTCGGCACTTGCACACCCGACCGAGTTACTGGTTCGGCTTTTGTAGTCGTCGCCCGGTTTTCTTTTGGGGCGAACTCGGATGTCAACAGCTCGTTCAAATTCCATAGTTCCCCTTTTGTAATTGGTCGTCACAGGCCCTAGTGTCTCCAACCATTGGACCCCTAGTACCACATCGGGTCCCGACAACTCAAGCGCAAACAGATCCACCTTCAACTCCTCATCTTGCACCTATATTGGAACCCTTTTGTATAGCTCCGAACTCCAAAGCTCCTCGCCATTAGCGACTTTCACACCAAATCGTACGATCCCGGTCATGGGGACTTCAAGTTTTGCGGTGAAGTCATGGTTGATGAAATTGAGGGTCGAACCACAATCGACCAATACGTTGACCCTACGCCCCAAGATCTCGTCCTCGAACCTCATCATCTTAGGCCTTTTCTTAGCCTTCACCATGTGCATCATCTCCAACTGCGGGTTCATGTATAAGTGTGGCCCGTGCTCATTCTCCTCTTTGGGCTCAACTGTCTCGAGTAGGTACACCTCCTTTCCTTTGCACATGTGCCCACCGCCTTGCATCTCGTCGGTACTTAGGCGTCGCATGTAGCCAGGTGGTCATGTCGCCTCGGTAACCTTCACGTTCTCGGCCTGCGGTGATGGATCGGGGACTGCGCTTGTGTGCCGTGTCTCCGTGCGTCCGTCTCCACGGCTCGTCTTGCTGACCGCAACCAGATGGTCCTCGCGCATATGTGCAAATTCCATGGCAGCCCGCATCGAACGCGGCCTGTCCAGTCGGACCTCGGCAGCCAGCTCGGGTTTGAGCCCTCTCGTGAACGCGCCTATGAGTGCACTCTCGAGCCAATCGCGCACGCGACTAGCAAGGTGCTCGAACTCCTTTTGGTAATCATGAAGACTACCACTTTGACGTATACGAGTTAGGGCCTCGTCATAGTCGTGATAATCGCTCGTACCAAAGCGCGTGATGATCTCCTTCTCGAAACCTCTCCAATGTACACGCATGTCCTTGCCTTTGTAGACGTGCGAGATTCATTCCCACCATATGTTTGCCTCCCCATCAAGGTAATAGGCGGCGTTTTGACTCTCTCGGACTTGGGCACATCATTGATGACGAAGTATTGCACGGCCCGGCTTAACCACGCGTCTGGGTTGGTCCCTGTGAATGTGGGCATCGTGAGCCTTGGTTTCTCGACCTTCCTCTCTTCGCTTCGGCTTGACGCCCGCGACCTTCTCGACCATCGATCGCGATCATCGTGGTTGGACTCGGACTCGCTCGATCGAGCCGTGGTCGAGCTCGACCTATGACTTCCTCGAGGTGGCCGTGTGACTCGAGCAAGTTGTGCAGCTAGGTCGTGCACCATCACCTCGAGCTTCACGAAATTCTCATTGGCCACATGTTGGCCGTCTCCAATTGACCCCATGCTCTCCTCCAACATCTCAAATCTCTCTAAGTTTGTCATTCTTAAGATTTTTTTTCTTTTTGATATCACTCAAACAACACACGCACACACAAGAATTTTTTTTTTTTTTTATACTCACGTACAAAAATCATTAAAGAAAGAGAGAAATTCGAAAAGAAATAGATATGTAAAGTTAAACAAGACACACGATCAACACCTCTCAATGAAAGCACCAATGATGAATAATCGTGTATCTCCTCAACTCGTTTGTCTCGAACTAAGCTTTGTCAAGGCTTCTTTCTCGACGATAGGTGTGGACGATTGGTTATTAGCCTTATCTTCTCACGATTTTGAGATAGCTCGGGTCTTAGCCTTGCCAACTCGGTTTGTATGATAAAACTCTCACGAATTCTAAACACACGAGATTTGTTCTCACGAACGATTTTCTATTAACTTCAAAACATTGATAAATTCGAATGACATAGGGGAATATATATAGAGGCTAAGTAAATCTAATCCTAGTCTAAGAAGAACTCCTAATGCATGAAAGTAAATAAAATCTTAAGGCAACTAAATATCTAGTCGTAAAGACTTACCAAAACTATAAGGCACATGCCTTTATTCAATATCCTAACCAAACTAAGACATCTAATCATGTTAAGGAAATCGGCCTTTAAGCCTTCTAGAAGACCCTCGTCCTTTTGCTTGCACGGCACTTCACCCGAACCCTAGCCGTCGTGTGTGATTCCTTGTCCCCTCGGTCTCGGGTTCGATCGCCTCCCACGCGTCCCACGCGTCTTCTGCCTTGTGCCCCAAGTCGCGCGGTCCAACCCTAGACGGCGTGTTATGCCTAGTCCGCTGAGGACTTACGCCCATCCACTCCTGCGCGTCCAGCGCGTTACCGCCCGCACCCCGCGTGAGCTTTGTCGTGCCACGCGCGCACTCACCCATTCGTGCGTCACCCGGCCGGCGAGTGCCCAGCACGCTAGCCTTTTCCTTCTCGCGGGTGTGCCAATCACGTCCCCGGTCCTAGTCGCCTATCGTGTGGTCGACGCAATCGCGGCTCATCCTACGCGAATCACCCGACCTCATCGTTAAGCCCCCGCTATGTCGCCGGACCTTCTCGCTCGTGCCCTTCATCGCGCGACCCTGATCTGCGCTTCTCGATCCCGTGTGCCTCGCCGCACGTCTATGTGTCACGTGGTTCCATCGCGCGCAGCCATCACGAGCCTCCTTTGTACAGCCACGGCGGTCGCCCCGACCCCTTGTGCGTCATTTCTCGTGACTCGAGCTCAGGTCGTCCTCGGCTCAGAGGGGTCGATGACCACATCTTCATCAAGCAGCCCCAGCGCACGCGACAACATCCAGCAGCGCGGGTCCTTGCCAGCATGCGTGGTCCCGACAACAGTCATGCTCAGGCCACATGCAAGGCGCCCGGTAGTGCCGTGCCAGCCCCAGCGCACGAGGTCTCGTGCCAGAGCCTCGTGCCTTGCCCAGGAGCGACCCGAGTCGGGTCAGCCTAGTCCAGCCGTGACTGTGCCAGCGCGACAGTGTCTGGCCATGTCTATTGAGCCAGTCAGCCTCGAGACGTGCCCCAACAGCATGCCCGAGTGCCCAGAACCCTCAGGGACGCCCGACAGCGCCCGCGTAGCATCAGCCTGCGTTTGTCGCGTGCCTGTGCCGTGCCAGCAGCACGCCAGTGCACCCAGCGAGTCTTGGTCGTGCCCAGTAGCACCCAAGAGGTACCAGCCATGCCAGGGCCCGTGCCAGCAGTCTCTGGTCGTGCCTGTTCGCGCCAGCAGTAACCAAGGCCGAGCCCGGTCGCACTAGCCGTGCCCAGCGCCACGCCGGGGAACCAGCAGGCTTGGTGCGGGACCGAGCCCGGTCAGCCCGGGACAGCACCCGACCACCCAGTTCATAGTGAACCGGCGGTCCACTCCAAAACGGTCCAGACTGGTCTGGCCTAGCCAGTCAGCGAACCGTCCGGTTCGATCGACGGTTCGAGTCAGTTTTGGTTCGTGACCTGCGGTCCAAGTTAGTTTTCGAAATCTAAGTATTCTTCCGAGTCAAACCAGTCCAGTCAAGTATGACAGTCTAAGAATCCTAACTTACTATATTTTTAGGGAACCATTAGAGCATTCCCTTTCATACGGCTTAGTGAGCAAATAAAACCGATCATCATAGCATATCATTAATCATTCCGAGCATATACTTAGCATTTATTTGCTTATATGTTTATGTAGCCTAAGGAGAGTCGAGCCTCCGACAGCTACTTCAGTATCCAAACACTTGCAACAGAAAAATTTCAGCATATCAGGTGGGAGCCTTTTACAGGGCGTTACATTGTGCATTTCAGTTATCCTGTATGAGGTATGTGAGTAAGTTAATTACCCGAACGACTGAGTTATCCCGTTTGTGGTCCAGTTACATCTTCCAGGTGTGAGGCCGAGGGCCGAAAGGGTCTTTTGACCACAGTTAGTTTTGCACATAAGTGGCCGAGGGCCGACTAGGTCTTTTGACCACAGTTGATGTGCACGCGAGCGGCCAAGGGCCGCCAAGGGTCTTTTGACCAAAGTTTAAGTTCAAGAAAAGTTTACAGTACAACAATCTTATTTATTATATACTGCATTTAAGTTTATGATTACAGTTAAGATTATTACAGTTCCAGCTATCCCACGAGCATGCAGATGTGCTCACACTCCCACAGTTTTTTCTATTTCAGGTGACAGAGTCCAGCGTGCCAGGTGAGCAGACGTGGCAAGCGTGGTCATGAGCAGCGGACATTTTTACACACATTTTATGTTTTAAAATTCATGAACATGTATTACTATGTAATATGTATGTGTGTATTATGTATTATTCAGTACAACTTCCGCTAGACTAGATAGTGCGAGACAGTCAGACATTGCAAGTATGAATTCCATTCTCCGTAGTGGATCGATTTGGTTGCACGTTTTATTGTGTCTGCATGAGTAAGATAAGAAAGTTTTCATAGCATCCTGCAAAAATAAAAGTATTTTCGAAAACCATGCTCGCACGATAATTCGAAAATAAAAACAAAAATTTTACTCTGATTTTCAGTATCCGAAACCAAGTAAGGTGGGGAGTTACAAAATCAAAAGATTCGTTCCCCAGGTCAATCTCAAGGAAGGTTAGCCGGATATGCTTGTGCGTTTATTCTATCACCAAAAGGGAAAACAAATTCCTAAACACTCTAATCAAGATAGTGGGTTTCGATTATCAACTACGAAAGAAAACGCAAACAATGCAAAATTGAAATTAAAAAGCAAAGACTAAGATCAAATGATGATAAGAAGCTAAGGAGTCAGGGATGATGAATTTCAAAGCAATGCAAATATCAAGCTAAGATCATTCGGTTAAAGGTTCGAACAACCTAACATCTAAAAATTAATCCTCAATAACTCTTCGTAACAAGAGGGTATCATAGACGGTAAATCACAAAAATCACACAACACATAAACAATACGTTTTCGAACAAGTCTATTTCATGCGAGCATAGATCGATCAACCCCTCCCCTTTCGGTTCTAAGAGTTGATTAAATTATCCTAGACGATTGTTAATCTATTAGTTCGTTAGATTTAAGAACATCACAAGAGAACGAATCATATTCAATTAAAAATCAATTTCAAATCGAAGTGTCACTCTTTGACGATATTCAACATTCAATGCACGATAATTATAAACACTGGTTAAGAACAACTAGCATAAATTGAACGATCAACATGAATGATAATCACAAATAAATTCTAAACATCATCATCATCCCCTATCCCTAGCGAATCGAATTAGCTACTAATATGGAATTCAACATCAAAATTCACATCAACCCAAGCCATCATCCTCAATAACAAATTGAAACAAAGAACTTACGATTAATGTAAAAATCCCAAAAGTCAAATCCAAGTGCAATCCAAATCCAAGCAAGAGAAGGAGTTTTTCCATCACCGAATCAAATCCAAAGTGAAAAAACTAAGAGAGGAAAATGTTTGCTAGAGAGAAAAAACATAAAAAACAAGTCTAGAATGGAATAGAATACCCTAGGACCAAAAACAGATGAAAAATCCCGCATCTCAATTTTCGCGTCGCCAGGTCTCGAGTCGCGACTTCTCCACTTCTTCAGGTCGCGTGCCGCGACTTCCTCGCGAGTCGCGACTCGATCTTGCGTGTTGCACCACCTGGCTCTGTTAAAGTCGTGAGTCGCGACTTTGCGCACGCGAGTCGCGACTTTGGCTCCGAGTCGCGACTTTGGCTGCACTGCATGACTTTACATTTCCGGCTCGTTTGGGCTCGTCCGAACTTGGAATTAAATTCCGTTTTTTGATATGCATCGCCAACAAACCCTTATATTCAATTATTCTCTCAAAACCATTTTTTCCTGAAAAGAATATCTGCCCGAAGTTCCCAAAATACACACCATAAAAGACAAAACACGAAGAAAATCAAAAAAACAAACGATAAACACATAAAGACTCAAAATGAAGGGAAACACATAATAAAACACAAAACAGATTTAAAACCAAAGAAACGACCTAAAACGGGAAAAAAGAAAAACAAAACGAGCACGAAAAATGCAACAAAAATAGGACAAACAACTACCCCACGCTTAAACCTTTGTTCGTCCCGAACAAAAGGAAAAGAAAAGAAAAGACACAAAACTAAAACCTGAGCATGGACAACAGTCATTAACAAGATAAGCTTCAAAATGTTCAACTTGAACAACAAGCATTCAAATGGCATATACGAGCATCACACAACTACATGGTTAATCACTATACTTCGACATGACGTTCTCTCAAGTATGGGAATATATATGTGTGCCTCACTCGAATTCCTATATAGATAAAGATAGGTGCACTCAAATTGGTCAATAACAAGGTCAATTATATGCTTGCCCATTGTCTAACTTCTACTCTAAACCAATCAAAATCGAAACTAGTGCATCAAAAGGTCTTTTCGGGTTGTAACGTAGGCTCTTTGGATAGGTAGGATAAATATAGGCTAAGTGGCCTGAATTCATTACATAACTCAAACACCTTACCTCAAGGATCATGCACTCTGCCAGTTGCTCAAACACCACACTTTTCCTAAACCACACGTTACACCCATTATATTTCATTTATTTCTTTTTTTTTTTGTGTGTGTGTAAACCATATTGGACATTTTATAATCCATTCGGCTACATTTTTCTTCTCTCTCTTTTTTTTTCTTTCAATTTTTTTTCAACAACTCCAACAATCATCCCTCTGATTCTCAACCCGCAACTCCAACAACGTCATCATCATGAGGTTATCAACAAAAATCAAATAAGGCTAAAAAAATGGGAGACTAGGGAATAATTTGTAGAGAAAGAAAGGGATAGAAAAATACAATAAACGCCTTAATCATATACACAGTTCACAATTCTAATCAATTTATTTCAATGCAAACTCAGGGCAAGTTCTAATCAAACAAGAGCACGACCAATGTATCTCAAGAAACAAATAAGGCTCAAACCTCACTAGGTAGATATATGATGCCAATCAAAGTAATCAACCAAGCATTTCATCACGCTATGCCGCATATGACCAACATCACAACTCATCGAATTCATCAAACAAGTCTTAACTAATCTTGAAATTTCTAAAGTCCATACTCACAAAACACACACACTGACTCAAGACAAAAACATAAGAAAAGCACCTAAAAAGAAACTAGACCTGGTCAACCATGTAGACACATAAGCATGCAAAATCTCCCTCACACTTACAACCGAACAATGTCCCCATTATTGATCATCAGTGTTAGGGCAGTTTACCCACATAATCAACCAACACAAAAGCAAAGAAACTAAACTAAAAACACGAAAATAAAGAGAAGTGAAAGATACAAAACATACAGGGCACAGTGACTAGACGAGTCACTGTGAATCCAGTGGTGCTGGTGGAGGGTAGAGATAGCTAGGTCCCGAACAGCGGCGGGCATCTGACAAATCGAATTTCTCACCCCATTGGGACCGGGGAGCTCCATCGAACTCGGCTGGGGAGGAATTGTGTGGTGGTCGGTATCCCCTTCCTTCTTGATCTGGTCCTGCAATGAAATCTCCATGTATATCCGCCTTCACAATGCCTCAATAATCTGCTCCATTGCCATAAGGGACACACATTCCTCCACCGAATTCACCTGCGGCTCTGGCCGAGTCTCTCAGATGGAAATAGAGATGGACTCTCCCAACACGATCATACTCGCAGTTCCCTTCTTCACATCAATAACCGTGCTGGTGGTCGCCATGAAAGGTCGTCCGAGAAGAATGGTTTGTTGCTTCCCCTCTTGCACATCCCCCATATCTAGCACAAAAAATTCCACGGAGACTATTAGCTTTCCCACTCGAACCAACACATCTTCCACAGTGCCATCGGGTTGACAGACCGAAAGGTCGGCTAGCTGTAGGCGCATCTGAGTAGGCTTCAAGTCATCGAGCCCAAGTTGTCGATAAACTGAGAGTGGCATGAGGTTAATTCCTACTCCAAGATCGAGCATCCCCGAGTTCTCTTTCTCATTCTCGAAGGCTATATTGATCCCGAAGCCCCCTGGGATCTCTTTCTTTCTTAGGCAAGTCGCACTGTAAGACACTCGCTGCATCGCATACAACCACCTCATCGTCACTCTCGAACCACTTCTTACTCAATGCCAATTCTTTGAGATGTCTCGCGTAAGTCGGTATTATCTTGAGCACATCGGGAGGTGATAGATCGTCATTTACCTTCTTCAACATTACGTAGAGATCCCACATCATCTGATTGTCCTTCTCTTCCAAGAGTCGGCTTGGGAAAGGAATCCTTAGCCTGTATGGGTTCGGGGACTTATGCAAGGCAGGCTTGGTAGGCGGTGTCACTAGGGCCTCTTCTGTTTGCTTTAGCTTCCTCGGGCCCTCTTTTGCTCCTTGTTCCCCTTCGCCTACTACCTCCTCCTCAAAGTCGAGCATAATCACCGTTACCGACTTCGCATGCTCTGGCTGACTAGGCAACTTCCCTTTGTTCATTTCAGCCTCAATGCTCCCAACCCGTGTACCTAACTGGCCTACCTTTGTCTCAAGTCGCTTGATGGACGCATCCTGATTGGTGATAAAATTAAGAATTTTGTCTAGCTTGTCGTCCATGCCCTGTGGACTCGGTCAGGCTTCCAGCGTAGGCATCCTTATCATTCGCCCCCTTGGTTGTTGCTGATGTGGGACGAGGTTGGGTTGAGGTGGCTGTTGGTAATGGTTGTTGGCCCTTGAGAATTCGGGTGGTTTCGCCACCCCTGGTTATATGTGTTCGAGTAGGAGTCGTTTCTAGGCCGATTTTGATACCCCTGCAGTGCATTCACTTCAGCATTCTGTCCTCAATAATTCGGCTCGATAGCGGACGGGTACACTTTGGCTCCGTGTCCCTAGACTCCAAAGGCGCCGCACATACTCACGACCATCATCTGAACCGGTGAAACTCCTCTAGCATTCAGTAGCTTCATTTGCTCCGTGAGCTTGGCTATCTGCTGGGCCACTGAATTGCTCGACCCTATCTCATTCAGTGTTACTCTCTTCCCTCGGCTTCTCTTCTGCGACGAGTTTGTGCTCATTATCTAAAATATGTCAAAAATCTTCTCAGCCATTTTTCCTCCAATATCTTCTCATGCCGCATAGTCGACAATATATTGCAAGTTCTGGTGGAGGGAGTCGTAGAAGCAGTTCATTAGTAGTCCCATAGAGAGGTTGTGATGAGGGCACTGCTGTTGAAGATCCTTGAACCGCTCCCAAGCCTTGTGAAGAGGCTCATTCGGCAACTGAGAAAAGGAGACAATTTGAGACCGGATATCCTGGGTCTTCTGATGAGAGTAGAATTTCCCAACAAATTTAGAGCACACCTCAGCCCATATCGTGAGAGAATCCGACGCGAGTCATAAACCATGCTTTGGCCCAGTCCTTCAGAGTCTCTGGGAAATACCGCATCTTCAATTGGTCCTCGTTCTGCCCATGGAGAGGGAAGGTCTAGAGGACGTTATAAAACTGTAATGCCCCATTTAATTTTAAAGAAATTACTAAATTTATTTATAAAAATCAGAGTTAATTTTTCGCAAAATCCCAATTTTAAAACTTTAATAATCAACGGGCGCTACTTAACTACCAACAACAATTAACAAATACGAACAATTAGGTAGAACTTACACATGCATAACTTCAGTTAAAAAATAAAACCAAACTATTCATAAGTCTCACCAAAATCAACCAAGTACTTCAACAAGAATCCAATGGTCCAACCAACATGTTCGTAATAATAAAAACAGAAGCAAAATAATCCAAAGTATAACAATCAAACCAACATAAATGATAAAAGCGGAAGCAAAGACACATCAATCCAAAGACCACCACTCGATCGTCTCTCGCTGCCGCCGCCAACCATGCTCAACCTAAAAATAGAAAGAGGAACAAGAGGACAAAAAAATAATATGGGTGAGTATCACCATCATACTCATCATTACCGCACAGTATATCTCGCATAAATAATGTATGCATAGAATCCAGATCTAACTCCCTATTAGGCCCTATCGAAACCTCCTATGTACATACAACAAACCTCCCGACCAGACATCGGCAAGGATGTAACCGGAAACATTCCCACCCCGGATGCAATGGCCATAGGATCCTTTCCAGGAGACAATAGAGCTGTTTTTCCTCTTCCGGATACAACGGCATGAGGCGTCCCTCCCGGATGCAACGGGCAGGCGACCTCTCGCTGATTATGCATTCGTCAAAGGCACTATCGACGGGACACTTAGACTAGGGTTGTCACGTATACAAAAGCTATCGAGAAAAAAAATTATACGAAATAACAAGTGCGATAAATATAGATTCAACATAAATGAACCACCTGAGTGCAGCGATAAAATTCACAATATATGACTCAAACGGTAGGATTGAGGTCAACACCTCGGGACACCTACACAAAATCAAGATAACTCTCGATTACTACTAGTACAATGAACACACATACTTAGTCGAATCCGTCGACTAAGTGGCTCGTGGAAGGTTCTCGTGGAATTATGGAACAATTGACTCGACTCGAACCAGATATGGAAAAATACACATAGTGGACGACTCCCTAAAAACTCAGCCACTTAACTTAATATTCACACCACTTATATAACATGGAAAGAGGACTTCATATATTAAATATCATGTTCAAATTCAAGAGTTAACATGTTCAACAAATAAATCGACCAAATTGGCAATTAATCCTCATTTTCTAGATGACCAGCTAAATGAACGAATTTTGCTTTGAAATTTGGACACATAATAAACATTGCTGAGATCATTAAGTTCACCAAGTTTCAGCCATACCACCCAAACATGCGATATTATAAAATTAATACAAGTTTTCAGCAAAAACAAGTATGAATTTAAATGACTAACTAAATGGATGAATTAGGACCTAGTATTTTTATGAAAGTAATTACAGCATGCTGGGAATGACGAATAAAAATTTCAGGTGTAAACAATAGTCATGTAAATTATGACAATTATTCCCAATTTCAGCAAAATACACGTTTTTGATAAACTCTCAGCAAAATGAATCCAATAATTTCTGGGACTTTAACACCATCAAATACCATATAAAATAAGCATATTGACCAAGTTTCATGAATTAACATCAAGAATTCAATTTTTCATGGATTTAACAACATTCAGCAGATTTGAGAAATTAAATATTTACCCAGGTAAATAACTTCTACAAATTATGAAACTTTTACACAAGGTAAAAACACATCAAGGGAGAAACATATCCAAATTTCATGATTTTTGGGAAACAACACAATTTATCACGTATTTTTACAAGTTACAACAATTACATCAAATTTAAAAATTCATAACTTGAAAAATATAACTCTAAATTGGAAAAAGTCAAGACCATTGTGATCAGGACACAAAGATGTTCCATATTTCCAAATATTTCCACGAGAACCCTATAGATCTACTATAAAACTCTACATAAAATAACAATTCATTTTAATTTCAATCAAACAATTCATGCTATTATTTAATCCCAGCCATTTAGCATATAAACTCTTAGAATTCATGGAATTTAGTAAATAAATTACCAAACACCAATGGGGAGAAAAACGAACGAGGCTCGGTTCTACGAAAAAGCTCGTTGACGATCGAGTCCTACGAGCGGGGAAATCGTTCGCGTGCTCGTTGTTCGAAGGCGGCTCACACGAGGGATGGCGACCAGAGATGGCGGAGAGCTGGTCGGCGAGTGGGACAGTGGCCGGAATTTGCAGACGCGACGTGGAGTATGGAGGCGGCGGCTCACGGTGGCGGTTTGCTGTTTGCGCGCGTGGGGAGACGGGGCGACGACTTCCGGTGATCGAGTGCGGCTGAGGAGCTTTCGGTGACCACGATGAGAAAGGGCGAGAGAGATGCTAAGGTTGAAGGTGAGGAGTGAGGGAGAGAGAGAGGGATTAACGAGAGGGAGAGAGAGAGGAATGAAGGGAGGGAGATGAGGGTTATTCCTTATTTTAAAAACTTGATTTTTTTAACATCCAAATCTTGGTCAAAGGGAGGGGAATAAGGAGAGGAGGGATGAAAATATGGGATATTATCTCCCTTTGAATTCAAAAATTCAAACTTCATTTCCATGCATGCAAGAGAGGGGAGGGCGACGCGGTCCGGGTCAGGAGACACGCGCGGGTTGGTGGGCTGCGGGTCGCGGCATGAGAAATGGGCGGGTGGTTCGGTGGCCCTGTTCGAGAGTTCGGCATTGGTTGCTCGTTCGGTTCGAAGTCCCGATTAGTTACGAATATTCGATTCGACCGAAAAATAAAAATACTATTAATATACGAGTCGATATTAATTTAATACAATTAGCAATTATGAGCAATTAATCGAAATAAAATTATCGAGCTCCAATAAAATAATTTCAAAAAATAAAATAAAATAAAATAAATAACAATAATAATCTCCAAATAATTCCGGAACAAATTGGGCGCTACAATCTACCCACCTTAAAAGGAATTTCGACCTCGGAATTTGAAACAAAACAAAGCAAAACCAAACAACTAGATTTAACGAATACAAAGGGGATCAAAAGACAAAGTTTGGTTATCTCCTCCTGATATCAGCCTCGATCTCCCAAGTCGTCTCAGACTCGTCGTGTCGGCAACATAGCACCTTCACAAGACTCACTGCTCGGTTCCTCAGCTGATGAACCTTCTGGTCCAGTACGGCAACTGGCACCTCCTCATAGGTAAGGTCTCGCTCGACCTGCAGCTCGCCGAAGTCCACCACGTAGTCGTGATCGTGTACATATCTACGTAACACCGAGACATTTTTGAAATACATCACGCACTCCCGCGAAACTCGGTGGCAAAGCTAACCGATACACGAAGTCCCCAACTCGAGCAAGGATCTCAAAGGGCCCGATATAGCGAGGCAGAAGCTTCCTCTTCTTTCCAAAGCGAATCACACCCTTCATGGGCGAGACCTTTAGAAAGACGTGATCACCCACGGCATACACATGCTCTCGCCTATCTCGATCGGCATAAACCTTCTGCCTCTCCTGGGCAGCTCGGATATGCATCCGGATCTCATCCACCTTCTCCGAAGTCTTACGAATGAACTCCGGACCCATAATCTGCCTCTCTCCAACTTCATCCCAGTAAATAGGAGTGCGAACCTTTCGCCCGTACAAAGCCTCGTACGGTGCCATTTTGATCGAGGCGTGATAACTATTATTATAGGCCAGCTCGACTAAAGGTAGCGCACTCTCCTAGGTTAGGCTACGGTCTAAGACCACAGCCCTCAAAATATCCTCCAGGTACTGGATCGTTCGCTTCGACTGACCATCTGTCTGGGGGTGAAAGGATGTGCTAAATGCCAACCTCATTCCCATGGATCGGTGCAAACTCTTCCAGAATTGACCCGTTAACTTCGGGTCGCGACGGACACAATCTCAACGGGCACCCCGTGGAGTCGAATGATCTCATCTGCCAACAACTCGGCGTAGTCACTGGCCTTCATCGTCGTGCTGACGGGTAAAAAGTGGGCAAACTTTGTGAGTCGATCCACGATCACCCAGATGGAGTCGTGGCCTTTCCTCAATTTCGGAAAACCCACCACGAAGTCCACGGTAATGCACTCCCACTTCCACACAGAAATGTCAAGTGGCTGCAATAGCCCTCTCGGTTTCTGGTGTCCAGCATTCACTTGCTGACACACCAGGCAACCGTTCACGAACCTCGCTACTTGGCGCTTCATACCTCGCCACCAAAAAGTCCCGCAAATCCTGGTACATCTTCGTACTACCCGGATGGACGGTGTACGGAGCACTGTGATCCTCTTTCAGTATATCTCGTCACAGTTCCCAAACCTTCGGGACACAAAGTCTCCCCTCGAAGACTAAAGCACCGTCGGTCATAACCGCGAAACCACCAATCCGTCCGGCTAATGCCAACTCCTTCATTCTACAACAGAAACGGTCGTTTAGCTGTTCAGCAATTATTCTCTCTCGGAGAGTCAGCCCCACAACTAGTGCTGCCAAAATGCCACTTGTCCTCGGAGTAGACTCCATGATTTCCAGTCTCAGCCATTCGAAATCTCGGAGCAATTCCTCCTCTCGGGAAATCATGAAGTTCAGCGCACCATGGTTCCTCCGACTCAACGCGTCGGCGACCACATTAGCTTTCCCCGAATGGTAGCTAATTGTGCAATTGTAGTCCTTCACGAGCTCTAACCATCTCCGTTGTCACATGTTGAGCTTCTTTTGCGTGAAGATGTATTTCAAACTCTTGTGGTCTTTCAAACTCTTGTGGTCCGTGAAAATTTCGAACTTGCCCCCGTAAAGGTAGTGCCGCCAGATCTTAAGCGCATGAACCACTGCTGCAAGCTCTAAGTCGTGGGTCGGATAGTTCGCCTCGTGAGGCTTCAATTGCCTGGATGCGTACGCCATAACCTTCCCTTGCTGCATCAACACACAACCAAAACCCATCTTCGAGGCATCGCTATAAATAGTGAACCCCAAAGTCAGATCCAGTATGGTCAACACAGGTGCATACGTGAGCCTCCTCTTCAACTCTTGAAAGCTCGACTCGCACTAAGAACTCCATACAAATTTGATGCTCTTCTTGGTCAAGTTCGTCAGCGGTTGGGCCACCTTCGAGAAGCCCTCGATGAAACACCGATAATATCCTGCTAATCCCATAAAGCTGCAGATCTCACTAGCATTCTTCGGCATCTTTCCCTGGTCTACCTCAATCCCTTGGCCACGAAAATGTGGCCCACGAAAGCCACTCTATCCAGCCAGAACTCACATTTTGAGAATTTTCCGTAGAGCTTCTCCCGGCGAAGGGTCTCCAGCACAATCCTCAAATGCTCATTGTGCTGCTCGATGTCCCGGGAATAAATCAAGATGTCGTCGATAAAGACGATGACGAATTGGTCTTGGTACAGTTGAAAGACACGGTCCATCAAGTCCATGAATACCGCAGGGGCATTGCTCAACCCAAACGGCATCACTACGAACTCGTAATGGCCGTACCTAGTCCGAAAAGCAGTTTTCGAGACATCGGACTCCTTGATCTTCAGCTGATGGTAACCAGACCGCAGATCGATCTTGGAGAAGACACTGGCTCCCCTCAACTGATCAAAGAGATCCTCGATTCTCGGCAAGGGATACTTGTTCTTGACCGTCAAGTTGTTCAGCTCTCGGTAATCGATGCACATCCGCATTGAACCATCCTTCTTCTTCACGAAAAGCACAGGCGCTCCCCAGGGAGAAACACTCAGTCGGATGAAACCAAGGTTCAACAGCTCCTGGATTTGCGTCTTGAGTTCTTGCAACTCCTTCGGTGCCATTCTGTATGGTGCCTTTACGGGTCCGGCTCTAGGCAACAAGTCGATAGTGAACTCCACTTGTCGAGTTGGCGGTCCACCTGGCAACTGTTCGGGGAAAACGTCGGGGTATTCACACATGATCGATACATCCTCTGGTGACGCCTTCTTCTCTTTCCCTTCTCCAATCATGCTACTAAGTAGCCTTGGCAGCTACCCTTCGATATTCTCTTCATCGCTTTAAGGGAACATATGACTTTTGGCACGATTCTCGATTTGGCGCCGAAAAACACAATTGACCCTCCATTGGTTGGGAGCAGTGTGACCTCTTTCTCCAAGCATCGGATGTCTGCACGGTAGTGGGTGAGCCAGTCCATGCCGAGGATGACGTTGAAATCTTGCATATCGATGATGTAAGCATCTGCCTCCAATGTTTGGCTGCCGATCAAAATTTCAAGTCCCTGTACCATTGTGTCGGTAGAGATCATCTTTCCCGAAGCCATACAAACCTCGAGAGCATCGACTCTACTAACACTTCGGATTCCCAGTGACTCCAAACATTGACGAGATATGAAGAAATGCATGGCCCCGGTATCACATAGTGCAAATATAGATACATTTGATAAAGATATTATGCCAGACATTGTACCTGCATTGTTGACTGTCTCCTCCTGGGTCAAGGCATAGACCCGGGTTGGTGCACGCTGCTGCTGCTGATGCTGATGCTGGTGCTGAGGGGGCCTCCGAGGTTTTGGACATGCATGGGAGAAGTGGCCCTTCCTCTGGCAATTGTAGCAAGTCATGTCGGCGGCTCGACACATGTTGGCTTCATGGGCCAATCCGCATGCTCTACATGGTTGCGATCCGGCTGGGAGCTGACGGATAGGTTGGACGTTCTGAGCCACTGGTTGTTGTTGCTGCTGAGGCTTGCGGGGGCCATGGTTAGGGCGCTTGCCCTTCTTGCGGTTCTGCTGATCGTTCTTCTTCTTGCCGGAGCTAGAGGATGGAGGAGCGGTGGCATACGGAACGGGGTACTGATAAGGCGCCTGGGCAATGAGTGGCGGCTGATAAGACGGCGGGGGATAGACTGGCGGTGCGGTCTGAGCAGGCTGTGAAGCACGATAATAGGAGAAAACCGAAGCTATCGGGATCAGACAACTCTCCACTCCCTATGCTCGACTCACCGTGTCGGCATAGGACATCGGACCGTGACTCCCAACTAGCTCACGAATCCTCTGATTCAGCCCTTTCAGTAACTTCTGAGCCTTCTTTTCGTCAGTACTCACTGTGTCTCCGGTAAAGACACACATTCTGGTGAACGAGCGGTTGTACTCGTCCACGCTGACATTGCCCTGCTGCAAATGGTAGAACTCGTGCTCCATTCGGTCCCAAAAACTCTGAGGAAGAAACTTGCCTCGGACCATGGTCTTCATCTGCTCCTAGGTGAGGGCATTAAGCTCGGCCTCTGGCCTCCGAGCCTAGTGGTCAATCCACCAGTCAGAAGCATTCGCCTTCATCTGAAAAGCGGCGAGGGAAACACGCTGTCTGTCCGGAAGAGGGAGCACAGCGAAAATCTTGTCTAATTCCTTCATCCTATCCAGCACTGCAGTGGGGGTCTCAGTCCCCGAGAAAGTGGGCGCGTGCATGTTCTGGAACTGGATTAAGAGTCTAGTAAAGTCCATGGCAGGAAGGGCCTGCTGACGTGGTGGAGATGGAGGCGGAGAAGGTGACGGGGATAGCTGACGATTGCGAGCATTGCGGGTGTTACGGTATGCCATAGTTCTTCATTGAACAGGCCGAAAAGAGTTTAGAACAAAAGAAAATTTAAGTAATACATGAAGTCTAGAGTTCGCCATGAAACACTAGAGTTCAAATCTAAGCCAAAGGTGGATAAATTTTCTAAGCCCCATATAAGATTAATAAAACCATAAAACTCATACCTCGAGTTGGCGCGGCGAGACGAAAGCGAGTGGTCGAATTAAATAAACTAACACTAGAGATAGTCTACAGAAACGCAGACTAGCTCTGATACCATACTGTAACGCCCCGTTTTATTTTAGAGAATTTACTAAATTTATTTATAAAAATCAGAGTTAATTTTTCGCAAAATCCCAATTTTAAAACTTTTATAATCAACAGGCGCTACTTAACTACCAACAACAATTAACAAATACGAACAATTAGGTAGAACTTACACATGCATAACTTGAGTTCAAAAATAAAGCCAAACTATTCATAAGTCTCACCAAAATCAACCAAGTACTTCAACAAGAATCCAAGGGTCCAACCAACATGTTCGTAATAATAAAAACAGAAGCAGAATAATCCAAAGTATAACAGTCAAACCAACATAAATGATAAAAGTGAAAGCAAAGACACATCAATCCAAAAACCACCACTCGATCGTCTCTCGCTGCCACTGCCAACCATGCTCAACCTAAAAATAGAAAGAGGAACAAGAGGACAGAAAAATAATGGGGGTGAGTATCACCATCATACTCACCATTACCGCACAGTATATCTCGTATAAAGATTCATAGCTATAAATAATGTATGCATAGAATCCAGATCTAACTCCCTATTACGCCCTATCGCAAACCTCCTATGTAAATACAACAAACCTCCCGACCGGACATCGGCAAGGATGTAACCGAAAACATTCCCACCCCGGATGCAACGGGAATAGGATCCTTTCCAGGAGACAGTAGAGCTGTTTTTCCCATTCCAGATACAACGACATGGGGCGTCCCTCCAAGATGCAACGGGCAGACGACCTCTCACTGATTATGCATTCGTCAAAGGCATTATGGACGGGACACTTAGACTAGGGTTCTAACGCATACAAAAGCTATCGAGACAAACATTAATCCGAAATAACAAGTGCGATAAATATAGATTCCACATAAATGAACCCACCTGAGTGCAGCAGTAAAATTCATAATATATGACTCGAACGGTAGGATTTGAGGTCAACACCTCGGGACACCTAGAAGAAATCAAGATAACTCTCGATTACTACTAGTCCAACGAACACACATACTTAGTCGAATCCGTCAACTAAGTGGCTCGTGGAAGGTTCTTGTGGAATTATGGAACAGTTGACTCGACTCGAACCAGATATGGAAAAATACACATAATGGACGAGTCACCAAAAACTCAGTCACTTAACTTAATATTCACACCACTTATATAACATGGAAACAGGACTTCATATATTAAATATCATTTTCAAATTCAAGAGTTAACATGTTCAACAAATAAATCGACCAAATTGGCAATTAATCCTCATTTTCTAGATGACCAGGTAAATGAAAGAATTTTGATTTGAAATTTGGACACATAATAAACATTGCTGAGCACATCAAATTCACCAAGTTTCAGCCTTACCACCCAAACATGCGATTTTATAAAATTAATACAAGTTTTCAGCAAAAACAAGTATGAATTTAAATGACTAACTAAATGGATGAATTAGGACCTAATATTTTTATGCAAGTAATTACATCATGCTGGGAATGACATATAAACTTTCAGTTATAAACAATAATAATGTGAATTATGACAATTATTCCCAGTTTTAGCAAAATACATGTTTTTTTTTATAAAAACTCAGCAAAATGAATCCAATAATTTCTGGAATTTTAACAACATCAAATACCATATCAAATAAGCATATTGACCAAGTTTCATGAATTAACATCAAGAATTCAATTTTTCATGGATTTAACAACATTCAGCAGATTTGAAAAATTAATTATTTACCCGGGCAAAAGACTTCCAAAAATTATGAAAATTTGACACATGGTACAAACACATTAGGGGAGCAACGTATCCAAATTTCATGATTTCTGAGAACAACAAAATTTATCACGTATTTTACAAGTTATAGCAATTACATCAACTTTAAAAATTCATAACTTGAATAATATAACTCTAAATTGAACAAGGTCAAGACCATTGTGATCAGGACACAAAGATGTTCCATATTCCAAAAGATTTTCACGAGATAGTCTCAAATCATAAGAGTTTTGAATTAAACCCTATAGATTTACTATAACACTCTACATAAAATAAGAATTCATTTTAATTTCAATCAAACAATTCATGCTATTATTTAATCCCAGCCATTTAGCATATAAACTCATAGGATTTATGGAGTTTAGTAAAAAAAATTACTAAACACCAATGGGGGAGAAAAACGAACTACGTTCGGTTCTACGAAAAGCTCGTTGACGATCGAGTCCTAAGGGCGGAGAAATTGTCCGCGTGCTTGGCGTTCGAAGGCGGCTCGCACGAGGGATGGCGACCAGAGATGGCGGAGAGCTGGTCGGCGAGCGGGACAGTGGCCGAAATTTGCAGACGCGACGTGGAGTACGGAGGCGGCGGCGGCTTGCTGTTTGCGCGCGTGGGGAGGCGGAGCGACGGCTTTCGGTGATCGAGTGCGGCTGAGGAGCTTCCAGCGACCACGATGAGAGAGGGCGAGAGAGATGCTGAGGTTGAAGGTGAGGAGTGAGGGAGAGAGAGAGGGATTAACGAGAGGGAGAGAGAGAGGAATGAGGGCCTCTTACACACATGAGCCTATTAAGCATGATATGACTACACGGGACTCCATGCCTGCCTCACACGAATCTCCATCACCAACTATGCTTATTTCTTAATTTTAAAGACTTGATTTTTGTACCATCCAAATCTTGGTCAAAGGGAGGGGAATAAGGAGATGAGGGCAGGATATTATCTCCCTTTAAATTCAAAAATTCAAACTTCATTTCCATGCATGCAAGAGAGGGGAGGGCGACGCGGGCCGGGTCGGAAGACGCGCGCGGGTTGGGGGCTGCGGGTCGCGGCATGAGAAATGGGAGGGTGGTTCGGTGGCCCAGTTCGAGAGTTCGGCAGTGTTCGTTCGGTTCGAAGTCCCAGTTATTTATGACTATTCGATTCAACCGAAAATTAAAAATACTATTAATATACGGCTCGATATTAATTTAATACAATTAGCAATTATGAGCAATTAATCGAAATAAAATTATCGAGCTCGAATAAAATAATTTTGGAAAATAAAATAAAATAAAATAAATAACAATAATAATCTCCAAATAATTTCAGAACAAATGGAGTGCTACAAAACTCTCAGATGAAGTGGAGTAGATCCTCATTCGGAAGTCTGTGGAATGACGACAGCTAGTTGTAATGGATCATCTTCAATTCGTAGTTTCGTGTTGCTTCCCCAAACCGAATACAAGAATTGATTGGCCCGATCATCGGTTGGGCTAAGTCTCGGAGGAGGACGCGAGGGGGTGGTTGCGCCATATTTTTATTTGTTTCTTTGGATGATTCGAGGCTAAGCTTGTCGAACAGCTCCCCTACCCTCTCGTGACTTGGTTTGTCGTTTGGTTCTAGTATATGTCCACTCCTGGTACAAATACACAAAGACAAAAGAAACAGTCATGAGCACCAGATAAACAAAGAAGAAAAACAAAGAGAAATACGAAAACAACTAATCACAAGAAAGAAAGAGAAACACGAAAAACAAAGTGAATAGGTGCACAGTCATAATCCTAAACCTTCCCCAGCAATGGCGCCAATTTTGTTGTAGCAAAATCTATTTTTTTATCGAGTACTGAATCGAAAGATTCGTTTCCCGGGTCGATCTCAACGAAGGTTAGCCGGATATGCTTGTGCGTTTATTCTATCACAAAAAGAGAAAATAAATTCATAAACACAAACAATGAAAAATTCAAATTAAAAAGCAAAGACTAAGATCAAATGATGATAAGAAGCTATGGAGTCAGGGATGATGATTTTCAAAGCAATGCAAATATCAAGCTAAGATCATTCGGTTAAATGATTCGAACAACCTAACATCTAAATATTAATCCTCAATTACTCTTCGTAACAAGAGGGTATCATAGGCGGTAAATCACGCAAATCACACAACACATAGACAATATGTTTCCGAACAAGTCTATTTCATGCGAGCCTAGATCGATCAACTCCTCCCCTTTCGGTTCTAAGAGTTGATTAATTTATCCTAGATGATTGTTAATCTACTAGTTCGTCAGATTTAAAAACATCACACAAGAACGAATCATATTCAATTGAAAATCAATTTCAAATCAAAGTGTCACTCTTCGACAATATTCAACATTCAATGCACGATAATTATAAACCCTTGTTAAGAACAACTCGCATAAATTGAAGGATCAACAAGCATGCTAACCACAATTAAATTCTAAACATCATCATCATCCCCTATCCATAGTGAATCGAATTAGCTACTCATATGGAATTCAACATCACAATTCACATCAACCCAAGCCATCATCCTCAATAACAAATTGAGAAAAGAACTTATGATTAATGTAAAAATCCTAATGTCAAATCTAAGTGCAATCCAAATCCAAGCAAGAGAAGGAGTTTTTCAATCTCCAAATCAAATCCAAAGTGAAAAAACTAAGAGAGGAAGATGTTTGCCAAGTCTGGAATGTAATAGAATGCCCTAGGTCCAAAAACAGATTAAAAATCTCGCATCTCGATTTTCACGTCGCTAGGTCGCGAGTCGCGACTTCTCCACTTCTTCAGGTCGCGAGTTGCCGCTTCCTCGCGAGTCATGCGTCGTCAAATTCTTCAAAATCCGGGGGAGTCGCGACTTCATCTCGCGAGTCGCGACTTTCATGTCGCGAGTCGCGACTTTCATGTCGCGAGTCGCGACTCCATCTCGCATCCTGCACCATCGGGCTCTGCTAAACTCGCGAGTCGCGAATTTGGCTCCGAGTCGCGACTTTGGCTGCACTGCATGACTTTTACGTTTCGGGCTCGTTTGGGCTTGTCCGAACTCGAAATTAAGTTCTGTTTTTTGCTACGCATTGCCAACGAACCCTTCTATTCAATTATGCTCTCAAAACCATTTTTTCCTGAAAAGAATATCCCCCCAAAGCTCCCGAAATACAAACCATAAATGACAAAATACGAAAAAAACGGAAAAAACAAAGGAAAAACACATAAAGACTCAAAATGAAGGAAAACACATAAGAAAACACAAAACGGACTTAACACGAAAGAAACGACCTAAAACGGGGAAAAAAGAAAAGAAAAAAGAGCACGAAAAATGCAACAAAAATAGGACAAACAGTTGGGGTCGGGTGTGGTTCCGACAGCTCGCGGCTTTTATCGGCGATGGCGGGGCTTCGATTGCACCACTTTTGCTCCTCTCCCCTGTTCTATAGTGTTGGGTTCGGGGGGTGTGCCGGTGATGTCGATTCTTGCTAGTGGTGTTAGCCGGGTTCGGTGCATCGGTGGGTCTGGGGCAATGGGGTTGTTTTCCGGCTGTGGGGCAAGTTGGGTCGACTTGTGGTCCGTAGGCTCGGGTCGGCTTTGCCAATGGTACTGAGTTCGCTAGTGGTGTTAGTAGGGCTGAGCATGGGACTAAGAGAATTCGAACCGTTCCGAAAACCGAATCGAAAAATAACCGTTGACTATTTGACTTTCTCCAAATCGAACCAAATCGAAAAAACAAATGGTACGGTTCTGGAGATTTCACAAATATCCGTACCGAGAATCAAACCAAACCGCCCCATACCGTACCGAACCGAAGAATCGAAGTTAAAACCAAATTATAAAATTAGATGTGTGTTATTAATATATTTTATGTCAACTTTGATCCTATATATTTTGAGAATTTTTAAAATTCGATAGAATATAGTAATAACAATGAAACTTCACTTAAATGTCATGCTTAGTAATACTTTATCTACAATTGAATTTTTCCTGTTTGAAAACAAAATATTTAAAATAGTATGAAAGGTTAAAGAAATATTTTTAGACAAAAATATTTAAACTTTACTTAAATTTGTCGATACTTAGTCTTATTATATCTTATAACTAACATGGTATGGAAGGTTAAAGAAATTACTTTAATAAAAAACTATATTATATTTTATTTGAATTTTAAATTTTCAATGCTAGTTGCACAAATTTAATCTTAACTAAAATTTAGAGTTACTTCTAAAGTTGTTTTAAAATCTTGTATGATGAAGTATTGATGAATGTTGAATTAAAAAAACATATAAAAACTAAAATATAACTAGATGGTCATTAACAGAAATTTAAAAAATAATTACAAAACTCCGAATATCCGAACCGAACCAAACCGAACCGGACCGTTCCGATAGTCCCTTATACCGAATCTAACTGAAAGAAAAATAAAAAATCTCCAAACCGAACCTGACCGATTTTTTGGTACGGTTTCGGAGATCGAATTTTAGTGATCTTTGAATTTCGGTACGGTTCTGGAGATTTGTCGATCTCCAAGCCGTACCGACCCATGCTCACCCCTAGGTGTTAGTAGACTCGGTACTGCGGCGGCTAGGGGTAACCTTGGCATTTTTTTCGATTCCAGGGCGAATTGGCTTTGGGTGTGTTTCGAGGCTTGGGATTCGACTCAGCTAGGCGGGTTTCAGCAGTGGCGGGTCGGTTTTCTTGGGTTGGGTCGATTTGGTGACTGCTGGTTCGGCTTGGAATTGCTGCTGTGGAAGGACACATGCTATCTTTATGTTTCTGTGTGTTTTTTATTGTTTAGGTGTTTTTGTTTGTTTTCAGTCTTATGTTTTTGGTTTGGGTCGTTGACCCATGTGAACTCGAGTGTGACCATATTATACTGTTGGGATCGTATACTTGGACATTATTCTGTTGGGATCTTTTTTAGTTGTTTTTTGAGTTTTTGTTTGTGTTTGTCGTTTTGGTAGTGTCTCGAGTCTTATTTTGGTTCCTAGCGTTGCTAGTGACGGATTTAAGCGGTCTTCTGACATGTCCTCCCAGTTTATTCAATTGTTGGTTATCTTATTCAACTAAGAGTTGTATGTTTACACTTTTGTGTGTTTTGAATTATTAGAATATCTGAAAAAAAAAAAAAAAAAAAGACAGATTTAAAATCACACACTTAAGTTGAGTCCACCAAAGCCCACTAATATCTATTCCCATAAACCACCCCTTCACACGTGAGAACAAACTAATATTTCATCGAACGCACCCGCTTCACACGTATCCAATCTGAAAATCATCAAAAAAATTAGAAATAAAAATGCAAGAAATTAGACTTATAATTATTAATTATAAACACAAAACGAAAATAAATAAAATAAAAAGTCAGTTCATAAGCGAACTTGGATTCGCCATTGCCATCAGTGTTCTCCAATCTACATTATCTGCTGTTCATCCAATCTAACGGTCCTCAGAGGGTGGAAGAGGGGAGAAGAAGAAATCACAGCCGCGTGTTCCTTTTCTCTTCATCCTCTTTTCGCTGCCAAATTCAAAGTTTCACTCCCACCATGAATGACAAGGCCAGCGTTTCCAAAGAGCTTAACGCCAAGCATCGCAAGGTAGTAATTTTGTGGCTGGATTTGAATTTATCCAATAAACTTTAATTATATTATTTTTTCGTGCCGAGCTGAATGATCGATTTGTCAACTTAATGCTTGTGGTTCGGCGTTTGACGGGCTTGTGGTTTAATGGATTTGATGATTTATTGGTCAGGCGTATTTTGTGTTTGAGGTGTATTCTTGGATTGATGTTTTCAGTGTGATTAGTCAGGTGGAATATGTTTTTCTAAGGTTGAGGTTGTTTAATTCTGTGTACTTTGAGATTTGATGGCTTTCATTTTGATTTGATCTAGATAAGTGATATGTTGATAATCCATGCAGGATTGGATCTAGTCAGTTGCAAGTATATGATTTTATCACATGTCTTATTTACTAGGACCTATGTTTGGCTGATGTTACTAAATAGGACGCTGTGGATTGGTATATGATTGTTGATTGGGGGCTTATGGTGAAAGTTGTATTAACTGCAGACGAGGAGCCGGAAATGTTTAAAGAATTTCTTGTGTTCCTTAATCAACAGTCATAGATATTAACACATCTGAGAGCCATCTGTTCTGGTCGAGTTGATTTTGAGAGATTATGAACTCTAATGTCTGATTGATCAGTGATACCAGAATCATACATCGCCATATTACAAGGATGCCAGTTTACGTATGTGGCTAGAGATGGGTAGTGCCGACATTTATTCCCATCATTTTTGTACTTCTGCAGTCCTATGTTTCTTCTCATTGGTTCTTTCATGATTCCCTTTATGTATTTGATGTGTTTACTTTTTCCACCAAAATTTTAGAACCTGGGTTTAGTTGCTCCATATCTTTGTTCTCTTCTTGAGATTTAGTAATTAATATTATGACCTCTGTGTTGTCAGATTTTAGAAGGACTTCTTAAATTGCCAGAAAATAGGGAATGTGCTGATTGCAAATGCAAGTAAGTACTTCAGATGATTTACATTTGTTTGGTTGCAATTGGCACTGAGCATAAAGTGAAGAAAGGCCAATCGAAGAAAAGAAAGGCCAATCGAAGACTATATATCTTCTTATGTTCTGCTCTTGAGATTATGACACTCCTATTTCCTTTTTTAATCCCTTTCGTGTGTGACACTGTCCATGTGTGGGGACGTGTAACAGAGGTCCTCGGTGGGCTAGTGTGAACTTGGGCATATTTATTTGCATGCAATGCTCTGGGATCCACAGAAGTCTTGGAGTACATATATCAAAGGTGCCATATTCGGTGTATTTATATTTTTTAATTTATTGCGGATACATGCTCTCTTGGAAGTTCTTTTATGATACATGCTCTCTTGAGCCCTTTTTGTGTTTCTCTTACCATTGGTTCTCTTGGGTTTCATCTCTAGCCTACCCCAACTTGCTTGGGACTAAAAGGCTATGTTGTTGTTGTTGTTGTTGTTGTTGTACCTATGTTGGGTAAAGTTTACGATTACATAGGCACAATTTACATTGTTGTTTGGTGGCAGTCATTGAAAGACATCACCAAGGCAACCTATATAAAACTTTCTCCCCTTTTCCTGTTGGCCAAAGATGTAGTTTGTTTCTAGAGATTTACGTTGCATAGTTAGATGAATCATTCAAGGGGTTTATAATGTTGTTTCTTTTTCTTTTTTTTTTCTTCTTTTTTTTGCTTCTTTTTTCTTCTCATTTAAGGTTCTTAATGTCAACTTTTACCTTTTGTATGTTATTATCTTTCCTCAGCCTTAGAAGTATGTAGAAGAATCACTTTGGAGGCAATTGGATATAGAACTTTTTTGGAAAATTTTGTGTCGCCAGTCAAGAGAGATGAAAAGGTGGAAAAAAATAGGAGAAAGAATAAAACATTTTTGAGATTATGAATGAAATGGTTCTACAGTAAAATTTAATGATTAACGTTGATGCAATATAAAAATTGTAAAATATTGATTGGGACACGGCTTCTAGAATTTCCTTATCGGCATTTCGTCCCTCAGCTCACAAACTCGAGAGTTGGGGCATTTGGCATAGGTATATGAAACTTGTAAGTCTTCTCACATCATCTTCAACTCCTACATGTTGGGAAATATGTGAATAGGTGAATAACGTTTTTTGTTGGGAAATATGTAGTAATGGTTGTTTTTCATTTTAAATTGTGTTAATAAGTGATGAGAAAAAAAGTGGGCTAGAATAAGTGGTGTATTTTCTAAAACTGTTTTGTATCCAATCATATATATATCTGGCCATACATAACTGGAAAATATATAAATCCAACTGCCAACTTAATTTCTTAGTCAATTTTTCTCTCTCTCTCTCTCTCTCTCTCTCTCTCTCTCCCCCTTTTAAGTGACAGTGGATTGTTGATTTCTAGTTGTGGTTCATGGATGACATATAGTTTGTCTTTTCTAGGTCAGATCTGCTACACTCGACACATGGCTCCCTGAACAGGTTGCATTTATTCAATGTAAGAAGTCTGCATGTCTTAATCTATCTGTTTCACATAAGTTGGCATTTCAATGGAATTTTATGAACTTGAGTTTTCTTTGTATAACATAGCCGTTGGAAACGAGAAAGCAAACAGTTACTGGGAGGCAGAGCTTCCACCAAATTATGATAGAGTTGGGATAGAAAATTTTATTCGTGCGAAGTATGGGGCTTCTTTCCCTCAAGGATTTCCATCACGCACTTCTCTTTCTTTTGTCTGGTTCTAGAAAGAATTTTGTCTTATTCATTTGTCTATACTACTAAGGTATGAAGAGAAGAGATGGGCATCTAAGGATGTGAAACCCAAGTCCCCTGCAAAATCACCATCTTCCGTCCAGTGGCAAAGTTCAAGTAATAGAAGTGGGCATGGGCATGTCAACGATTCCGGGAAATTTTCAAATGAAACGGAAAATGTTTCAGTATTTAGTGCCAAAGAAAATAGTCGTGCTGCCAGAATGAGTGTGCCCGTGCCTCTTAAATGGCCAGAACAAGTATGTTGCATCGCCCATGCTTATATCTATATCTAGTTACATATATCTGTATATATAGGGACTGGTTCTAGTGAGAACCATTCTTAAAATAAGTACATATGGATTAGTCGCAACCATCCATTATGCTAGATCCAATGGATGTACATTTGGTTAAAGAAATGAATGGCATAGTACTTCGACATACGCATCATTGAATATGTAAATATTCATCAGTCGACTTTTAAATAAGCATTTTGAATTTAGATTATTTTTTTTCCACCTCTATTTTTCTTTCATTCTATTTGCTAACATACGCAAATATTTTCAAAATAAATTACATTATATTATTCCTTACAATCTAAGGAATAAAACACTTACCATTACGCTATGTAAAGTTTTATTATATATCTAAGAGTTAAAATTGAAATTATCATTGTTAAGTTCATGTGCGTGCTACAAATATGTGGGCTCTTATTTGTTTGTCTGGTAACAGGTAGCTCCATCTGTAGTTACCGAGAAACTGGAACCAGATGCTACTGCTGAGCCGCTGAAACAGGTTCAAGACATAGCGTCTCAGCCAAAGGTTGATTATGCTACTGATCTCTTCAGTATGCTTTCTGTGGATAGTTCTGGTGAAAATGCCACTGGAGCATCTGGTGATGATAACATGCGGGCTGGATTTCAGTGTAAGTATGAATAGTCCTTATCAGGATTTGCTGCAGGTTTTATGTGGAAATGCATGCTTGTATGGGAATGGGCCAATGGGGTACATGACTTTTACTTTGCGATTGGAAATAAACTCATTTTGAGAAATTTTCCCTTGATAAAATCTTTGAGATTCATTATACAAAATATTTTTTTTTTAAAATAAAAAAACACGCTTCAGTTACTTCCTTTTTATTTTTATATAAATAATTTAAATTTATTTAGTGCACAAATGATCAAGCCTATCAATATGATACATTGTTCAATAAATTTCACTATTTGCACACACAAATACATATTTAACAACTAATCATATCGAATCGGTATTGTACTTTTAATCAGCTATCATCATTACATTGTCATCTCGTATCCATCGACACTCAAGGTTTTTCATTATTGCAAAAGATGTTAATCACTATTCTAGTATGTGAACAAAAATCCCTAAACGAAGTTTATCCGATTGCCACATTAGGAATTCACAAGGTGAATGCATTTTTTTTTTTTTTTTTTTTTTTNTTTTTTTTTTTTTTTTTTTTTTCGCTTATTTCTCTGGAAGTAATGTTTTATTTGCTGCAGCTGCTGATGCACCATCATCGTCAGAAAAGATCCATTCTTCTGCAAAAAGTGATATAAACAAATCACAGTCAGCATCTGGAATCGAAGACCTATTTAATGATTCACCATCAATTGAACCCAGTACTACATCTGTAACACCTCAGAAGGACGTCAAAGGTGATATTATGTCTCTTTTTGAGAAGGTATGTTTTGTGCCTGATAAATATACTTTCCCCACTCTTAAATTTCTTCAGAGTATCTGAAAAAAATGCCAATAGTTACTAACCCACCTAAAAAGATCTATACATTATTTATGCTTAATTATAACAGCTACCCTTAGGTCTATCGTAGCGACAAAAATCTTGATTGTATTTAAAAATTGTTCATATATATATATTCCTGAACATTTGTTTTTATCCTGAAAAAGTACACCGTGAAATGATTACTACCATCAGTGGGTCATTCTATTAAAATCAAACATGTTTTTTCCTTGTGCTTTCTCGTAGTTAGATTGAACCTAGGGGTATATTCTTCAATTATCCCTTATACGTAGCAAAAAGGGTACAAATCTGGGGGCACAAGTGGACTTTCATTTCCATAGTGTTCATTATTGTTTCATCCCAGTACTGGGAAAACAATCCACCAATTGTACTTTTCCATATTGCAGACCAATATCGTCTCACCATTTGCTCTTCACCAACAACAACTTGCTATGCTGGCTCAACAACAATCTCTTCTATTTGCTGCCGCAGCAAATGCTTCCGGGGGAACTACAAAAGTTCCTGGCAACACACAACTTGGGCTTAATGGAATCAATCTGCCCAACCAAAGTTGGCCGAATGTCGGTTACCACATTCCGGGGATGACAATGTCAGCAGCTGGGAAGAATGAATTAGATAAATACATGCAGGTAGGAGAAAGTGACTTCAATGCTGTCATTGGAGATTCTTTTGGAGTATTAGTAAATTTGCTCACTTTCGTCTTGTCTGCTTGGACAACAGATGGCTAACATAGGAATAACGGCAGCTCATCAAGCAGGTGGCAATTCTTGTGCTGTCCCGATGTCGAGGTATACTCGTCGGTAATTTACATGGTAGATTTCATGTTCTTGTTATTTTGGTCAAAAGTGCTTATGGATCTGAGTGTGAATGGGGATATTCTTGACNATTAATTAAAGATAGAAGTAGAGTTTTAGCCTAAGTACCAGATCGAATCCATTTTCATTTCAAAATTAAAAAATAGTGTTGTGTGTTTGACATTATTTTTCAGCTGCTTAGCTACCATGTGTTTACTTTTTTTGAAAAGGTGAAAGTGGGGATCACAGACTTCCTGATGATTTCTATTTATGGTTTGTTATAAGATCACTCATATTTCTGAATCATGTTGCAGTGCGTATTCAGTTGGAGCTAATGCTTCCAGTAATGGCAGTACACCTTTGGTACCCGACAAACAGTCCACAACATCACTTTCATCTGCTTCTTCACCAGCAGGAAAAGATTTCGATTTTTCATCCTTGACGCAAGAGTTTTTCTCAAAACGTTGAACGAGATGGCTTCAGTTGACTCTTGCGTGAGCAGTTAACTGGGAAAGTAGTTACTGCAGTTCTGTTTTTGTCCTTTGTTTGGGGTTTTGTAAGCTATTGACTGTAGGCGATCAGTTTGAACCTACTTTTGGTTCGTTTGTGTATCATTGTAATAAATTGGTCGTCCAGCGGATGACCTTTTTTTTCACAGGTCTTATTCGTAATATTGGTAATATTCTTAGAATTATATTGTTGTCTATATATCAGCGTACAATTTTTTGTTGTACATTCTTGAGTACACTTGAAGTATGACGATCGTTTTGAAAGATGCTGGAGTTCGGTACTCAAGTATTTTTTTTTTTCCAAGATTTTTTTTGTACATAATTTAGTGTATATAATTTGGTAAAAGAGAAGTGTGCGTGCCCTCGAGGAATCCATTAAATTAAAGTATTTAAATAGTCTCACCTTATATGAGTCAATGAGCACCACATCCATCATTGTGTTTGAAATTTCGATTTCTGTAAAGGTCCAAGTGCATCATCATCGTGAAATGTTCGTCATCACGTCTGATATAGAACGTAATACGAACAGGAAGAACACGAGATACTCTCTCGTAAATACTCAACAGAATTCTTCAATCAATCGTTAAATCACCGTCAACTACAATAGAGAGTAGAATAATATATAGTCCTAAACCCCTAAAACTCTTGTCTTGCTAAACAAGATAAATCTCAATAATATTTATTTTCCTAATCCCAAATATCATAAATAAGGAAATAGAATAATAATCATAAGATGCCAATAAAATAATTAATACAGCAGTGTAAATTATCAAATCAACGCTGGGAGCCGATCGTATTTGTCTAAAAAAGCCATTGCGAGCTCGTCAACATCAATGTCTCTTTTAATTTGTTGTGCTTGACTTTTGCCAATGTATAGTTTAATGACTAGTATTCTATCATGTACATATGCACGGATGCTTAAAATATCACAAATTATATGTATGTGTATAATATTAAAATTAAAAGTTAAATAATAATATCGCATTTTAAAACTTTTGTTATTAGTAAAAGTGAACATTATAAAAGTATTCAACTTCATCGCAATTTTGATTGCATCAAATAAAATAGATAATGTAGTTTTCATAAATTTAAGAGACCCTAAACTACTAATTATCTTAAAAGGTATTATTATTATTATTTATGAAATTTTAAGATATTTGTTACACCACTAAAGTCAATTAAAATTATTCTGATCATTAAAATTTTTAAGATATTTGTTATACCACTAAAGTCAATTAAAATTATTCTGATCATTAAAATTTTTAACATGTTTGGTCAACATTCTTTAAAAATCAAATTATTCTGATTTTCGCGAATTAAAATTATTCTGATCTGATTAGTGTCCAGATTATGTAATTAGTGTAAGAAAATAATTAATGCTAATGAGTAACGGGTTATGGCAAGAAAGTGTCACGTAGTTATTTTTAAATAGATTTTATTTAATGTTGAGCCAGTAATCTATATATATATAGTTACTGGCTGATGCATTTAATAAAAAACTTAATAAAACCTATTTTCATTTTCCTCCAAAAGGAGTTATATTTTTTTAATTAACTATTCACTAATCTGCTAAAACCGTTACACCTTAATATATATATTTTTATTATTTATTTTTTGGATCAGTGACTAAATTAATTCTAAATTTGGTAGCAAAATATTCAAATGTGTAACAACTAATGTTTGGTTGTATTGTTGGAAGAAAAATATGATTGACACATATTTTTTTTTTCTAAAAATCAGAGACACCAATAATTTTTTTATTTATGTTAATTTTCATATTTTCTTAATATATGGCACAAATATATAAATTATTTTATTTATGTTACTAATGTAAACGTTGTATGGTTAAAATAAAATTTAAATCTCAATTAATTTTGAATGATAAAAATAACATCAGAAAAAGTAATAATTTTTATATGATAGAAGTACATGTATAATTAATAATTACAAACAAAAACGTGTTTTATATCTATGCAAATGCAAAGGATCGAATACTAGTTCTATATATATATATATATAGGGGATGGATCCAATGAGACCACTCCTTAAAATGAGTACGTGAGACTCAATCTTAGCCACTCATTTTGTCTAGATCAAAATCAATTAAAATATACATTAATTACATAATAAAATAGTTGACCGTTGACTCCGGCGTTGACCGTTGACTTCCGGCGTTGACCTGTTGTATTGAAATAAATAACCTAGCAACAAAAGACACTCAACCTTGAGTGGTGTAGTGGTTGCATTGCTTGTCTTGCCTCCATGAGGTACCAGGTTCAAATCCTATGGGTTACAATTTTTTTATAAAAAAAAAAATACAACTAACTTAGCAACATCAAACAACTAACCTAGCAACAAAACACAACTAACTTAGCAGCAACAAAACACAACTAACTTAGCAGCATCAGACAACTAACCTAGCAACAAAACACAACTAACCTAGCAGCAAGAAAAAACAACTAAACTAGCAACAAAGACAACTAACCTAGCAACAAAACACAACAAAACACAACTAACCTAGCAGCAAGAAAAAACAACTAAACTAGCAACAAAGACAACTAACCTAGCAACAAAACACAACTAACCTAGTAGCAAGAAAGAAATAACCTAGCAACAAAAGACAACTAACCTAGCAGCGAAAAGAGCCACTTACAGACCGTCATCCCACCGCCGCCACCACAGCCGGCGGCGGCATTCCCTAATTATTCATTAACGTTGAATTTCGACCCACTTCGCTTCTCTGTTAATTTTCTTTCCCACCGCTCGATTATATGTATCTTTCAACAGTCCCAAACATCGCGTCGCCTTACATTACCTACGGAAAGCTCCTCTCCAAGCTCGCTCAGACCAAGTCCGTAAACGAAGGCCTAAAAGTCCACGCCCACCTCATCAAATCCGGACTATTCGAGGGCGACAAACACCGCAGTCATTTGGTGAACCTGTACGCAAAGTGTAAGTTCTTCGGCCACGCACGGAACTTGATCGACGAAAGTCCCGAGCCGGACTTTGTCTCCTGGTGCTCGCTGGTCTCCGGGTACGTCCAGAATGGGCTTGGAAAGGAGGCCATTCTCTCCTTTCGCGAGATGCGATCTCTGGATGTCAGGTGCAATGAATACGCCTTGCCCAGCGTGCTCAAGGCTTGTTCAGAAACAAACAACTTCACCTTCGGGAAACAGGTTCATGGACTCGTGCTCGTGACAGGTTTCGGGTCGGATGTGTATGTTGGAAATACTTTGGTAGTTATGTATGCAAAATGTAATATTTTTTTGGGTTGCAAGAGATTGTTTGAGGATATAGAGGAGAGGAATGTGGTCTCCTGGAATACTTTGCTTTCGTGTTACGCTCGGGCAGATTTTTTAGTGAGGCAATGGGTTTGTTTGGGGAGATGGTTTGTGGTGGAGTTAGGCCGGATGAGTACTGCTTGTCGACTGTGTTGAACGCTGCAGCGGGGATTGGAGATATCGATCAGGGGAAGAAGGTTCATGGCTATCTTATAAAGCTTGGTTATGAAGGTGATCAGTTCTCTCTGAATGCGTTGGTTGATATGTACACAAAAGTGGGCGATTTTAAAGATGCAATTGATGTTTTTGGTAATATTCCGGAACCTGATATAGTTTCTTGGAATGCGCTAATTTCTGGTTGTGTATTGCATGGATATTACGACCAAGCTTTGGCATCTTTAGAACGAATGCAGAGATCAGGTGTAAACCCGAATGTGTTTACGTTACCAAGCGCCCTTAAAGCATGCGCGGCGTTAGCTGATAGGAGATTGGGCAAACAATTGCATGCCAGGTTGATTAAGATGGAGATAATGATGGATCCATTTGTTTTTGTAGGCCTAATTGACATGTATTGCAAGTGCCAACTGATGAAACATGCATTAATGGTGTACCGTTTGATGCCAGAGAAAAACTTGGTGGCAATGAATGCAATGATCGCTGGGCATACACTAAATGGGGAGAATTGGGAAGCTTTAACCCTGTTTACGGCTATGTACAATCAAGGAATGGAATTTAATCAGGCAACTTTACTAGCTGCCCTGAATACAGTTGCTAGTTTGGAGGCGCTTATTGTCTCCAAACAGATTCATGGACTCATTGTGAAATCTGGCTACCAAGCTGATAGTTTCATTTTAAACAGCTTGGTCGATGTGTATGGAAAATGCAAGCAGGTTCATGATGCGGGTAGGATTTTTGAAGAATGCCCGGTTTGGGATTTACCATCTTATACCTCGTTAATGACGACCTATGCTCAATGTGGACAAGGGGAAGAAGCTTTAAAGCTCTATCTAAAGGTTCTGGACAGGGGTCTTGCACCAGATTCTTTTATTTGCAGTTCTCTACTCAATGCCTGTGCAAATTTATCAGCTTACGAACAGGGGAAGCAAATCCATGTTCATGTCCTGAAGCTGGGGTTCATGTCTGATTCTTTTGCTGGGAATTCACTTGTCAATATGTATGCCAAATGTGGAAGTATAGAGGAGGCGGGTCGTGCTTTTGATGAGGTTCTTGAGAAAAGTGTCATATCATGGTCCGCAATGATTGGTGGGCTCGCACAACACGGCCATGGTAAACAGGCACTTCATTTGTTCGATGATATGTTGAAAGACGGTGTTTCCCCCAATCACGTGACATTAGTTAGTGTCCTTAGTGCCTGTAACCATGCCGGTCTAGTTGAAGAGGCCCAATTGTATTTTGACACAATGAAAGAGAGATTTGGCATCGATCGAACTCAAGAACATTATGCTTGCATGATTGATGTTCTTGGCCGGGCGGGGAAGTTGGATAGAGCAATGAATCTGGTGAACGGTATGCCATTTGAAGCAAATGGGGCCATTTGGGGGGCGCTTCTAGGGGCTGCCAAAACCCACAAGAACGTGGAGCTTGGGGAGCATGCAGCCAACATGCTTCAAACCCTAGAACCCGAAAAATCAGGGACCCATGTTCTCTTGGCAAATATCTATGCCTCAGCAGGATTATGGGATAATGTTGCAAAAGCACGAAGATTAATGAAGGATAGCAACGTGAAGAAGGAGCCGGGGATGAGCTGGATGGAGGTGAAAGATAACATACACACATTCATAGTCAGGGACAAAAGCCATCCTAGAAGTGAAGAGATTTATGCAAAACTTGAGGAATTGGGACGCAAGATGGAAAAAGACGGCTATGTTCCTATGATAGAAACTGACCTCCATCACGTGGAGAAGAAAGAGAAGGAACTCCTGCTCTCGTTTCACAGTGAAAAACTTGCGGTGGCTTTTGGACTGATTGTGACCCCACCAAGAGCCCCCATTAGGGTGAAGAAGAATCTCCGCATATGTGTGGACTGCCACACGGTGTTCAAGTACATATGTAAGATAGAATCGAGAGAAATAATTATTCGGGATATCAACCGATTCCACCACTTCAGGGATGGATTATGTTCATGTGGGGATTATTGGTGACCTTAATTTGAGTAATGATACACTCATGGTCTTTTATCTTGTAAAGAGAAGCTAGCTGATGGGCATATTTGGTACTCATTCTCCTTGGAGAATGGAGGACTATACTTCGAGGTTTAAAAAAAAACCTAGCAGCGAAAAGAAATAACATAACCTAACAATAAAAGACAACTAACAAAGACAACTAACCTAGCAACAAAACACAACTAACCTAGTAGCAAGAAAGAACTAACCTAGCAACAAAAGACAACTAACCTAGCAACTACAGATAACTAACCTAGCAGCAAGAAAGAAATAACCTAGCAACTTAAGACAACTAACCTAGCAGCATCAAACAACTAGCCTAGCAGTAAGAAAGAAATAACCTAGCAACAAAAGACAACTAACCTAGCAGCAAGAAGGAAATAACCTAGCAACAAAAGACAACTAACCTAGCAGCATCAGACAACTAACCTAGCAACAAGAAAGAACTAACCTAGCAACAAAAGACAACTAACCTAGCAGCAAGAAAAAAATAACCTAGCAACAAAACTCAACTAACATAGCAGCTACAAATAACTAACCTAACAACAGCAAACAACTAACCTAGCAACAAGACACATCTTTCGCTTCTGGATGACGATGACCTCCTTGGAGACGACATGGACCAGCCGGACGCCACGCCCAGGAGAGAGTCCATCCACCTATCCGACGATAGTGCGCGTGATGCTGGTCCTTTGACCGTGAACGCATCTAGCCCGGTCCGATCTTCGGATTCGAGAGCTACTGCCGCCACCGCCCCCCCGAAAGGGGATGAGTCGGCCCACCCCACCCCTGCCGAGATTGGGGACTCGGTCGAGCTTATAGCCAGCTCCCAGCCTCCTCCTAGCGGCGAGCACCCGAGTGGTCCGCCTGCTGGACACCCTCTTTCACCCATCCCAGAGCAGATATGCAGACTTAACCGCGCGCAGCATGACGTCTCGTGCGAGAGTTTCGCCTCTAGTGCTTTTCTTCACTTAGACAGACAGGAGACAGCCCCGGAGATGGGGCAACCCGCTAGTGCTGCTACAGGTCAGTCTGTCCAGCCAGACGACTCACAGGCCACGAGTACATACCGAGGCAGACAGACCTCGAGGACCAGAACCATGCAGCACACGAGACGGCGGATGATCTCCCCTGCTATTGGACCCTTCCGCCGCACGACACGACGGACGACCTCCCATTCTTTAGGTGGCCCGAATCAGCCTCGCCATAGGCGGACTACGTCCGGTGGCTCTTGCGACCGTTGATATGTCCATCACAACCATTACATGGAATGGCCGTGGCCTGGCGAACAGGGCTACTCTTTCTCACCTTCATTCTCTCATTCGTGACCACAGAGTCGATTTTGTTGGCTTTATTGAGCCGATGATTCGCACTCCTTCTTTTGACTACTACTCGCGTCGTCTGGGCTTCCATTCGGGCGTGGGTAATATTTCGCACAAGATCTTCTTCTTCCACTCGCGTGACTACACTTGTCGGGTCCTCCGCGACACCGATCAGGTGCTTCACGTAGAGATTTCCGCTGCCCATCTCCCGGAGCCCATCTTTCACACCTTGGTTTATGCCAAGTGTACTAGGGTCGGGCGATATGATCTTTGGGACACCCTGCGTGAGATTGCCGAGAGTATGGAGGGATTGCCATGGATGGTTAGTGGCGATTTCAACATCTTTCTGCACCCCGATGAGCGCGTGGGTGGCCGCACGGACCGATCCCGAGAGATGTGGGATTTTGCACAGACTGTGGCGGACTGCGAGTTGCTTGATGCTGGATGCGAGGGTGAGCCCTTCACGTGGGTTAGGGACAACCTCAAGGAGAGGCTCGACCGTGCTTTGATTTCTGAAGCGTGGTCGAAGGTGTTTGCGGTCACGACCGTCACGCACCTCACTCGATTTGGGTCTGACCATTCACCCCTCCTCATTAGATGTCGTTTTTCGAGCAATCCTCGCCGCGCTTCCTTTAGGTTCCAAAACATGTGGGTTCGCCACCACTCCTTCCACGACACTGTCAGGGATTCCTGGCTTCAGCCGACTGGGCTCTTCGGGATGCGCAATCTCGAGTCGAAGCTCGGCAGACTGCGGCGTCGGTTGAGACAGTGGAACTGGGATGTTTTTGGAAACCTTCATCACCGCTTTACTGCAGCTCAGAGTGCGCATGCGTCGGCTGAGCGGGCCTATGACCTGGATCCCACTCCGGAGAATAGGACCGCCATGCACCGCTGCCACGCCGAGTACCAGCTCCGACTCCTTATGGAGGAGGACTTCTGGAAGCAGAAGGCGACTGTTCGCTGGGTGGCCGAGGGCGAACGGAACACTAGGTTCTTCCAGGGCTACGTTAGGCAGAAGCGTGCTAAGTCGTACATCCATAGCATCGAGGCTAATGGGTCATCCTTGACCCAGGAGGCTCAGATTCGGGAGTCGGCTGTTGCTCACTTCCAGACCCTCTTCACCTCTGACAGAGGGTCCCTCGTGGCCCCGAACGCTTCTTTTTTCCCCACCATCCCTCCTTCGGTCGATCTCATTGGCCTCTGTGAGCTCCCGAGCAGGGAGGAGGTTAGGGATGCTGTATTCGGGATTGATCCCAACAGCGTTTCTGGCCCGGATGGTTTCTCCTCCCTCTTCTATCAGGTCTGCTGGGATATTGTCGAGACTGACGTCCAGGAGGCGGTGCTGGACTTTTTCTCCGGCCTCCGGATGCCGGATTCCTTCACGTCTACCTCTGTCGTCTTGATCCCCAAACGACCCAACCCGAGCTCTTGGTCCGATTACAGGCCCATCAGCCTGTGTAACGTGACCAACAAGCTCATTTCGAAGATTCTTAACGGCCGTCTTTCCCCTCTTCTCCCCTCTCTCATCTCTCCGAACCAGAGTGGATTCGTCAAGGATCGGGTCATTAGTGATAATATCCTTTTGGCCCAGGAGATGATCCACGACATCTCCCGAGCTGGAAGCGGGCTCCGAATATCGCGCTGAAGCTGGACATGGCTAAGGCGTATGATAGGGTTGAGTGGCCGTTTCTTAGGGAGGCGTTGGCTAGGATGGGATTCCCTGAGCGTTGGATCAGCTTTGTGGAGGCGTGTGTGGAGCATTGCACGTTCTCGGTCCTGATTAATGGCAGCCCCACCGATTTCTTTCCCTCATCTAGAGGCCTTAGACAGGGCGACCCTCTTTCCCCTTCCCTCTTCGTTCTTGCGGCGGACTACCTCTCTCGCTGCCTTGACGGCTTCATCCGCGACTCTCCCCATATGACCTATAGCACCTGTGGCTATGGTCCTACCGTCTCTCACCTCTCTTACGCGGATGCCATCATTATCTTCACCCGGGCGGATGATGATGGACTGGTCGAGCTCATGCGCCTTTTGGAGCACTATGGCTTGGTCACCGGTTAGCTGGTCAGCGTGCAGAAGAGCACCTTCATCCTTTCATCTGCCACAGTGGACAGGTGGGCTCAGCGGGTCCACGACATTACTGGCTTTGCGCGTGGCGACCTTCTCATTACCTACCTCGGGGTCCCTTTATATAAGGGTAACCTAACGAGAGCGCTCTTTGCGGGCGTCAGACAGAGGATGATCGACAGGATCTCTGGTTGGTCGCATAGATATCTTTCTTTCGGTGGTCGGCTAGCGCTGATCAAGAGCGCTCTTAGCTCTCTTCCGATTCACTTGCTTATGGTCCTCGACCCCCCTAGGTCTACTCTTGACGAGCTTGACCAGATTATGGCTCGTTTTTTTGGGGTTATGAGGACGGGTCTGGGAGGGGGAGACGTACTCACTGGGTGAGTTGGGACTCTATCTGCCGCCCCCTCCCAGAGGGTGGCCTTGGCATCCGCCGCCTTAGGGACATTGTTACAGCTTTCTCATACAAGCTATGGTGGCGCTTCAGGGAAGGAAAGTCGCTTTGGGCTCAGTACCTTCGCGGCAAGTACTGCCCTAGACGTGCCAACCACCCTTGTTGGGTCACGGCTGTTGATCATGATAGCAGACAGTGGCGGCGCCTCACTAGGGTCGGGAGGCGAGCCCAGGATCACATCTTTTGGGTTTTGGGCGGGGGCGATGTCAGTGTTTGGGATGAGTGGTGGGTAGGTGATAGGCCGTTGTCTAGGGATAGGCAGGTGTCGCATTCCCCCTACCTGCTCGTGAGCGACCTCTGGACGGACGGGTCGTGGGATAGGGGGAAGCTTGATAGGGAGTTGGGGGCTGGTGCGGGTTTTAGCGAGCAGTTATTAGATCAGATCCAGCAGATCCCTATCTCGGGGGACGGTTCAGATAGCATGAGGTCGAGACTTACATCATCAGGTGTGTTTTCTACTACCTCGGCTTGGGAGCAGATAAGGCTGAGGGATCGGCCTAATCTCCTCTTCGGGGCTATCTGGAGTGACCTTTTTACGCCTACTATTTCGGTATTCCTTTGGCGCCTTCTCTTGTGCCGGATACCCATCGATACTGTGCTACACGCGAGGGGGGTCTCCTTCCCCTCTCGGTGTGTGTGTTGTTCTGAGACCGGAAGCCATGAGACTGAGACCTTTACCCACCTTTTTCTAGAGAGTGAGATTGTGAGGAGAGTGTGAGAGCATTTTGCCACTTGGACTCATATATCCCTACCCACCACATACAGTTTTTTTGAGCTCCTGAGTTTTTTCTCACAGAGCACACACCTTAGACACGTGGGCTTCCTCATTCCTTGTCTGATCCTTTGGTTCACCTGGACAGAAAGGAATAGTGCGAAGCATAGGGACATTACTTTTATGTTTTCTCACATTGTTTTGCAGGTTGAGAGACACATTTCACTCCTCATCTCATTGGGCAGGCTCACGGCTCGAGACTGGACAGGCTGCATGCCACCGCACCGCTACATGGTGGCCCCATCATCGCCTGTTCGGACTCCTCGGGCCAGAGCTGTTGTTTGGCTTCGACCTGACTCTCCGTGGGTCAAGCTGAACACTGATGGCTCATTTGATCGTCACACTGGAGTTGCCGGAGGAGGAGGCCTGATTAGAGACCATAGCGGCGCCCTCATCACTGCTTTCCACGCGTCCATTAAGGCCTCCTCGAGCTACGACGCAGAGATTCAGGCACTACAGGTTGGCCTACAGATTGCTGCCCACCTTTCTAGTCATATATGGATCGAGCTGGATGCTGCGGCTGTCGCCACCCTCCTGACTTCGGGCCATCAGGGCTCGTGGCAGATTCAGCACTCACTTATGCGCATTAGAGATATACTTCGGTCAGTCCACCACAGGATTACGCACATTTTCCGCGAGGGGAACAGACCTGCTGACTACCTTGCCAGTCTTGGTGCCACCATACCCCATATACATACGTTCCAGAACGACACTGCTCCACTCCGCCTTCGCACGCTTGTTCGGATGGATCAGCTTGGATATCCATCTTTCCGCTTTCAGTAGATTAGGTTTTCTTTGTTGTCTTTTCATTTCATTAGATTCTCATTTTCTTTTTCGGGCACCTGTTAGCCCATAGACAGAGTTTGTATTTGTTTCGCTAGTGAGACCTTGTAGACTGNGCCGGAAGTCAACGCCGGAAGTCAATGGTCAATGCCGGAGTCAACGGTCAATGGTCATAATAATATTTAAATAATTAAAAATAAAGAATTAAATAATAAAAATAAAAAATTATTATTTAAATCAAGATCTAAATCTTGTGGCTAGGAATGAGTCTCACGTCCTCACTTTAAATAATGGAATGCATTGGAACCAATCCCTATATATATATATATATATATATATATTGGCCCTAATTCATGTAATGAATGAAAATAGAAGATACGTAGAGAAGTTATTTGAATTTTGGTTAAACTAGTACAGTGCACGTGTCATATACATGGTGGTAAAATTTTTGAGCAATTAGTTTTTTAGTATTAATTTTTTGAACAAATTATTACGGAAATAGAATAAAACTAATTAAATGTACTCCTATCATGAATATTAAAAAAAAATATAATGATATCATAGTATAAAAGGAATAAAAAATAATAATGTGTCAATGTAAAATAAATAGAATATAAAAATGTACTCACATTTCTTTTTAAGACTGTCGATTTCTCATAATCTTTAAATTTAGTGAGACTAACTATCATATTCTTTTATCTTAGTGAATGCCCGTGTTCCTTTATTCATGTTCTCACATCATTTATTCACGTTCTACTATAATGAGGCGTCTCTATCTGCTTCTATATCATTTAGGCCGATTGTAGAATTTGGTGGGCTTTCTTTCATTTTCTTATCATGTGTAGGTTGTACTCATGCGGTTGCAACATCCGCCACTACACTCTACTGTCCCTTTTCACTGTACAATTTATGATGACAAGAATTATAAATTAGAATTAGGCCGAGTCTAGTAAGCTCAATCCCATTTAGGACCTACACGCTTCTTCTCCCGAATCAATATAAATGAAAAAAATATTTAAATTTGAATCTCAAAAGATGTACTCCCTCCTATTCAAATAAAATGTCGTTTTGAGAAGTTGCACATAAATTAAGATTTTTTTATTTCCCACTAATAACCCTCTTTAATGAAAATTTATAACGTGAACCATTAGTGAAAAGTAAATTATGATTTATCTGTTCCACAAGT
>BKCP01011292.1:519021-536908 GCA_008636005.1 Striga asiatica | reverse complement strand
AAGGGCTTGCAAAAGCGTGGACCCAGTACAAAGAAAAGGAAAAATAAAAAAGTTTAAATTGAAAAACTCATTGTCTTCTACATATTTCCTCCTCAATATGTTTGTAATTCCATTTCTTCAACACCTTACAAATTTGGAGCTAAAATTTCGATGAGATAAAATGAAAATTATCATTCAATGTTTCAAAAATTTTAACAAGAAGCCAAAATTCACAAGGAGATCTATAAATATGGATATGGATAATTTAATTGAACCACACATTATGAATAAAGATTTGCAATCGTTTCGAATATTCCGACCTATTTGAACAAACATCCTTACGACGTAGAAGATGCAGTACCAAAATCTTCAGAGAACATCATAATCGAGCTAAATGTCGACGAAAACCCAAAAATTGGATACACTGTTATCAAGCTCGACATAAATCAGTTCTTCGAAGATGATGACGAAGCGAGGTTCGATTCATCTGTGGAAGAGATAATTGGTCAGCAAGCCAATGGCGAAGAAGAAAATAGAGACATAGAAGGGGTACTTCAAGGGCACATAATATCGAGTGGACAAGAGATTTTCAATGAATTCGACGACAGGACTGGTGAAGCAGGGGAAACAAGCCAAGGTGAGTTTCATTGATATTTTCTGCTTGCTTGATGTTTTTATTTTCTCCAACTTATCCTGACATGATTGATCACTGTTTGTTGTATTTTCAAGCAAAATCCAATTTTTAGTCTGAGCACGATTTGAGGTATATTAGCTTGAACCTTCCTCCATGAGCTTAGACATGAATTATGATTAATTATAAAAATGATAAATTGGTGATTTGAATGAGATTTGATTTTATGTGGAATTTACGAGATTGAATCGACTATTTTTCAATCTCGTTATCGACAAGTGATACAATGGTAATTCTAACTTTATAAATCATGTTAAATTATTTTGAGGCTTAAGTTCGAATTTGGTGATTTTTGGAGTTCATTTGATATGCGAACCGATTATGTGAATTTGGACTGTTAATGCTCATTTTTAGTTGGATGAGTTAGGGGATGAATTTGGATGCGATATTTTGACCATAAATCATGTATATGTTGAAGATGTTGTGATTTAAATTTCGTGATTTTTGGGGATCGTTTGATATAGATTAAAAATCGGGACTTTAGCCGTAAATTGTGATATTTTTAGAAATTAACCCGGTTGTGATTTAGTTGCAGTTGTTGGATGTAAATTCCTTATAAATCACATAGAACATAGGATTTAAATATTGCCTTAAAATGAGTTGGTTTTTTCGAGAATTGAGATCCCTAGTTTTATCCGGTTCTGATAACCGGGTAATTTTTGGATCCAAGTTTAATCGCCCGAACTCTAGTTCCATTTAAATAACATTGGACGTCATAACATTATAAATGAGTTCTTGGGTGTCGGGATGTGGTTGGTCGGCCGATGAGTCGCCGATGGGACCATAACCGAGCCTAAGAAAGCTACCGAGGCCTTGTGCCTCGTAGCGAGCAGAATTATCCAACCGACGTGCATTAGCACGTATCTTTAATGTGTATCGTTGTCCTGCACATGTGTCACATTCTCGTCCGATCATTGGAGCCGAGCCACCGAGTGCGCGCCCAGGCACCGAGTTTGACCGAGCCGCGCCCCTGCGCTCTGTTCAACGGCCGTGCGTCCATCCGATCTACCCCTCAACGCGTTATTTTCTGTTAGCTGTGGTCCAACCATGCCCCTGCGTCAATGACTGTGGCACCGTTTAAATCCTGTGCGTCGGTAAAGCCGTGTCAGCCGTGTTCGTGCGTGCCCCGAGTTGCTACGCCGAATCCGGACCACGGTTAAGCCGAGCTGCACATAGTCAAGCAAATGATCGGCCGCTTCCGAGTGAGCCGCCAGTCTAGTCCAGTCGAACCAGTCTGGGCAGGTGGGACAGTTCAAAGAGAATTCCAGTTCAGTCGAATCATTCCGGGCAGTCCGGACGGTTCGAGAGTTTAGTTCGGAACATCGGTTTTAGCGTGAACCGAGAATCCAGTTTTTCCGAACCAGTCAGATTTAAGTCCAGTCAGAATGTAGTACAGACTTAGAATATTTCGGAGAACTCTTGTATGCCTCAAAGACAATAAATTTTCAAAATCAACTCGTAAATTACTAAAATGAGTTTTAAATGATTTTTAAAACCGAGTGAACAAACCTAGTCAGATCAGATAATATAATTCGAGTTTTCATATTGAGCCTAGTACTTAGAATATTTTGCTCAAATATTTTTTAGCTTGAGGAGAGTCGAGCCTCCACCTGCTACCAGTTAGTCCAGCTATTTGCATTCTCCAGCAACCAGGTGGGGACCACTGTACTGTGTATATCATTGCTTTTAATTACTTATGTTGGCTGAAGTACGTGTGTAATTAAATTGATGAATGAGTGCTCCTGTCTTTGTCGAGAAATCCAGTATGACTTGGATGTGTGGGCCTGATGCTCCGTCTAAGTCTAAACTTGGGTGTGTGGCCCTGATGCCCCGCCTGAGTATCGCGTCCAGATGCTGACCTCGTGTCTTTCATGGATTTCTGTGGGATGAGACCCTTAGAGTGTGCACATGAGTACCGGTTTACCGTTAGTCCCCAGTTGATTCATGATTTGTCATTAACTGTGTTGTATATTCAGTGTCAATTACGGCAGAGCATCGTTGATTCATTTATGCTCACACCTCCCCACTAACCATTTTCAGGTGACGGAGTCCTGCGTGGCGCGTGAGCTGGAAGTGGTGGTGGTCATAAGCGATGATATTTAAATTATGTCAAGCCATGTATTATTTGAACGTGTTTGAATTATTTATGCTTGTTTATGTTTTGTTTGTTGCCTGTCTCTCTTTGTTGTTGAACTCGTACTTGCTTTCATATTCAGTATTCAGAGCAGTATTCAGAATTCCAATTTATGCATGCTTTAATTCTGAGATTTTCATGGTGCCTTATTAAAGTAATGAATTATACTCGGTTGCATGCGAAATAGTTAAAGGAGGTTAAATATTAAAGAGATAGATTAAAGTTGAGTAGCATCCCGCAGTTAGATTAAAGTATCTTTCGAAAAAGTTTAATTGAGTTTTCGAAAAAGGAAATCAGTATTTCCAATTTTATTTCAATGCGTGAAAAATTTACTATGATTTCTAGTAATAGTAGGTGGAGTGTTACAACTGGTATCTCACCCCTATATATAGGAGTGACCTTTACTATTTAAGCATGATTTCCATTACTATACTCTTGAGAACTGAGTTTGGAGTGAGAGTTACTATACTTACGCATCGGAGACTCTTCACCGAAAAACCCCTCTGGTGTGAGAGTTTTTGCAGGTACTTGGCGTTCTACCGGCGAGAAAAATGAAGGTGGGCCGATTTCTAGCCGGTTGGAAGTCAGACGTACATTAACGATGTTAATAATTTACAAGATAATCAATTCTAATTTATAACATTAAAATTTCTAAGTTCTAACATAATAATAATAAATTCTAACTTATAAGATAATCAATTCAAAGTTCTAACATAATGATAATAAATTCTAACCTATAAGATAATAAATTCTGACTTATAATATAATAATTTCTGAATTCTAACATAATGATAATAAATTCTAACTTATAAGATAATAAATTCTGACTTATAACATAATAATTTCTACTAACATAATATTTTTCATGAATAAAATTAACTAATTAAAAAAAAAAAGAAAACTGGTTAGCGAAATCGGCGATTGCGGCTAAGCTCAATTGCGGCCGACTGACTATGTAGGCCGAGCATGGTCATGGTCGGCCGCAAATTGCGGCCGCTAATGGACACGACCATCATATCCGGCCGACCCCGACTTAGAGCGACCGCAATCGCCGGTCGACCGGTGGCGGTCTAGCCGATTTCGCCGGCCGGCTGGCCGAAAAATGCACCTCGTGGGACGATATTTTCTCGCCAGAAATTGCATGGGTTCAGAGAATTTACTATTTGTTTTGAGTTTTTTTGAAAAATAACAGTGGAGAAATGGTTCAAGGAGGGTGGTACGTAGTAATAGGGGACGGTGAATAGTAACAATACTCTTTTAAAACCTGTATAGAAAAATATAAGGGGAAAAAACAAACAATGCAGATGGGAATGTGTAACGCCCTGTTTTATTTTAATGAATTTACCGAATTTATTTATAAAAATCAGAGTTAATTTTTCGCAAATCTCAATTTAAAATTAAAATCTCAATGTGCGCTACTTAAACACCAAGGACAGTTAACCAAAAATACCAACACATCAGATTAAACCTACACATATATAACTAACAGATATAAAATTTAAACCAAGCATTTATTGAGTTCCCAAATAATCACAAAGTTAAAAGAAAACATAATTCGAGGGTTCAATCTGACAATATCGAAGTATCCAAATTAAAGCAGGAAATAGTCAAAGTCAACACGACAGTTCAAGAATAGGCGGAAGCATATATAATAAAAAGCATCAACCAATGACCACCACTTGATCGTCCTTTCGCCACCGCCACCAGCTCAGCTCAACCTAAAGAAAAGAAGAAGAGACAACAGAAAAATAATGGGGGTGAGCAAACCATCATGCTCACCATTATCGCACAGTTTATCTCGCATAAAGATTTAAAAACAATAACACAATATGCATAGAATCCAAGGGCTAACTCCCTACATGGCACTATCGCAAACCTCCTATGCACATACAACAACCTTCCGATCACAACACGACAAGGAAGTAACTGGAAACCTTCCCATCTCCGAATACAACGGGCCTGGGATCCCTTACAGTACACAGTAGAGCTGTTTTTCCCCTTCACGAATATCATAAGGACCGAGGCGTCCACCTCCAGAATCAACTACGGGCTGGTGACCTCTTACTGTTTATGCATTCCTCAAAGGCACTAACAAACGGGACACTTAGACTAGGGTTCTCATGCATACACAATTTTCGAGCGAAACATTTATACGAATAATGAGTGCGATAATTGAAGATACTACTTAAATGTACCCACCTGGTTGAAGTGAAATCACGAATACAAGTCTCGAATGCAGGTGAGGTCAACACCTCAAAACACCTACATTAAGTCAAGATACTACAATCAACATTTTATCTTGACCTAAAAAGGAAATCACAATCAAACTTAATCGAACTTGATTCAACTAAGTTGTTCGTGAAGTCCTGTGGACATTGGAACTCTTGGACTTAGACTCGACCAAACCAAATATGGAAGTTCACACAAATTTACATAAAAGGGTAATCCAAACAAGTCAAAAGAATAACATGCGAGTCGGTTCTCATATTTTAACACAATAAACTACGTAATGAAATAATTGTGAGAAAATCACATATTCAAGATGGTCCAGCAACCCAACGAGTTAGGCTCTGAAATTTTAACACAAAATTTACCTCACTGAACTTAGTCAAAATACCAAATTTCAGCCCTTAACTCAAAACACACGATTTTTTATAAAATTCAAACAAGTTTACAACGAAAACGAGCATAAACTTGCAACCTGACCTAATGCACGAATTAAGACTTGAAATTTTAACACAAGTAGCTACAACATGTGAGGACTAACATAAAATTTTCAACTATTAACATTTTTTTTTTCCAAAACGATAGGGATTCTATTTATAAAACTCAAACGAGAACAAAGTTCTAATACAAAGAGAGACCCTACTCAACCGGAAACTTAACAACATGAGAAGCAGACCAAGGGTGGCCTAGAACCTCAACAAATACACATGAGAAACTACTAAAGGAATTAAGAGTCTTAACCACTGCAAAAGCCTAGCTAAACTCTTAACCCAAAACAAAGAAAGCTACATAAAAACTACAGACAATCCATAGAAACAGCAAAACAAACAATGATGGATTACACAGGGAGATCAACATGCATGAACAAAGTCTGACAAATCTTTCTGAGCTGCTCTAATGAGAACATGTACTGGGAGTTAGGTCTTTTGAAAAATCCACAAATTCCTTGATTTCTAGAGCCACCAAAGGACACAGGTGGACAATTGGATTCTTGCTTCAGATACATCAGAGGTATTGAGAGAACAAACTCCTTGCCACCAAACCCTAAATGAGTGAGTGGAGCTGTTGAGTCCCTCCCAATTCAGTGGAGCCTTTTCCCATACTCTGCATGCCCTTAGACAAGTGAATAAGATATGTTCAACTGTCTCTGGCTCTTCTCTACAAAGAGAACAAATAATATCAATGTCAACACCTTTTTTCACCAGGTTAGTGGCCACTGGAAGGGTATCAGATAAACATTTCCAAAGGAAATGCTTTATCTTTCCTTGTATTTTCAAGCTCCAGCCTCTGTAAGTGGTAGTACTCCTTTGTGCTGCATTACTGCTTTCAGGCCTGTCAAGTTTCAAAATCTTTTGTAATGAGAGGTATGAGTAAGTGCTGGCCACAAAAAAATGTCCTCTCTTTTCCAATCCCCAGTACACTCTATCATTCATGTCTTTGTTAATTGATTTGATGCTCAAGATTGCCTCACTGTCAGTGTCATTGAAGACTTGCCTTATCAGCCACTCATTCGAGTCCTTCCCATCAGCATTCATTAGATCCTTGACCCATATAAGGTGTCCTCTGGCTATCTCAATCATTTGAGGTGTGGTCTGTGGGAGCTGAGGAATCCAGTTCAGATCACTGATTCTTGTTTGAGCTCCACTCTTTATTTCAGTTTTCAGTCCTTTTGCAAACACAAACAGCACATCAATCCATGAGTTCCATAGCCATGACCCTTTTTGAGATTTGACAACTTCAAGAATGGACCAGTCTGGAAAGTATCTATCTTTGAATATTTTGAAAACTCGCAGCTCAGGTTTGGTAGCTATCCTCCAAAGTTGCTTGCAGATTAGAGCTTCATTAATCAGTCTTTTGTCAAGAAAACCAAGTCCCCCATTCAGCTTTGGTAATGTCAAGAGGTTCCAGCTCCTCCAGTGAATACCTTTACCATTGTTCTCTCCATTTTGCCACCAAAATTCAGCACACAGTTTGGAAACATCATTGCATAGAGTAATGGGAAGCTTGTAGCAAGACATGGTAAAGATAAGAAGTGCTTGGATAACTGATTTGAGAAGAGTCTCCTTACCTGCTGCTGATAGGAACTTTGATTTCCAATTCTGTAACTTGTTTTTGATGGAGGAAAGAATGTAATCAAATGTCTCTTTCTTGGATCTGCCAATCCCAAGTGGCAATCCAAGGTATCTGGTTGACCTATGTGAGGCAATGCCATTCAAAGTTCTGCAAATGCTGGCTTGAAGAGGTTGAGGTACATTTCTGCTGAAAAAAATGGCAGATTTGTGCAGATTGACTTGTTGACCTGTAAAGAGTCTATTTCTCCAGTAGAGTTAAAAGAATTCTGGCTTAATCATTTCCAGCCTTGCAAAAGAACAAAGAAACATCGACAAAGAGAAGATGAGAGAGTGTAGGGCCATTTCGAGACAACTTGAGCCGCTTCAGATTACCCAGGTTAATAGCTTCCATGATTAGAGAAGATAACAATTCAACAACTACAATGAATAGACAAGTGGGCAAGGGATCCTCTTGCCTTATTCCACGAGATGGAGATACAAAGCCACAGACTTGCCCATTCACTTTAAAAGAAATAGTAGATGTAGACACACAGGTCATAATTAACTGAACAAAATTTCTGTGAAAGCCCATTTGTGTCATTATCTTCCTAATGCTCATCCACTCAACCCTGTGAAATGCTTTTACAAGGTCTATTTTTAAAGCCATAAAGTAATTCTTGCCTGAGGTGTGTCTATTCAGGAAGTGAAATGCTTCTTGATCTATGATCACATTATCCATTAATTGCCTATCTTTTACAAAATCAGACTGATATAGACTTATGCAATCATTGAAGCAGGTCTTAAGCCTTTGAGCAAGAATTTTGGAAATTGTTTTGTAAACAATGCTGCATACCAATTGGTTTGTATTGCCCCAATGTTTCAGGATTAAGTGTTATTTGAATTAGGGACAATATGGTATGATTCCAGTATTGCAACATGGTACATGTTTGGAAGAAACTCATGATAGCTTCCACAAAATCAACTTTGATGATGTTCCAGCATTGATTTGATGGTAAAACAGTGCACTCATTCCTTCTCCACCTATCTGGATGTAGACTAAAAAGTGCATTCTTTATTTCAAGTTCAGTCACTGGCTTGAGAAGGTCTTTATTCATGTCCTCTGAGATTGTTTTAGGAATTAGGTGCAGAAGAGAGTCTCCTTCCCAACTTCCTTCAGAGGAGAAAAGCTGAGAGTAGAATTAAAAGATGTGGGATACAATGTCTTGGTGTGAAGTGAGCTGTCTGCCTTGTGTAGTAAGAAGTCTGGTAATTGCATTCTGTCTCCTCCTTTGAGATGTATAGGCATGAAGAAACTTTGTATTACCATCTCATTCCTTGAGGCATTTGAGCCTTGATTTTTGCTGCCAGTGGTTCTCTTCAAATAGATGAGCCTTGTCCAGTTCATTTTTAGTTGATTCCCACAGCTCCCAGTTGTCCCCTGTTTTATTTGGTCTGAGCTGTTCTAATCTTCTGGACAGAGCTGCTATCTTCTGTTGATTTTGAGTTTTGAACTTGGAACTCCAAATGAGCAGTGCCAAACGGGTTTGCTTGATCTTCTTCTTAAGTCTGAAAAATGGCCAAAGCATGAAAATGACCAAGCAGCTGCAACAGTTTCTTGAAATCCATCCATGCCTAGCCACCTCCAATCAAAGTGAAAACGAGCTTGCTTTCTTTCTTTTGGTTGGCCACTGTCAAGAATAAGCATGGAGTGATCTGAAGAACTTTAACCTCATTTAACACTGTGGAATTGGGGAAAGCCAAAAGCCAATCAAAAGATGCAAAAGCTCTATCTAGCTTTTCTTCAACTAGTATTTTTCCGAGCCAAACCAGATCAGTTAAGCATATCAGTATTATTTCCGGACTTAGAATTATTTCTGTGAACCCTTAGAGCGTTCCTTTATATCCGGATGAGTAATCTGATAGAGTAGAGCATCCTAGCATATTTTTGAGCATATGACGAGCATAGTACTTAGTATATTTGTTTGCTTATATTTTTATGTAGCTTGAGGAGTCAGCTACCAGCATAGCCGCACTTACTCATTTTCAAAACCGATCAGGTGGGGATCCAGTCTGGGTTATACATTGAGTTTAATAGTCAATATCACGTTCAGGTATGTATATGAGTTTTATCCACTTTGGGTTAAGGCCCAGTTTGCCTTCCCTATGTTCTGGTGGTGGCCCAGTTTGCCCTAGTTATACCATCAGAGTGTGCACACGGTTACCGGCCAGAGTGTTCCGGGAGTTACCGGCCAGAGAGTTCCGGGAGTTACAGTTTACTTATATATACCAGTTTGTGATATCATTATTAATAATGCTGTTTACTTTAGAATGGGTTTTTATGGAGTACAAGTGGACCGTACTCACCCCCACTTTATATTTTCAGATGGCAGGGTCGGCGGGCAGGCGTGAGTCAAGCGGTGGTGGTGGTGGTCGTGAGTTCCGCACGAAAGCTGTTCCCGGGACATTTGTTTAAACTGTTTGTAAACTAAATAATTCCACGCATTTCAGACTTCCGCTATGCTTGTGTTTATTTTCGAACATGCATGATGCTATTTTCAGACTTAAATAATTTTACCCGGTTCGCCAGTACAAACGGGTCCAGACTAATATGCATGATTCGTAAAAATATAAACCTGAATTTTTTAAGTCTAAACCAGTTGTTAGACCTAGGTTAAAGAAACGGGTTTTTAAGCAGAAAAGTCCTTAGCAGCATCCCGAGATAGTTTGCAAATGATTTCGAAAAATTTATAAGCGTTTTCGAAAGAGTGTAAATTTGCGAAAAATTGGCCCTAGTTAGCGGGGTGTTGCAGTTGGTATCAGAGCACCGTTTGTGCTTCTGAATGTTTTAAAAGACAGGGAAATTTTGCAAAACTCGACCACACCACACTCACGCCGCGCCGACTACCAGGTAAGTGCTTGCTGTAAAAGTTTTTCAAAGTTTATATAAGCAAACCGTACTATGTCTATGCTCAATAGGATTCAGATAATCCGAACTCTAGATGCTCAGATCAGTATAAGACTCTTAGTAGTATCAGTTATATCCTCTATCAGATTTCAGAACTCTAGATTCGAACTCTAGATTATCGAGTTATTTCTAGCAACTCGTCAAGAAATTTGTGCCTATTCCAGTATTCAGCGTTTCCTTTTAGCCTTATGCAATTTCATCCTCCTGTTCTGACCCAGTTACGCAGCTTATTCTCAGATGGCCCGTCGTCAGAACCAAGCTCAGAGAGAGATGTCCCAGGCTGAGGTAGTCGCTCAGTTTCGCGGCTACAACCCAGAAAAGTTTTCGGGGCAGGGAGACCCTCGACTAGTCGATGAGTGGATCCAGGGTCTCGAGGCCATCTTCGAGATCATTGAGTGCTCCGAGAGGCACAGCATTCTGTGTGCCCAGGTCCAGATGACAGGAGACGCCAGGCTGTGGTGGAACTTCTACTGGGGCTTGCGCCCTGGTGAGAAGGAGAACCTCACCTGGGCACAGTTCAAGGAGATGCTGCGGGAGAAGTATTACCCGGATACCTACAAGGCTAAGATGGAGCGCCAGTTCTTGGCGCTTAAGCAGGGCCACCGCTCCGTAGATGAGTACGAGAGGGAGTTTGTTCGTCTCGGGTCCTTTGTCCCTTATCTGGTGGACACTGAGACGAAGAAGGCGAGACGTTTTCGTGACGGGCTTCTGCCAGCTATTCGTCACCATGTTGCGGGACACGGCGTCCAGTCTTACGCCGATGTCGTCGCTAAGGCCCAGGAGACAGACGCCAATCTCAGGATGGACTCAGCTCAGCCCCCAGCGTTGCCCCCAGTTCAGTATCCAGCACTACCGCCAGCTCAGCCAGCGCCTGTCCAGCAGGTGAAGCCTAAGAACAAGAGAAAGTGGAAGGGTCAGCAGAATGACCGGAGGAACAGGCAGAGACAGCCACAGGTCCCACCATATGGCACATGCGGACGCCCACACCGCGGAGAGTGTCTTGCTGGGCAGAACGTTTGCTTTCACTGTCGGAGGCCCGGACATACCGTCCGGAACTGTCCGGATAGGCAGCAGCAGCAGCCTCAGCAGCAGCCCCGACAGCCACAGCAACAGCAGCAGAGGCCGCCTCAGCAGCAGAGGCGAGGACAGCAGGCTCAGGTGTATGCAGTTGAGCAGGCTGAGGCAGAGCAGAACCCAGGTACTATGTCCAGAATGATTGTTTTGAATGATGTACCTATATTTGCTTTGTTCGGCACTGGTGCGACGCACTCTTTTGTGTCGACTCGATGTGTGGAGGCCATTGGAGTTCAGCCCACAACACTGTTGACCCTCTCGAGGTGAGTCTAGCCTCGAGAAGGAAGATAGTGACAAGCTCCAAGGCAGAGGACCTTAACCTTAGTATTGGCGGCCGAATTCTGAAGGCCGAAGCTTATGTTATCGAGATGAGGGATTTCGACCTCATTCTCGGTATGGATTGGTTGACGCGTTATCGAGCGGACATTCGTTGCCACGATCGGGAGGTTATTCTTCATCTTCCGAAGGACAGTCAGATCACCTTTTTCGGCTCAAAGACGCGAACCCTACCTCGTGTTGTATCGATGGCGAAGGTGAGGAAGATTCTGCGCAGAGAAGATTGTCAGGGTTACCTGGTGAGCCTTGTCGATGAAGGATCGAGAGCACAGACACCTCACGATGTTCTAGTTGTTCGTGAGTTCGTGGATGTGTTCCCGGATCTGCTACCAGGAGGACCACCCAGCAGGCAGGTGGAGTTCACCATCGATCTTGTTCTAGGAGCAGGACCGATGTCTAAGGCACCATACCGTATGGCTCCGAAGGAGTTGCAGGAGCTGAAGACGCAGATCGAGGAGTTGTTGAAACTCGGTTTTATCCGACCCAGCGTCTCACCTTGGGGAGCACCCGTCCTATTCGTCAAGAAGAAAGACGGATCCATGAGAATGTGCATCGATTACCGGGATCTCAACCGGTTAACGGCGAAGAATAAATATCCGCTCTCCAGGATAGACGACTTGTTTGACCAGCTGAGAGGAGCCCGCGTATTTTCCAAGATCGATTTACGCTCCGGCTATCATCAGCTGAAGATTAAGGAGTCCGATGTAGCCAAGACTGCTTTCTGGACGAGATATGGACACTACGAGTTCGGGGTTATGCCGTTTGGTCTGAGTAATGCGCCGGCGGTGTTCATGGACTTGATGAATCGGGTGTTCCATCCGTACTTAGACCAATTTGTTATCGTCTTTATTGATGACATTTTGGTCTACTCCAGGAGTTTGGAGGAGCATGAGCAGCATCTGAGGGTTGTTCTCGGGACCCTTAGACGAGAAAAGCTGTACGCCAAGTTCTCGAAATGTGAATTTTGGCTGAAGCGAGTGGCATTTTTAGGCCACATCATCACTGAGAGAGGCATTGAGGTTGATCCGGCGAAGATTGCTGTAGTTCGGAACTGGTCGGCGCCCAGAAGTCCCACCGAGGTCCGCAGTTTTCTCGGTCTAGCAGGGTACTATCGCAGGTTTATCGAGGGATTTTCTAAGATTGCCCTCCCCTTGTCCAAGTTGACGAGGAAATCTGTGAAGTTTGAGTGGACGAGTCGTTGTGAGAAGAGCTTCCAGGAGCTCAAGAAGAGGCTTACGACGGCTCCAGTGCTGACTATTCCGGATCCTACTCGAGGTTTCACCATCTATAGTGATGCCTCGAAGCAGGGTCTTGGGTGTGTGCTGATGCAAGATGGCCAAGTCGTTGCGTACGCTTCACGTCAGTTGAAGCCCCATGAGCAGAATTACCCGACGCACGACCTAGAGTTGGCAGCGATTGTGCATGCACTCAAGATATGGCGCCATTATCTGTATGGTGGTCGGTGTGAGATCTTTACCGATCACAAAAGTTTGCAGTATATCTTCACACAGAAGGAGCTCAACATGCGCCAGAGGCGATGGTTGGAGCTTGTGAAAGATTATGACTGCACCATACAGTACCATCCGTGGAAGGCAAACGTGGTAGCAGACGCCCTAAGCCGTATGGTGAGGGGTGAGTCAGTCTGCTCGATCACCGATCATCGCCAGCTTATCCGAGAGTTTGCCTGGATGCAGATTGAGGTTGTCGACTCACTTCCTAAGGAGATTTCGGGGAGTGTTAGCTCGATGTGAGTTCAGCCCATGCTGAGAGACAGAATCCGGCAGGAGCAATCCTGCGATCAGTTCATTCGCACTTTAGAGGCGAAGGTTCACGCCGGAGGCATAGAGGGCTTTTACCGAGGCACAGATGGAGCCTTGGAGTTCAGAGGCCGCATTGTCGTGCCAAAAGTCGGGACGTTACGCAAGGAAATCCTAACTGAGGCCCATAGTGCGCCGTATCTAGCCCACCCTGGGAGTACCAAGATGTACCACGACCTGAAAAAGTCGTTCTGGTGGCGAGGAATGAAAAGAGATGTAGCAGACTTCGTGAAGAAGTGTTTGGTCTGTCAGCAGGTAAAGGCCGAACACAAGAGTCCCATAGGTCTGCTACAACCACTTGAGATTCCCAGCTGGAAGTGGGAAGAGGTTACCATGGACTTCGTCACGGGACTACCCAAGTCGTCCGAGCATCATGACGCGATTTGGGTAGTGGTAGACAGGCTGACGAAAGTCGCGCATTTCATGCCTGTGGCGATGACCATGACGATGGATCAGTTTGCCGAGATATATACCCGTGGTGTTATTCGACTCCACGGAGTGCCCATTACGATCATCTCCGATCGAGATCCCAGATTCACCAGTCGATTCTGGGAGAGTTTGCATGAGGCAATGGGCACCCAGTTAAAGTTTAGTTCGGCTTACCATCCAGAGACGGACGGCCAGTCCGAGAAGACGATCCAGACGCTCGAGGATATGCTCCGAGCCTTAATTCTGGACAGAGGTGCTAAGTGGGAGAAGTGGCTGCCACTAGCTGAGTTCGCCTATAACAACAGTTATCAGGCATCTATTCAGATGGCTCCCTACGAAGCACTTTACGGCCGCAAGTGTCGATCGCCCCTGTATTGGGATGACGTCGGAGAGCGACGAGTACTCGGTCCAAAGTTGATCGAGGAGACAGCTGAGCAGGTAGCCTGGATCAGAGAGAGGCTCAAGACAGCTCAGAGTCGGCAAAAGTCCTCAGCCGACAAGCATAGACGAGAGATGCACTTTGAGCCCGGAGATCATGTATTCCTGAAGGTTCGACCGATGAGAGGTGTCGTTCGCTTCGGGAAGAGAGGGAAGTTGCATCCTCGCTATATAGGCCCGTTCGAGATTCTCGAGCGAGTGGGCGAAGTCGCCTATCGATTGGCTCTGCCTCCCGAGTTGGCTGGCGTGCACAACGTGTTCCACGTTTCGATGCTACGCCCATACGTGTGCGATCCCGAGCATGTGCTTCAGCACAGCGAGATTCAGCTTCAGCCAGATTTGACTTACGAGGAGCAGCCGGTAGCGGTTCTGGATCGAAAGGTCCTTCGGCTCAGGAACCGAGACGTTCCCCTCGTTCGTATCAGGTGGAATCGCCACGGAGATTCAGATGCCACATGGGAGCGCGAGGCAGATGTTAGAGCTCGTTTTCCAGATTTTGAGTTCTGATATGTACACAGTTGTATATATTTTCAGTTCTTGTATTTCTCCAGTTTAGTATTTCCGAGGACGGAAATATTTTAAGGGAGATAGATTGTAATAGTCCAGTTCTGTATTAATAAAATGACAGTTTTTAGTTCCCAGTTGAACTATTTCTTTTTATTAATACTGCTCGTCTTGAGTTTCGAGCCCAGTTATCAGTTATTCAATCCCCGTTATTAATTCTGGTCCATTTATTTTATCAATGGATTTTATTTAGTCTGAATTAATTATTTCAGTTGACGAATAATTGAAACTAACAACCCTAACTTCCAAATCAGAAGCTATCGACTTTCTCCACTTTGAAAATGAAGCTATGGAAACTCCCTAATTTTCAAATTAGAAAACCCTAAATTTCAAATCAAAAACCCCTAATTTTCAAATCGACAAACCCTAATTTTCAAATTGAAAAACCCTAATTTTCAAATCAGAAGCTATCGACTTTCTCTATCTCTACTTTCAAAATGAAGCTATCAAAACTCCCTATTTTCCAAATTAGAAAACCCTAAATTTCAAATCAAAAAATCCTAATTATAAAATCGAAAAACCCTAATTTTCAAATCAGAAAATATCGACTTTTTAGAATTTTCCAAATGAAGCAATCGACTTTCCCCAATTTTAAAATCACAAGCACGACACTTCACTTGACCAAAAATCCTATTTTCCAAAACACATAGCATAAGAAATCTAATTTCAGGAATGCAACTATTGGCTTTCAATGTAATTAGCTTTAATCTACGAGGATTCGAAGAGTACCTTATGCGCCACCGATATATGTGTTCGAGAAGAAAGAATTTCGCTGCAAAGAGAACCCTAGATTTGGAATATCGAAGAATACTCCTCAATCGACTTCAACATTGAAGATAAATAACAGATCTGTTATGCGCCATCGATACCTTTACAAATTAATAATTTAAAATCAGCAAAATTATGGACAATCGTGGTGAAGATATTTGGGATTTTTTCGGGGAGAGAGATAGAGAAGAGAGAGAGAGAACGATTTCAAAGTTAGAATATTTTCTGTTTCAAATGGGACCGACTTCTCAAATGACAAAAGCATAACGGGATGTTTGACAAAAATGTAACGGTGTTAGCACCCAGACGTAAGTTGGGGAGCGTATGCTGGGCAAAGTACAATACAAGGGGGTCTGATGCAATTTTTAAAATACAGGGGGATGACGCGCAGATTTAGTATAATATAGGGGGGTTTCGTGCAATTAACCATATATATATGGCTGGGTTCACATGAGAATGGTGCTTAGTGAAAGAAATAAGAATAAATCGTAGCCATTAGGTCGGATGATCTAATGACTGAAAAAATACTTATTTTTACACTCATTAAGGGCAGATCGGTAATTACAGCATACACACAATTAATAATATGTGGGCCCCACCATAAATCAACCAACACACCCCCAACAAATCTCATTCAATTTACACGTCTCTCTCTCTCTCTCTCACACACACACACACACAACACAGAGACACGCTCTAACACACACACAGCCACACACAATCAGAAATTGAACATCCCTTCCGTTTCACTACAGCCACCGCCGCGCCGCTGCTGACATGCCTGCCGGAGCATCCCTGTAGTGCCCCATTTAATTGTGGATTATTTGAGATTATTATTATTATTATTATTACTATTATTATTATTATTATTTTGTGATGATATTTATATTTATTTTTCTTGAATGCCATAATATTATTAATTGCCACAATGTGATTAAATGATTAAATGTCAAATTGATTTTTTTGTGATGTATTAAATTAGTAAATGTGAATAATGTGTATTAATATATATGTAAAAATATATATGGTCGGTTTATTTTTATCGTGCGTTTGAATTCGTTATCGGGCCCGAAAGCCGAATATATTAGCGTGCGATTTTATCGAGCCCGAGAATGTTCGCGTGAATCATAATCGAACCCGAAAATAATTCGTTTGAACCGAAATCGAGCCCGTGAGCCGATTTAATTTTTTTTTTTTTGCGAACCAGGCCCGTGAGCCAACTTAATGTTGCAAAATGGCCCAAAACCCATTTGGCCCAAGCCAAAAAATCGACCCATCAGTACAAATCCGGCCCAGCTCATATTTTCCCTTGGTTTTTCACGTGAAGTTTGATGTCTTGGGCATTAAGACATTTTTCTTATGTAAAACCTAGTCTTCTAAGCCGCATCCTTATCTCTCTCTCGTCAAAACAAACGCCGCAATTCTTCTCTCCCTCTCTCGCCAAACTTTCTCCCTCCGCGCCTGTGATGCCGTCGATTCCCTACAGCAACATCGCCTGCTCGTCGACCTTCTCCTCTCGCACCGCTGTCATCATCCTCCTCACTGTGAACTAGCGATCACCGACGACCCCGCCTGCAGATCCTCTCGCCGCGACTCAGCCTCCGCGCAAGTCACCGCGCCGTGAACAGCGACCTCGCCACACCGTGACCCCTGCGAATTCCGGCGACCTTTCCTCAATCACCGTTGAAAAGAGGCCAGCCCGTCGCGATCGTTTCCTCATGAATTCCGTCCGCCTCTTCTCCCTCTGGTGACCTCCTCTTTCCCTGTTCGCGAGTCGCCATCATCTCCTATCATCACCTCATCTCCGATTAGTTTCGCCGCGACCAGACCACCAGTGAGTTCCTCTGCCGGCGAGCAGCAACTCCGCGATGAGCACCCCGTGTGCAACGTCCTGCGATCTCTCCCTTCACGCGGAACTTTTCCGGCGAGCCTCTGCCCGCCGCCGCAATCAGCCGCCCCCAGCGATGTCACGACTCTCTTCAGCGACTCGTCGAGCTCGTTCGTCGCCGCTACTCCACCGCGAGCCTCAGCCGATCCCCGTCGAGGAAGGCCGCGACCCTGCAGCTCCTCCGAGAGTCCTTCGGCGAGCCGAGCGTGAGCCGTTGAGCCTCGTTGTGCGTCAACCCTCGTTCCGTTTTCGTGCGCAATTCCCGAGAACGGTAACGACGGTTTGAACTCCAACTATTTACGATTCGATTTATTTTGTCGTGTTATTCGTGTTAATGTGCTATATGATGCTATGTGGAATTGTTTAAGTGTTATGATTTTATGTGATCGTTTGATGACGTGACGTGCCCCTTACGATTTGATTTACGAGATGTGAATATGTAGCGATTAATGGATTCTACGTGAACTTATGTGAAAGAGATGATTTTATGTGTATTCGTGTTGTTCGGGACCTCTTCGATTTTCTCG
>BKCP01011292.1:467080-511818 GCA_008636005.1 Striga asiatica | reverse complement strand
TTTAAAAATTCGAACATCAAAACAGCGATTAACAAGCTCGACAACTTGACAATTAAATCACAACACACAATTTATCGTCCGAGGCCTTTTCATAAGACCAAGGACTCGACATTGTTCCATTATCCACCGACTTACACGACTTTCGAGGTCTCGTTCGATTTTTGAGAAAAATCGAAGAGATCCCGAACATACGAACACATAAAATCACAACAATTCATATATTTGCACATATTCACTTAATAAATCACATCATATATAACACGAGCACTACACGAACATGAACAACTCAACGAAACATATATGAATTAAACGAGACGGAAAAACGACGAGGTACCGTTCTCGGAAATCGAGCGAGAATGGGTTCGAACGGGCTCGACGGTAAACTCGTCTCGCCGGAAAAAAGAGGGCTCGTCGCACGGGAAGGAGAGAGGAGTCGCTGCTGCTGGTTCACGAGCTCGCCGGAAACGGAAAGAGAGGTCGCCGGACTTCACGCACAGGGGTCGCCGGAGGAAAGGTTGTCGTCACCGCGAAGATGGGCTCGTCGGGGTCTGCTGGTCGCGGACGGGAAGTGGTTTCGCTGCAGAGGGTTGCGCGGAGGAGGAGCTCTCGTCGTCGGGGTTGCAGTGGCTATGGAGGTTCGCCGAAGAAGGGCTCGCAACAGGTTTCACACGAACAGGGGCGACGGTTTTTTTCTTTTCCTTTCGCTGCACGATATCTGAGAGGAGAGAGGGATCTGCGGGGCAGATTTAAAAGAGAGAGCGAGAGAGATTTTTTTGCGATGGCGAGTAATTTTCTTTCTGTCCAGCGTGATCGAGAACGACGAAGGAGGAAGGAGAAAGACGAGGCTGCGGGATTTTCTGATTTGCGATGGAGGGAGAGAGAGAGATAGATGCCGAGAGAAAAAGCTGCGGGTCGCGTTTTGGAGAGGGAAAGAGATACAACACTAAAAAATATATACACACGCTTAGGTTTAGGAGTTCTTGATTTCCAAGAAATCTCACTACACTCACGCACGCGGATTAGGGAGAGCACAATCGGGCTGGGTTCTGGGCTAGATGGGCCGGTCTTGGAACAATGAATCGGTTCACGGGCCCGAGTTCGGTTCACGCGGGTATTTTCGGGCTCGATTAAAACGCACGATTAATAAATTCGGGTCTCGGGCCCGATTCAATCACACGAAAATAAATTCAGCTCTCGGGCTCGGGTTCTCCGATTACTAATTTCGACAGCTCAAATCGATTGCACGGCAAATAAACAAAACTCCGGACAATATAAATTAAATACGTACATTATTTGAAAATACTAATATTATAAATCAAAATATACAATTAGCAATTAATTGACAATTAGACATATAATATCTAGGCATTCAATTTGGCAAGCAATAATTAATAATATCACAATAAAAATAAACATCCATAATAATAATAATAATAATAATACTTCAAATAAACCACAAATAAATGGGGCATTACAGTCTACCCACCTTACAAAGAATTCCGTCCTCGGAATTCGAACAACAAACTACAACAAGATTCTAACTAGAAATAAGAGGAGACAACATCACCACATGAAATTCAGGTGCTTCCTCCGAATTTCGATCTCCCTCTCCCAAGTCGCCTAGCCTTGACCACCCTCCCACTGGACTTGACGAGTACTCCTTCCAGCCTTATCCTAATGGACCCTCTGATCCAATAGGTCACCGGTACCTCCATAGAAGTAGGGTTCTGCCTATCACGCAGCTCGTCGCATCTCACATATACTCCGAGATCACACACACGATTCCTCCATCAAGAGGCACAGAACGTGTCATGCATCCTCGCGAGTTCCGGTGGTGGAGTCAACTATCAGACTAAGTCATCGACTTGGTCGAGAATCATAATAGGACTGAGTACGCGTGGCAATGACCAGAACAACGGCATACTCCACCCCTATCCGTACCAGCCACCTCGCATGGTAAGGAATTCTCACACTCTACCCATCTATCAATACACAAGACCCTAACCGGTCCTTTCGTGTCTCGATAGCATACTCCAACAGAATCAACATACAGGGTTGACTCGTAGGATCGAGCTTCCATCTCGTGCCCGGGCCACGGTAGAAAACTCGATTACTACAATGACATGATCTGTGCGTCCTTATAAAATAGGGCGCCACGGAATCCCATACGGATGGGTTAACAATCCACAATAACACTATATCCTCAACACCGATACCTACAGAACACACGGCTCTGTTTGATACCGTTGTCAACAACTCTTCCCTTGCCGACTCGAATAGCACCTCGAATGCGGTTTAGGAAATATCGACTAGATGTTCAAAAACAATCCCCTATCGCAGAATCAGTCCCACGATTAGGGATGCTCGATATTCCCATACTTACGATCTAACACCAATACCCTCTCACTCTTCGTAGGTCTCGATCCCTACGAAGTATACATAGTCTCCAATCGAGACTCGGGACACTGCCCGAAAATAATGAGGGACCTAAATCTCGCTATCTCGAGAGAATCTCGCATAAGACAAAGGAAAACTAATCGACAAGTCTCACATATCGAGAGTCGTTGATTAGGGGTTTCATACAACGGTTCGGTTTGGAGTTTAAGGCACTGTCACCCGAGAGATGACACACACACAGGCGCTGCATAAGCGGGGCGCCAGGACGTGTGCATGCACCTGTTCAGGGACCAGCTGCAAGATCAAGGTTTGGCCGTACACACTGCCTGGGGAGTTCCTGCGTTCGGTGATGGCGGCGGCAGCTCTCGTGCGAGTCAACGGTCGGCCACTGCAGTTGGCCTCACGTCTCTCAGCACGAGCGTGCGGGCTCGGCCACTACTTCGCGTGGCTACACCCATCCAGGTTCGGCGTTCAGTTAAGACACACACCAGAAATTTCAATTTCTGGTTCATAATCCTAGGTACTTAGATAGGAAAAAGGCCTCCTTACAATACTCCTCAAACTACAACAGTTTAAGCATTACTGTTGAGCTACAATTTCCCATAGAAATCAAACATTGGCACACTGCCCGGAAAAATCCTAACCTCGGCGGGCATCGCCGAACATTAGAGTGGTTAGCTCGCTTGACCCTTCCGACTAACAATGTCGGCCGTCACGACAGCTTTTATACAAGTAGCTAATCGTGCCGGCGGTCCTAAACGAGATCGACCACATATACAACTATAGCCTCCACACTTCGAGGTTTAGCGTAAAGCTTCCCTCGCAAGTGTTTCCAGCTAACATCATAATACCAATCAGATTAAGACACATAGGGCACATATACATGAAAATTGACGCAAAGCTAATTTTTTGAAAATTCACGATTCATTTTGAAAACCTAAACATGAACTAGCACAAATTTTCAGCATGCATGGTGAATTACAAATGCATGTAGCTTTCAGTCCACAAATCATATCATGATGAAACCACTTGGAAGATATCCCTAACTCATGCCTCTATCACTTTCATGAAGAACACTCAGGCAGATAAATAATTTAAAGGCACATAATACAGCAACATACAAAACATGGGTGGTGGATAAAAAAAAAAATAATACAGCTTGACAGGTTCTCATTGTATGCACAATAACCAAAGCTACAGACATGATATTACTAAAATTCAAAAACCCCAAGGTAGCTAAATCGATTCTCTACAACTTCTATGAAGACCCCATTGGCAAATTATAACATTATCAATAAGTTTGAATATAAAATGTTTAGTTTGCAAAAACAGCCGGAAAACAATTTTTCGAAAATACAGCACCTTAGTAAAATAGCAACAATTCAAGCTACACAACTCCAATCCATACAAACTCAAAACCTATATGATCTACACATGAAAATATACAAATTTTATGAAGAAGACTGTTTCATAAGAACACGTTTAAGTCACCTAGGCAGAGCACACATTCGATACTTAACCAAAATCCCGGTTTCATAAAACTGGGTGCACATCCCACTCAGAAAAAGAATTATATAAAATTAACTCAAACTCAAAATCATATAAACCCCAAAACCTACAGAAACTATACAAGGAAAACTACAAATTTCATGAAGAGAATGTTTACATATCATCACGTTAAGGGCATAATTTAGAGCATACATTTCATGTATACACCCAGTCACTGCTTCAAAATTCTGGACATAACACCAACTTAGAAAAATCATATAAAATCAACCAAAATTCGAAATTACATAATTCCAATTCCTACGAACAGCTTATATCATATACTACATTTGTCATGAAGAACACATTTCCATTCAGGCATGTTAAGATCATCATAAATAGCCATGAACTAAAATCAAATCCTTCTGCCCGAGTTTATCGAAACAGTATGCTCGACGAACTTTAAAAAAAATCATAACAAATTCATTTTAACCCAAATCACAAAATTCAAAAACTCACAGAAACTTCATTTAAAGCACTACAAATCTCATGAAGAACACTTGTCCAAGAAATATCATCTTGTTTGACAAAAACAGAGCCTAAATGAAGCTCGAAAAATTGAGTTTTCATGCCTTCATCAACTCAAAATGATCACACAACAACATAGCCTCGATATCAATACCTTAAGACTTAAACATTCGATATATAATCAAACACGTTGTCCGAGGTCCAACTCGGTCTTATTAAACAAGATAGAAAAATAAAGTCTTACGTCTTTCACTTGAATTATTACATCTTTTGGTTTGATAATATATAATAATTCACATTAATACATAAATTCAACCTCAATCATCGAAGATCACATATATATCAAATGAACCCGACCAAATGTATCATGATATAAATGAGACTCTCAACCAAATATACTTATCTCATCATATCACAAGTTTCGAGAGGTATTTCTAGCTTTTAACCGAAACACATAAACATGCTAGAGCATCAAATAAACACATATCCTAATCTCTTGCCCAACTAATCATGCTTCGCGCTAGCATGAACTCACCCTTACTAAGGCATAAGAGACATTAAACACATAACATACCAGAGGTTGAACAGAGGCCATGAACATCCATAAAAATGACAGCCTATAAGATATTGACTCATCTCATAATTTTCGAAACCTGACAAAGGTCCGAAGAGGGAGAATACATTCTCGGTTCTCATTGACCGGGTCCTCACTTGAAGACATTGAATATAATTATATAGCAAAGGAAACTGCTATGGGCATAACTTATCTCGATAACAACATACTGAACCTCATAACGAGGAACATATAGAGTCCGAACTTAACTCTATATCACTAGAGTTCAACATCAAACACTAGAGTTCACATTAAACGAAGGTGGATAGATCCTAAGCCCCAAAAGTCAATAAGTCATAACATAAGCAGTTTCATTACTGCCTATGTAAAAATATAAAATTTCACATCTTCACATTATAAGTATTTTCATCGATACTTATATAAACATACCTTTAAGCAGCGCGGCGTGACGAAGACGAGTGGTCGGATACAATTTCTAAACACTTAATCACATATAAACCAGTCTACAGAAATGCAGACTGGCTCTGATACCAAACTGTAACGCTCCACTTTATTTTAAAGGATTTATCGAATCTATTTAATAAAAATCACAATAAATTTTTCGCAAACTTTAATTTAATTAAAAACTCAGTGGGCGCTACTCAAATTTACCAAAAGCCTTTATCCGAAAAAGCAACCACCTTAAAACGAAAGATAGCATGCTCGAATATTAAATCATAAACCTCACTAGCATTCATTAAGTTCCAAAATCATAAAATACAATTCATAATTCTCAAATTCAAAACGACATAATCAATATCCAAATTTTCAACATGAGTTCATAAACTAAGCGGAAGCAAAATTAAATAAGCAATAATAAATGACATAACCACCACTCGTCTTGTCTCGTCACCCGCCAACTGCTTAACCTGCATCAGTTACGAGCAGGTGGGAGTGAGTACAGTTAACTATCGTACTCACACTATGCATATGAATAACATAATAATGGTATGGTCGCAGCATGAACATAAACAATAAAATCATGTCACATCTCTAGCCACATCAATGACTATAGTCTCATCAAAGACTCACTCATGTACATCTATGCTCATCAAAGCTAAGCCATGCCATATCAGTGAAACATGGGAGTGCGTGCCACATCAATGACACGGCCTTCTCATAGGTCTTATGAGATTTACCTCACAGGGTAACCGTATCTTATCATACGGGGACAACCGTATCGACGGCCATCAAGCTCACATCGATAGGCTACATGTTCATTTTCATACATAGATCACACCAAACTTTCATCACAATTTAAATCACACATATGCATAGATAATTTTAGAATAACCCACCTGGATTCCGGATTGATAATAACTCAAAGCAATTGGAAGTAGGTCGAGGCTGGACTCCTCAATTACCTACATTGAGTCAAGATGCTACAATCAACATCTATCTTGACTTTAAACGGAAAACACAAAACAAACCTAGTCAAACTTGTTTCGACTAAGTAGTTCGTGAAGTCTTGTGGATGTTGGAACACTAAGACTCGGCACTAAACTCGACCAACAAACATGTGAGAGTTCAAATAATTCCATCTAATGATAGACCAAGTCAAACTCACAACAGAACGAAAAGCATGTAAATCACAGATTTAACTTCAAAATCTTAGTTTAGAAATTTCTAGCTATTAATCACATGAAATTCATTGACCAGGCTGCCCTACGACTTATATCTTGACATTTTAACCAAAATTACATCTCCCAGTAATTAGTAAAACCACCAAATTTCAGCTTCAAACTCAAAGTACATAAATTTATAAAATTCCTACAAGAATTCAGCAAAATGGGCACATTAATTCATACTCAGACTTAATGAATGAATCTGATCTTGAAAATTTTACACAAGAACCTAAAGTATGCCAAAGTACACTTGTAAAAATCTCAGCCTTAAATGATAACTGCTGCTATTTTTAAAAATTCAAACGAGCAACAGCAGTTTATCGAATTTAAATCCAAACGGAACCAAAACGGACTCCAAAAATTCCCATCTTTTACAAACACGATTAAACACTTAAAATAAGCCTCTCAGTAAAAATTTAGAATTTTTCATGCAGTAACCAATTTATAAAAATTCAAACATATTTCTGCAGATTCGATAAATAAAATATTAACCACATCAACTCAAGTCCAAAAATTCTAAAAATTGAACACAACACATATAAGTCATAGAGGCATGACATATTCGAATTTCAGCTCATTTCAGTCAAGTATGAATTTATTATGCATTTAACAATATTCTGGACAGAATACAAATTAATTATTAAAAATAGCTACAGGTCTCCAAAAATTATGAAAATTTTATACAAGGCAGAATATGAACAGATAACACATCCCTAAAAATACATCGTTTCGAGCAGCGAGTTATGTTTAAAAATTCGAAAATCAAAACAGCGATTAACAAGCTCGACAACTTGACAATTAAATCACAACACACAATTTATCGTCCGAGGCCTTTTCATAAGACCAAGGACTCGACATTGTTCCATTATCCACCGACTTACACGACTTTCGAGGTCTCGTTCGATTTTTGAGAAAAATCGAAGAGATCCCGAACATACGAACACATAAAATCACAACAATTCATATATTTGCACATATTCACTTAATAAATCACATCATATATAACACGAGCACTACACGAACATGAACAACTCAACGAAACATATATGAATTAAACGAGACGGAAAAACGACGAGGTACCGTTCTCGGAAATCGAGCGAGAATGGGTTCGAACGAGCTCGACGGTAAACTCGTCTCGCCGGAAAAAAGAGGGCTCGTCGCACGGGAAGGAGAGAGGAGTCGCTGCTGCTGGTTCACGAGCTCGCCGGAAACGGAAAGAGAGGTCGCCGGACTTCACGCACAGGGGTCGCCGGAGGAAAGGTTGTCGTCACCGCGAAGATGGGCTCGTCGGGGTCTGCTGGTCGCGGACGGAAAGTGGTTTCGCTACAGAGGGTTGCGCGGTGGAGGAGCTCTCGTCGTCGGGGTTGTAGTGGCTATGGAGGTTCGCCGGAGAAGGGCTCGCAACAGGTTTCACATGAACAGGGGCGACGGTTTTTTTCTTTTCCTTTCGCTGCACGATATCTGAGAGGAGAGAGGGATCTGCGGGGCAGATTTAAAAGAGAGAGCGAGAGAGATTTTTTTGCGATGGCGAGTAATTTTCTTTCTGTCCAGCGTGATCGAGAACGACGAAGGAGGAAGGAGAAAGACGAGGCTGCGGGATTTTCTGATTCGCGATGGAGGGAGAGAGTGAGAGATAGATGCCGAGAGATGAGAGAACGAGAGAAAAAGCTGCGGGTCGCGTTTTGGAGAGGGAGAGAGATACAACACTAAAAAATATATACACACGCTTAGGTTTAGGAGTTCTTGATTTCCAAGAAATCTCACTACAGTCACGCACGCGGATTAGGGAGAGCACAATCGGGCCGGGTTCTGGGCTAGATGGGCCGGTCTTGGAACAATGAATCGGTTCACGGGCCCGGGTTCGGTTCACGCGGGTATTTTCGGGCTCGATTAAAACGCACGATTAATAAATTCGGGTCTCGGGCCCGATTCAATCACACGAAAATAAATTCAGCTCTCGGGCTCGGGTTCTCCGATTACTAATTTCGACAGCTCAAATCGATTGCACGGCAAATAAACAAAACTCCGGACAATGTAAATTAAATACGTACATTATTTGAAAATACTAATATTATAAATCAAAATATACAATTAGCAATTAATTGACAATTAGACATATAATATCTAGGCATTCAATTTGGCAAGCAATAATTAATAATATCACAATAATAATAAACATCCATAATAATAATAATAATAATACTTCAAATAAACCACAAATAAATGGGGCATTACAGTTACGGGCCTCGGAACCGGCAACCACGGGCCGGTCCGGCCCGTGGCCATCTCTAGATTGGGGGCATCAATTTAGAAATTAGATAATGCACAGCGATTAAGTTGCAATTTTAACAGTTTTAAGATTTTGCAATTAAGGCATTTGGATAAAGTTGTAATATTTAAAAATATAATTTAACAATTTAATTAACTCAAAATAATATTTTATATAAAATTAAATTATTTTAATTTTTAAAAAAATAAAAAATTTAATATTTTTTATAAAATCTTATTAAATTCAACACCTGTGGAATATACAGATATTGTACTAGTAAAAATATTAAAAGAAAAGAAAATACCATCAGTCCAACTACTAGTCCAACGAGTAAACTATTGAACTTGTAGCTTTACTCGGATTTGGGTTGGGCTTAGACGAGAGAGATTTGCACAAATTCTCCTAGGTCATTTAAATAATACCTCGGCCGGCCGCAAGCTATCTATAAACGCCCACAATTGATAGTTTCAACTTTGAAGGAAACCCAAACTTTTGTGAGAAGTAAGAATATGGAGAACCCGAAGGGCGATGCAAAGGTATTCTCTGTATTTTCTTTGTCTATTCGTAATAATGTTCGCTCTGATGTGTGAGTGCTGTTACTTTATTCTTATGATGATTATTCAATTCAACTCTGGATGTATCGGTCGGTGTCGGATTTGGGGTTGAAATTAACTCTTCCTTGAAGCTATAGATAAATAATATTGTATGCGATTGTTTGTGTGTGTGTTTGTTTGATTGTGTAATCCTTTTGTATTGTGTCTGTTTCTTTGGAATTCCCAATTTTAAAACCAATTTGCTGCTCGAAAAAAAAAAAAAATAAAAACCTTTGCCAAGTCTTGTACTTGTTGTTACGTATGACGTGTTGTGATGTTTGATTGATGGAAATTTTTTTCGACTAGAAGTAGTGGGCCTGATAGAGAACTCAATCAAACGAACTGGAATTAATTTTCAGGATGGAAAAACTCTACCCAGGCAGAAAAGCGGGAAGCTTGCGCCAAGTGGGCCTCTCTATGAGTTTGACTACTATGACGATGTTCTTGGTGATGATGACGACGATGGAATGTCGGTAGATGAAGATGAATTAGAAGCGGATGAACATTTGTCTCCTCTTACCATAATATATGAAAGAGTATGCTCATATCGTTTATTAGTAGTGACGTGGGATTTTATCGTCGATTTCTTAATTCTACTGTTGACTGCGCCTTGTATGTATGTATATGCTGCAGGAGCAGACGCAGAAGGAGCTCTTGGATCTGGTCCAGCACCTCGTAAACGAACATCCCGAACTCATCCCATCAGCAAAAGAACTTCTGGAGGCCCTTCAGACTGATGAAAACAAGCATGCTCAAAAAGCGATGGAGCTTTTGAAAAACCCACACGTTCGCCAAGGTTTCGTGGAAATTTTTGCTGAGGGTTACGCTGTTCTCAGGTGTGTAGACATGCTGGCAGAGAATGCGCTGGAGGGCAGAACGGTTGCTAATAGGGTGGCTCGTATTAGACGAGATCCCTTGTTGTTTAAATGTGTCTCGGGCAAAGAGGACGTGGATATAATGGGGTTGGTTTCTCTCTATATATTTATATTCTATTCACATGTTTCTACAAATTAATTGGTCATTGTGGATGCTTAGATAGACTCATTATGATGCTTCTTTTAATTATATCCTGATTACCTGTTTTTTTGTTTTCTTTGATTTGTGAAGGGGAGCCTTGCGCATTTTAGTCGGGTACTGGATTGATCGAAGACTGGAAAGATGGCTTAGTGAACGGGCCTTTAACCTCAGTACGTGCATGAAAAAATTATTCCCAAAATATTCTGTCGTTGATTTTGCCTTTTAATGTTTAATCGAATCAACATTTGATCAATCTTCGGAATTGCAGTTTTGTCTCTAATTTTTCTTGTTATTATATCTTATTGATGTGCGTGCAGTCCCCCCCAAATTCGCAGCAATACACTAGTCCGCCCCCGTATTAGGGCTACAAACAAGATGTCTCAGATGGAGTTGGCTTCGCTGTGGGACTGCTTAATTTATATTTATGCTTTTTGTGTTGTGTAGTTGGGCATACCAACTCTTTGACATGTTCTGCATTACCAGGATAGGATATTCTGAATCCTTATGAATAGTTAGATGCAGTTTTTTTCAATACTTGCGTATGCCGTTTTATTAATTATTCCATGTTTTGTCAAACACATATATAAATATATAAATATATATACATATACAAGAAAGTTGGAAGAAGCAGACATGAAAAAAAATTATTATGGCACAAAAACATAAATGAATCAAACAAAAGGTATTCTATTTGCACCTAGCATCCACAAGAACATCAACATATTTAAATGGAATTTTCTCGTGAACCAAAAATTAAACATAAATTAATAAAAATGAGATTATTGAATTATGAGATAAACCAAGAATAGTGGTTTTAAATTAAACATAAATAAATAATATTAGTTAATGAATTATGAGCAATTAAATGAATGGTAACCCTAATAGAAGCAATAGAAGAGCATTGACAATATTAAAGAGGCAATAAAAGTTTCCACTTCCCAGAAACATCTGACTGATGGCTGACCTGCCCATTCGCAGTGTAGCAAACTGCAATGACCATTTCATGCAAACTATTCCATTAACAAGAATGCTCCATATCCACACCTTGGCACTATGATGAATAATTGCGTGTCCCCACTCGTGACTTCGCCTTGAACGTTGCGTGAGCTTCGATCTTCGGCGGTGGTGCGGACGACTTGGAGGTTAACTCCTTATCTTCTCGCGATAGGTGAGACAGCTCTTACGGTTGTCCTTGCCAAACTCGGCTTGCTCGAGCAATGCGGTGGAACGCCCTTCTCGTGACAAGGTTTTGCGTTAAATAACAAGAGAAATCTAACACAAGAATCTAACACAAGAGTCGTGTGACATGCCACACGAGTCGTGTTGCCGACAATAAGGTTTGATCATTGAGAATCCGATTGTGATCTCAACCAGAGGCCATTTTTGATGATTAATTATGTTTTGATGAGTATACAAGTTAATCATAAAATAGTTTATGATTAATTAAGTTTATAAGTTTAAATTGTTTATTATGTTCATTTCTTCACTCCATTATGATGTATTGCCACTTTACGCCTATAAATAGAGGCCTAAAATTCAGAGTTTTTACACCAAAGTTAAGTATCAAAAGTTATATAAGAGTGTAAGAGAGAATAAGTAGTAGAAACTTTGGAGAAGTGAAGAATTTGAAGTAAAGAATCAAGGTTTTACTGTAGCAAGAAGGAGGTAATTTACTTATCTTAAAGTTGCATGCTTAAGTTTATGTTTTGATAATGAGTTTACATGTTTATAAGTATGTATATCATGATTTAGAAGTTGAGATTATAATTGATTCTATGAATATAAAGAGTTAAAGTTGTTCAAGATCAATTATATGATATATGTGCTTGAATTGATGAGATATTGATAAAGATATGAATAAGCTGGAAAAGTATGATTTAAAGGAGTGATTCTATGTAAAAGAGGAGTACATGAGAACAAGAATTAAGTGATTTGGCAAAGTATAGCTTGAGTTATGAATTTTTGAAGATGAACATGCAAGATGAAGTTTATGTTCACTAATGAATTTAAATTCTCATAACTTGATGAATATACATGATAAAATTATTAAATTTTGATGACATGTATAATTATAAGTTGAGATTATGACTGTTAAGTTTCATAATTTAAAGATGAGAAATGAACAAGTTATGAATATAAGAAAGCATAAATGTAAAGATAAGTATATATATGCAAGAATATTCATGAAATGTTTAAGTTGTTAAAATGAGATGATTATGAATAATTCTCATATAAGTGATGAGTAATTTGATGAAGTTTTGGTATAATATGTTGAGTATACAATTTTATAAAGATTGTATTAAGTATGACATATTAATATCATGATTAAATGTTATGATTAAAAGTTGAAGTATGACTTGAGTTTATTTTCACTTTTAAGTTAATTAAGTGAAAATTTAATATAAGTCAATATCTAAAATTTGGGAGATATGATGTATGATGAATTAAGTATTTGATTGAGTAAACGATCAAGATGAGTTTATAAATCATGTTGATGATGTTGGAAAAAGTTAAGCATGTTTTGAGTTTAAGTACTCAATCAAGTTTAATGTGAAATTTAGTTATATTCACATTCGAGTTATTTAAGTGACATGCAAATATAAACCAATATCTATGATTTTTGAAGATATGATTTATATAAGGTTAAGTAATTAACCTTGAGTAAAAGTTTAAGAAAAGTTAAAATGTTTGATGACTTAATATTTATTTGAGACATATTAAGCTTATTGAATATCTTTAAGATTCGGATAAGTAAGAGTTAAATCTTATTGAGTATACGAGCATAGTACTTAGTATATTTGTTTACATTTTTATGTAGCTTGCAGATACAGCTACAGAACAACACTTACAGTTTTTCAAAAGAAGAAAGGTGGGGACCCAGACTGGGTATTACATTGAGTATAATATTGATATCATGTTCAAGGTATGTATACAGTTTAAGTTTATACGCTTGAGATGAGGAGGCATTCAGTTGTCTCAGAGTATATCCTAAGTTCTGATGGAGGCCGTTTGAGTTGCCTTGAGAAATATCCATCAGATTGTGCACACGTATCCGATAAATTATCGGCAAGAGAAAAGAAAAGTTTAAGTTATCGATCAGATATCGGTTTATGATTATCCATATTCGTTACTCACCCCCATGAGTTTTAGTTTCAGGTAACAGGTCGAAGAGGAGGTGTGAGTGGAGCAGTGTTGGTGTGGATCGTGGACTCAGATGAAGACAAGCTTTGATAAGGACATTTATAACAGTCTGTATAATTAACCACGTTTTCAAGTATTTCTGCTATGCACATTAAGTATTGAACTTGCATTTTAATGAATTTCAGATTTCAAGTTTTTACCATTATGAGAAATATGATTATGGTATTTTAAATGCAAGTTTAAAGGAAATCTGTTTTATTTATGTCTAAAGACGTATTAGACAAAAGTTTAAAGATAAACGGATTTTCAAGATGATGAGTTTGAGTAGCACCCCGAGTTAGTCGCAAAAGATTTCAAAAGAGTTAAAGTATTTTCAAAGTAAAAGTTGCGAAAAAGTTACTCTGATAAGCGGGGTGTTACAGGTGGTATCAGAGCTAGAGTAAGTGCTCTGTATACTAAAAGTTTAAGTTTCAGAAAACAGTTTCAGGAAAACCAACCACACCACACTCACACCTCGCCGACTACCAGGTAAGTGTTGTTAAAAGTTTTTATAAAAGTTTTTAAATATATTCAACTTTACTAAGTCTATGCTCAATAAGAATTCAGATATCCGAACTCTAGAAATCAGTCTATATGTTCAAGTATTAAAGTTTGAAATCTAGTTTATTAAGTTAACTAGATCAAGAAAGAGACTCGAACATTCTAAGTTAAGCCATCAGATAAAGATTTGAATTAAGATCTGACTATAAAGGTTGATTATGTATTTGAGCTAAGTATTAGAAGTAACGGTATTTCAGTATATATAGCCAAAAAGTACGGGTAAATCATGGGGGTTTGAAATAAGAACCAAAAGCCGGATAAGATCCTGTAGGCTTGAAACTGAACCGTAGAAATAAAGTTTTAGAAAATAGTCAATCTTTATAAGTCAGAAGTTTTGATATGTTATCAGTTAGATATCATAAGCTAAAAATTGGCAAAGTTCGAGATTAAGTTATAAGTTATTTTGTACTTGTTAGTAACAGTACAACTATACAAAGTACTTTTCAGAAATCAATGAGTATAAGTTTAAGGTATCGACATATAATAGTCATGTAGCCGGGAAATTTATGGAAACCTGAAATAAGGGTTATTAGTCCGAGTTTACCTGAAGACTTAAAAATCAAACCTTAAAAGATATCAGTTAATAAGTATTACATTCCAGATACCGAGATAATTATTTAAACTTCTCGGAAGAATTTTTGAAGTTAAGCAAGAGTAATCTGGACATGTGAAAGTTAAAGATAGTCTGTTTAATAAGTAAAGACTAATATGTTTTTTTTTTCTCTTTGGAGAAAGTATTTGTCTCCAAAGATAAATGATGAGTTTAAAGCCATAATTAAGAAATGGCGAGAAGAAGCAAGAAAAAGAGTTAGATTAACCGAAACTCTAGCACAAGCTAAGTGTTTTCGGAAAATTAATAATTTCCGTAAAGTTTAGTATAGCTATTTATTAATGGTTATACTGTTCAAGTCATATAGTTAGTGGTTTTAGAATGCGTGAGGCAAAGTTTCAAGACCACAATTGAGTATTAAGAAGCATAGAATCTTGACTGAATCAAGAAGTTATCTCAGTCCAGAAACAAGTAGTATTGATGTGTGAATCAAGTTTATACGAGAAGAGAATATTTTGCACAATCAATCTACTTGACAGATAGAAATTCTAATACCATTGAAAGTCAAAAGCAAAGAGCTAGACAAAGATAAGAGCACACTGTTGAGAATTTCCTTATTTCTAAGAAGCTAGTATAGAAATATCAGAAAAAGGAGATACAGATAAGCATAAAGGAATTCTCAACTAGTACAAAGTTATATTTCATAAAGGGAGGGTGCGTCTCAAGAGCACAAGACTCCATAACTCTGCCACCCATCATGGCTGTAGTTTCACAAAGATAGATCTAAAGGATCAAATGCTCGCTTGCGTTTGAATCCTGGAGTTTCCACAGAATCTTGAACTGTTGAGATGCTGTTTTGAAGTTTCTTGATAAGTTCAGAGGAAGTGTCAGCAGACTTGAATATTTCTCTTTGGAAAGGAGATATAAAAGTTTCATACACTCCTTCATCTAGAAATCCAATACGAACTTCGTGCAATCAGTCTTTCTAAAAATTTGCAGCAAATTTAATGTGTGAGCTTGATCTGTTTTCAACCCTTTAACCTACCGGTCCATGCCTTTGCTGCCCGATTGCTTTTCCCTTTCCGTTGATTACTACCTTTCGCTTAGTAGTCAAGTTTGAATTGTATTCCGAGACCCATCTTTATTATTCGATTCTCGTACCTTGACAAATTTTGCTTGATTTTCTTTTCCTTGTGTAGAATTTTGGATAGAGTTGAGCATCGAAATTTCATCTTCTATTGATTCTTATCGGATATTGAATCTTGTGTCGTAACGTCACTAAGTCGATGCAAAGGTTAACTTGAGAATACCTTAGCCTCGAGATAGACGGCGGTCAATTATCTTTCGTGATCTATTTTATCGTTGAACCGAAGTGTCGTGCGTGAGAATTATCACATACCAGATCGGGAATAGCCTCGACACCTTTCTAGGGATGTTTTGTTACAGTAGGATCTTTTAAGGAGGGTAGTCGAGCCTGATGTAAGCACATCGTGAGGTGTAGAGCTGTCTTCATTTTTGAATTGTGTTCATCGTATATATTTGAAAACTCTCGTTCTTTTTCGTTGGAGTTTCAAGAGTGATCCTTTGTAGTTCTTGGATTTTTGCGATCCTTTGAAAACTCTTGTTTTTGGTGCATTTGGAATCTCCATTTTAAGATTTGCAACCTTATGTATTGATTAAGACGAGTACTTTCATTTTTTCGCCTTTCTTATATCGTTCTTTCGATTGTGGTGATGCCATTCAGTCTGGGTACTCCATTCATACCCGGATCGGTTTGTCGTGGTCTTTATCATTGATGTCCTATTTTTGAGACGCGATCGAGTCAAATCAACCGAGAGGCGAGGAAGGATGGTTAGCCGCCATCAAGGAGTTAGAACGTGTTCAATCAACTGAAAATGGTTGGGGCTTTTTCGAAGATCAATTTGAGACCTAGCTACCACCAATGTAAGATAAAATAAGGTCCGACGGGCCGGAGAAGGCTCTGTGATGAGATCCAGAAACGTGAAAATCTTAGCAGCGTAGAAATTGAGCTCGTTTAGGATTGCCGACACGATTAACTACCGGCGAAAGAGCTGACGTGACGACCGACACTGTTAGTCCAAAGAGTCATGCGAGCTGACCATTTTCATTGTTCGGCAATGACTGCTGAGTTGGGATTATTCCTAGCTGAGGATGCAGATATTCTATTTTTTTTTTTTTAAATTCCTCCGTATCTCTAATGTTTGATATCCGCTTGAAATTGTATGGATTTGGAAAGAGGTGGTGAACTTGGAACTCGGTTTTTATGTCTTGTGATGATTTGAAAGCCCTGAACCTTCGAGATTATTAATACCTAAATGCTGGGGGAAATTGTCACTGTGAACCCTAATGTTTGTTGTTTTGAAGGTATTGTGAAAACTTTTCCTTTCGGGTTACCTCAGATAGTACTGTAACGCCCCGTTTTAATTTAAAGAGTTTACCGAATATATTTATAAAAATCAGAGTAATTTTTTCGCAAAATATCAAATTAAAAAAAAAATTAAACCTTAACGAGCGCTACTTAACTACTTAAAACAAATAAAAAAAGTTACAAACACAAAGGACCTACACATGCGGATTAACAATTAAAATAACATTCCAGAAATCATAATTTCCAAATTCAAGTCAAAGGTTCAACATGATTCAAAATAAACAAAGCGAAAGCATCAAAATGAAATATCCAACATAGATAGATAAAGCTGAAGCAAAAGAACTCGACAATCCAATGACCACCACTTGCTCGTCGCTCACTACCGCCGCCAACATTGCTCACCTAAAGATCGAAAGAGGAAACAAGAGAACAAACAACAATGGGGGCGAGCAAAGCCACCATGCTCACCAATACCGCACAGTATATTTCGCATAAAGATCCAAAACCATAATTAAAGTATGCATAGAATCCAAGCTCTAAATTCCTATATGGCCCTATCGCAAACCTCCTATGTACATACAACAACCTTCCGATCAGAAATCGGCAAGGAGTAACCGGAAACATTCCCACCCCGGATGCAACGGGCATATGATCCTTTACAGGAGACAGTGGAGCTGATTTACCCCTCCGCTCTACACGGATTCGGGCATCCAGTTTTTCCCCTCTGCTCTACACGGATTCGGGCATCCACCTCCCGGATGCAACGGGCAGGTGACCTCCACTGATTATGGATTCATCAAAGGCACTATCGATGGGACACTTAGACTAGGGTTCTCACGTATACAACAACTATAGAAAAGAACATTTATACGAAATAACAAGTGCGATAAATATAGATACAACAACTGTACCCACCTGATTGCAGCCATAAAATTCACAATATACGACTCGAACGGTAGGATTTGAGGTCAACACCTCGGGACACCTACACGAAATCAAGATAATTCTCGATTACTACTAGTCCAACGAACACACATACTTAGTCGAATCCGTCGACTAAGTGGCTCGTGGAAGGTTCTCATGGAATTATGGAACAGTCGACTCGACTCGAACCAGATATGGGAAAAATACACATAATTGACGACTCACAATACACTCAGCCACTTAACTTAAAATTTACACCACTTATATAACATGTAAGGAGAACCTCATATATTAAAAATTATGCACAAATTCAAAAGTTAACATGATAAACAAATAAATCGATCAAATTGGCAATTAATCCTCATTTTCTAGATGACCATGAAAATAAATGCATTTTGATTTGAAATTTGGACACACAATAAACATTGCTGAGACCATCAAATTCACCAAGTTTCAGCCTTACCACCCAAACATGTGATTTTATAAAATTGTTACAATATTTAAGCAAAAACAAGTATGCATTTAAATGACTAATCAAAAAAATGAATCTGAACCCAATATTTTTATGAAGGTAAATACAGTATGCTGGGAGTGTCATATAAAAATTTCATGAATAAACAATATTCGTGTGAATTATAACAATTATTCTCAGATTCAACAAAGTACACATTTTTCATAAAAACTCAAGAAAATGAATTCAAAAATTACTGGTACTTTCACACCATCAAATACCATGTCAAATAATCACTCTGACGAAGTTTCATGAATTAACATCAAGAATTCGATTTTTCATGAACTTTACAACATTCAGCAGATTTGAGAAAATAATTATTTATCCAGGCAAATAACCTCCAAAAATTATGATAAATCGTATCCAAATTTCATAATATTTGGGCAACAATACGATTTATCATGTATTTTACAAGTTACAGCAGACACCTCAACTTCAAAAATTCATAACTTGAAAAATACAACTCCAAATTGAACAAAGTCAAAACCATTGTGATCAGGACACAAAGATGTTCCACGTTCCAAGAGATTTCCACGAGATCTTTCAAATCATAAGGTTTTCAAATTTATCCTTATAAATCTAAAACATACACTACATGAAATAACAATTTGAATAACAATTAATCCAAATAATTCCCTTTTATCATGTATTCATATATATTCCAGCAATATAACACATAATCACAAGGGATTTAAGATGTTTAGTAAAATGAATTTACCAAACACCAAAGGAGAGAATAAACGAGTTTGGTTTCGGAAGGGCTCGGAGACGATCAGTCCTAAGGGCGGGGAAATCGTCCGCATGCTCGGCGTTCGGAGACGACTCGCAAGAGAGGTTGGCGACCAGAGGTGGCGGAGGCTGGTCGGAGGGAGAGGATGACGGCTAGACGTCGTAGGTGTGACGAGGAAGACGGGGAGGGCAGCGAACTGCGGCGAACTGCTGTGCGCGCGGGAAGCGATGGGGGCCGAAGACTTCGGTGATCGAGCGTGGCTGAGGTTATCTCCAGCGAGATGTCGAGAGGAAAAAGAGAGAGCGGGGCTGGGGTTCGCGAATGAGGGAGAGGGTGGAAGAGAAACTGAGTGAGAGAGAGTGAGAAATGAATGAGGGAGAAATGAGGGGTGAGGGTGATATTAATACCTTATTTAAGGTTGATTTGTAACATCCAAAAGATATGGTCAAAGAGGAGATTAAGGACTGAAAATGTGGGATAGGGATCTACATTTGAAATTCAAAAATCAAAATAAAGGCCATGCATGCAAGAGGTAGTGGAGGGTTCGGCCGGTTCGGGTTCGGCGGGTTAAACCGGCGAGCTGGGGCGTGAAAGCGGGCCGGGCTGGAAGGAAAATGGGTGGAGGTTCCGCGGCCCGATTCGAGACTTCGGCTAGGTTGCTCGTTCGGTTTAAAGTCCCAGTTATTAACGAATTTTTGGTTTGACCGAAAATAAAATAAATATGGCTAACATAATACGGCTCGATTTTTGATTTAATACAATTAGTAAACATGAGCATTTAATCGAAATAAAATTATCGAGCCCGAATAAAATAATTTGAGAATAAAATAATATAAATAACAATAATAATCTCCAAATAATTCCGGAACAAATGGGGCGCTACAAGTACGAACCTTGAATTAGAGAAATTATTTTCTGTACCTCGAAGTGGTGGTCGGGCACGTAAGCCCGTGCTGAGAGATGTGAGGCTAACTGCATGGCCGATCGTTGACTCGCACAAGAGCTGCAACCACCATCACCGAACGCAGGAACTCCCCAAGCCAGTGCGTACAGCCGAACCTCGACCTTGTAGCCGGTCTTCGAACAGGTGTACGCTCGCGTCCCAGCACCCCGCTTATGCAGCGCCAGCGAGTGTGCCACCTTCGGGTGACAGGGTACTAACCCTGAATAATTGATCCCCTTTCTGTTTATATGACGGGTTTTTGATGTCAAACAAATATATTTTCCTTGAACCTTTCTTTTGAGCTTTGAGCCGAGAACTCTAAGTTCCACTAAATTGTGTTTAAATCCTTAATCAATGGTTTTCGATTAAGGGAGTGTGGTCGATAAGTTTCCTATGCATTGCGAGAGTTTCTCGAGTAGGCAATATAGGAAGTTTCGTGCGGTTAACTGTGGAGCCTTTAATTGCGTATAGAGGCTACGTTTGTTTTCGTAGAGTCGAGTTTGTCGAGAGTATTAGGTAGTGGAGAAGTACCTACTACATGGGGTTCCGCGGCGGCCCGTCTGATGCGGATGCACGGATCATATTGAGATCGTGGGCAAGTTGTCAGCGTGACCCAGGCACGAGACTGAAACTTGACACCGCGTATCAAATCCAGATAGTTGGGCATTTGGGACATACTGTCGAGGCCTTGCGAGACTGGTTGGAGTTGGTGTACTCGATAGGTATGTCGTGTGGAATTTTCTACCATGGGAAGGTACGGTTATATAGATTACTAATGAGAGACTTTCTTGATGGTACCATACGAGGTTCTAAGTACGGAAAGAGGTGTTGTACGCCTCGGATTCTGGGATGAGAGGAAGTCTCAGCCACACTTTGTCGGTCCTTTTGGGATTCTCAACCAAGTCGGCGACTTAGCATGACGGTTGACCCCCATCACCGGAGCTTGCGGGAGTGGACGACATGTTCAGTGCCTTGTGGAGAGGGGACATGTGCGTGACTCTGGGACACGTGACGAACTGTGACGACCTGCATGTGGGCAGAACCTTACCTATGTTGAGGTACCGGTGACCTACTGGATTGATGGATCCATCAGGGCGAGGCCGGGAGAGGTACTCATCAAAGTCTGGCGGGGTAGCCGTGGCTAGTGTGGTGTGACTTGGTAGAGCGGGGAGATTCGGACGGAGTATCCGAGTTTAGTGGTTTGAGCCTCTATCTTGTGTCAGTTTTGTAACGCCCCGTTCGATTTATAGAATTTCTCGGAATATTCTATTTATCGAATATTATCTATGCGGTATATTTATTTTATTGGTCGCGATGTAGACATAAATAAAAGGTTGAAATACTCGATTGTTTTATTGAAAAACATTCGTCATTCGGCGATTTCGGTTTAATCGCGTGAATCGATTGCAAACCCGTTTGAATTATGGATTTTGGGAGTTATTTATCAATATTATTATTTATATTTATTTGTTGTTATTATTATTGAATGCTATAAATTATTAATTGTCTGATATGATTTATATTAATCGTTTAAATTAATTAATTGTCTAAATGTCTAAATGCTATTATTATAAATTGTCAAATTGTGAATAATTGCCTAATTGTCTAAATGTTATTATTTTATTTAAAATGGGTATTTTTATTTCTACTAATATTATTATTATTTTAAAATTTAATTGTGTGCATTATATTTATATATAATTTTCGGTTTGGTTATTTGTGTGATTTGAATTATCCAGCCCGAGAAATTGATTCATTTCTACGTAGTCGGGCCCGAGAGCCGATACGTTTTGTCTTAATCGAAACCCGCGAGCCCGATTATTATCAGCCCAAGCCCGAGCCCGACCAATTCGGCCCGTGAGTGTGTTTTATTGGGCAAGACATTAAACCTAGTTGGGATATATATTTTCTTGCTCCCGTTCATTTCCTCAAAAATCAAAAAACCCGCAGCCTCCCAACTTCATCGTCTTCCCCTCTCAATCTCACCTCTCCCTCTCCGCCTTCATCATCATCATCGCAGCATCATCATCTGATCGCGCCGCCATCTCCGAGCACCCTCCTCCGCCGTCTGCAAAACATCACCGCCGCGAGCCCCCTCAGCAACTCGCGCCATCAGCGGCGACCTCGACGGATTCCGGCGACTTCATCTCGTCGAGAACCACCCTTTCCCAACCCCAGCAGCAACGACGAAATTATGCTCCGTCGCGAGCCTCCACGTGAACCAGCATAGGCGACGAGAAGCGAGTTTGTCACCTTCGCTGCCAGTCATCTCTCCGGCAATCGGTTGCGGCCCATCACCGAGCAGCATCCCCCTCGATCTCTCGATTTCAGGCGAGTCCTGACCGTGCTCCTCCTCTGCGAGCGACCACCGCCCTCGCTGCCCCTCTCCCGTACGCTGCGAGTTCCTCCGGCGAAGTTCAGCGGCCCGTTTTTCGGCGATTCCCGAACGCAGCAACCACTCCCGACGATCGAGCCGCCGCTTCTCCTCCCCGAGACGTCTTCTCCGGCAAACCTTGGACACAGCAGCTCTTACGTTCGAGCCCGACAACCCCTCGTTTCGTTTGAACGTTTGTTTTCTCGGGAACGGTATAAGGCTTGACCCGTCTCGTTCATTTTTACGTGACATTATGTGCTCGAGTATGTGAATGTGTTCATTTGACGTGATACCTCGAATCATATGTGCTGGTATATGATGATGTGTAGTTATTAAAAGAGAATTGTGACAATTGTGTTATACATTTACGAATTGGACATCAAAGTGATTGCCGTCACTTTGAAATACTGTCGAGTTGATTATGCTGTGGTATTTTTCGTAGAAATCCTGTAGTTATAAGTACTTGGAGTTGTCCTTGATCTGTTAGTTTTGGTTTGAAGTCATTTCGAGTTGTATTTTGAGAGTTATGATTTTTCTAAACCGAGCATGCTGCTGAATCGTAATAAATTCACCATAAATCGAGTTGTTATCCGTTTGAGCTGAAATTTTGATATGTTGTGCCTCTAAGTATGTTCAATGTGTGTGTCAGCCCCTGAATTGATTTCTGAGTTTTTCGAGTTCAAATGCTTAAAACGGTTTCTGAGCAGAAACTTGTAAAATTCATTAAAAATCGTAAACTTGAAGTTTGGAGCTGAAACTTTCAGGAACCTGATATTTTCTGATGTTTTAGGTTGTGTGAACATTTCAGACTGAAACTTGAAGTGTAGCTGTGCGAACTATTAAATGCTGATTTTGGTGCTATTTTTGCTTAAATCATTTAAAAATGTTCCCAGATGAATTTGGGGCTGAAACTTGGTGAGTTTATGTGTTTTTGCATGTTTTATAATGTGGTAAAGTTTCAGGTTTATTGGCTGAGCCTAACTCCTGATTCTGAATTTTATTTATTTTGGAGTCTAAATGTTCGGTTATCGGTTGGTTAGGTTCGGATAGGATTTATTCAATGTCGGCATGTTTTATGTGAAATGTTTTAGGTATATGAGTTGTGTCCAGGTCTAGTAGTCACTCCATAGTACTTAACTCGGTCAAGGAATCCACGAGTCACTTAGTCGATATGATTTCGGCTAAGTATATGTGCCTTATGTGTTGTTTTGTTTTGGGCAGTCAGTAATAGGTCTTATAAATTGTTGTAGGTCCTTCGAGCTGAACTTGTGCCATAATTCCTTCAACTCTGTCTTTGGGTATACCTCTTGCAATATCCAGGTGGGTTTAATGTAAAATTGTGTATGCTGTAAATGTTATTATTGTTTTAAATTTTGGTTGATCAAGTATGCATGTGTAACATGTAGCCTTCGATGTGAGCTGTATCGGCCGTTGAACGGTTATCCCGGTATTTATGAAATGAAACCCGTGGGGTTCTTTACGCCTGTAAGACCAAGGCTGTGCTCGATCGGAGGTATGAGACCAGGGCTGTGCTCGGTCGGTTCCCCATTGTGTGACCAGGGCGGTGCTCGGCCGACGGGGGATACTCCTACTGGCCGGACACTCGTTGTAAGGCCTTAGATAAGGCGTTCGGTATATAATTCGACAGTAGTCTATTGCTATAGGTGTGCACACGAGTCTATTATTGATATTATTGATGGGAGATTGGGATAGATGATTGTTTCGTATACGTGCAACGACCGTACCTAACATATTATTGATTATTGATCATTGTTTCTTAATTATGGATAATGTTTATTGCATAGTGGTGAGCACTACTTTTTCCAATTGTGCTCATCCCCACCTGAAATTCACATTTCAGGTTAAGCGAGGTGGGTGCGACGGTGGAGTTAAGCGAGTGGTGGTCGGTCTATGAGACTGGTCCTATTATTGTTTATGCTTCTGCACTTATGAATTTGGAATAATGTTGTTGTCATGAATTTTGAATTTTATGATTGAATAATGATAAGGAGATGCTCCTTAGAACTTATGAATATTATTGAAACCCAGTTTGGGTAATGATTTATGGATTTTTGGAAAACTCGTTTGGGAGTTAGTATTATTGAATGATGATTGAGTTTGATAATTGATTGAATATTGGAAGGTTGGATAATTATTGATGTTCAAAAATGAGCAGCGCTTTAAATGAGTATTTTGAAATAAATTTTGAAAAATTTATTCTAATTTTCGGTAAATAAAAGTGGGGCGTTACAAGTTGTCCTGATAGGATGACTTTCGTTTATTTCCGGGGACGGAAATATTTTAAGGAGTGTATATTGTAGCGCCCCGTTCGTTTATTAGAATTTTTGGATCTTTATATTATTATTTATTTGCTTATAATGAATATTTACCTTATTTTATATATTTGTCGGTTATGATATTAATTGCTCGTCTTACTTGTTCTGCTTGAGATAAATTGTTATGTGACTAATATATGTGATTATTATATGTTTATATATTAATTATGTGTATCAGAATTATTAGAATTTAATTGGATTAGAATATATTTTATTTCGGCGATTTTCGGTTTAATCGCGTAAATCGAAATTAAATCCGTTCCAATTCGTGTTCGACCCTTTTTGACTCGTTCCTAATCTAGACTTCAAGATTTGATTTTCCTAGCCCAAATTTACTTGTAATAACCGGCCCCATTTTCCCTTTTATGATCCAAATGACCTTAGTAGTTTATTAATATTATTTGTCTTTTGCAATTCAAAGTTGTAGAGTTTGAATATTGAGACTTTGACCAAATTTCTTCCACCCCATTTACACGCCCATCATCCAAATTATTGTGCAATTAGGAGCCTTGATGGGTGAAATTATGGTAATGTATATCATAATGATTTCCCTTCATTCACTTATATCTCTTATTTTTTTCCTCTCCTTCCACACGTTTTTACTTCTCTTTTCTAAGGAAAAATCTGAAACGCTCTCTCCCACTCGTATCTCTCTCGTAAACCTCGTAGAAGCCAGAGCAAGAAATATCGAAAATCGACCCAACGCCAAGTACGCCTAGCGGACGAATTCCCTGCTGGAAAGAGCCGAGCCCGTGCTTGACCGCGCCGTGTCGCCTTTCTTCCCTTGGTGTTTGGTAGCCTACTGAACTCCATGGATTATTATGTGTTTTATATGTGTTCATGGCTGAATATATGATATGATTTGTGTTTTGATATCAAAAGGTTGGCATAATGTATTATTTTTATATTCATGAATTGGATTTTTAGGGTTTAAATAGAAACCCAAATGATCTGATGTGTACTCGTGAAAATCTTGTGGATTCAGGAACATATGAGTGACCTTGTGATGCTGGTTTTGACCTTGTGTCATTTAGAAGTCTATATTTTGAGTTATGAATTTATGAACTTGGTGTTGCTGCAATTATTTGTGAAATTCGTGATAAATCGAGCTGTTACCCAAAAATGATGAAATTTTAATACGTTATTTCTCTGATGTATCTTGTCTTTGTGTATAAATTTCAAAATTTTTGGAATCCATTTGCTAAGGTAAATGTTGATTTGAAAATTTTTGCCGAAACTTGTTTAAATCATGTAAAATCAACCCCTTGCTGAAAATGGTTGAATTTTGGTTTATATGATCATTTGATAATGTGTCATATGACATAAAAATTTCATATTTTATTGAATTTATTTTTGTGGATTTTTGATGAAAACGTGATTTCTGATGAATCTTGCAATAATGACTATAAAGTGTGTGTTTACTGTTTGGAACTGAAAATTTTATATGTTGATTCCCACATGCTGTAGTTGTTTGTGTAAAAGTTTCAGGACTTAAAATCATTTGTTAGATGGACTATAAATTCATGCTTGTTTTTGCTGTAATATTGTTTTAATTTTATAAAATCACATGTATATGTGTTATGACTGAAATTTTTTGAAGTGTATATATTCAGGGACATGTATCATGTGTTATATTTTCAAAACAAAATTCATCCATTTGTCGGTTCACTAGAAAATGTGAATTACTTGTCAAATGTTTCATATATTGGTTGAATATGTTAACTTTAGAATTTTGGCATGATTTTTAATATATGATGTCCTCCTTGCATGTTTTATAAGTGGTGTGAATTTCATGTGAAGTGGCTGAGTATCTCATGAGATGGCCTTTTTGTGTGTTTTTCATTTTGGTTTGAGTCGAGTCGAATGTTCCATAATTTCACGAGAATTTTCCACGAGCCACTTAGTCGACGAATTCGACGAAGTTTGTGTGATCGTTGGACTTGTTGTACTCGAGAGGTCATCTTGATTTCGTGTAGGTGTTTCGAGGTGTTGACCTCAAACCCTATCCTTTCGAGCTCTGTTTGTGAATTGTCGCTGCTTTCAGGTGGGTACATTTACGAATTATCGCACTTGTTATTTCGTATAAATAGTTGTCCGATAGCTTTTGTATGCGTGAGAACCCTAGTCTAGGTGTCCCGTTGTTAGTGCCTTTGACCAATGCATAAACAGTGAGAGGTCGCCGGTCCGTATGTGATTCGGGAGGTGGACGCCCTGATCCGTGTGTTTTTCGTGGGGGAAAACAGCTCCACTGTCTCCTGGAAAGGATCCCATGATCCGTGTGTTGTTCTGGGTGGGAAGGTTTCCAGTTACATCCTTGCTGATGTCTGGTCGGGAGGTTTGTTGTATGTACATAGGAGGTATGCGATAGGGCCGAGTAGGGATTTAGACCTAGATTCTATGCATACATTAATTACGGTTTTGAATCTTTATGCGGGATATACTGTGCGATAATGGTGAGCATAATGGTTTGCTCACCCCCATTACTTTTCTCATTGTCTTCTCTTCCTCTGTGTAGGTTAAGCATGGCTGGCGGCAGCGGCGTGAAGACGATCGAGTGGTAGTCATTTGTCGATTGTGTTCTCGTTATCTTATGCTTCCGCCTATTTATGAATTTGTTGACTGTTGCTTTCGGCTTGATTGATTTCCTGCTTTGATTTGGATACATTGATATTGTCGGGTTGAACTTTTGGAATTATGTTTAACTTTTTATTTGGTTTTGGAACTTAATAAATAAATTGGTTTAAACTTATTTGAGGATGTGTTTATGCATGTATAAGTCAGATTTATGTGCTCATATTTTGTTTAATTGTTCTTAGTAGATAAGTAGCGCCCGTTGATAATCAAGTCTTTAACTGAGAATTTGCGAAAAATTTACTCTGATTTTTATAAATAAATTCGGTAAATTCTTTAAAATAAAATGGGGCGTTACAATAATGTTGCTGCTAGCACCTCCAGACAACAGGCTCACTCTCAAAGGAGTGAAAATAGAGAAGGTGTGGCAATAAATAATGAAGTTCCCAGTGAAGACAGACGGGGGAAGTCCATGGAACTTTTCATTTCCCAAATGGTAGTTGATGTTGTGGAAGAGGGAGGAGAGCAGAGAGTGGAAGACATGGGGAGTCTTGAAATCATGCCTATATCAGAGGAGGAGCAAAACATGGAGTCTAATACTGAAGTGATGGAATTAAAGAGGACTGATTTGAGGAGAACTTGGAAAAGGTCTTCAGCTAGAACATGGAGGCTCATGAGGAATCCTTCAATAGGAGAGACTGACATGGCTATTACTGGGAGTAAAAGAGAGAGAGGTGATGATATGCAACTACAGATGGTGGATTACATTGCTGTAGAGGAGGATCATCAAGAGAAGAAAGTTAAGCTATCAAACAAGAAGGTGGAGAAGGCCAGCCTCAAAATGGCCCCAATGTGATCAGTGAAGGCAATGGTGTAGAACTGCAGAGGGCTGGGTGGGCCCTCTACAGTTTCCCAAATCAAGGATTCAAGAAGAATCCACCACCCACATATTATTTTTTTATCTGAAACAAAAAAAAAAGTAAAGACTTTACCAAAACTGTTGGTATGAAACTGGGTTTTCAAAATAGATGGAAATTGGAAGAACCTTCAGGAACTAGAGGGGGACTTCTTCTCATGTAGGATCAGTCTATGGAAATAAGGAATATTATTGGGAATAGTTTTTGTCTCCAAATTTATGCTAGAGGACCTGGTATCAGTGATTGGGTTTGGATGATCTTTGTATACCTGAGTACTGAGAAACAGCAAAGAGAACAGCAATGGGAGTTTTTATATGATAGGAAGAGGAGCTGGGTAGTGTGTGGGCACTTGCAGGGAATTAGAATGACATTGTGAACAATGAGGAGAAAAGAGGAGGTCTTGTCAGGTCTTATAACAGTTTTTTGGCATTCAAGGAGTTCATTTTGAGGATGGAAATGCAGGAGCAGGATCAGAAAGGGTCCTTTTTTACTTGGGAAAAAAATAGAAAGGGGGATGGATATGTGGAAGAGAGATTGGACAAGGTGTACACTTCTGTGGATTGGCTATTTTAGTATCCCAAAATGGAAGTCTTCAATTTTTACAGATGTGCATCAGATCATAATGTCCTCCTAATTGACACTGAGGTGGAACTTGAAACAAAAAGGAAGAGATTTATTTTTTGTAGTAGCTAGCATAATAAAGAAGGTGTTTCTGAAGCTGTACAGAAAAAGGCTGGCAAGCCGAGTGTGAAGGATCAGAAATGTTCAAGGTTCACCAGAGAGTGAAGAATACATGAATGGCTTTGTTGGCATGGCACAAACCTATCAAGAGAAATAATTAGACATTAATCCAGGTGTTGGCATCTAAAATGGAAGATATGAGAGTTGAAGGTGGTATGACTAACTGGGCAGAATGGGGAGATACCAAAATAGAACTGGACAATGCATATAGAGAGGAGGAGAGATTTTGTAGATTAAAGTCCAGAGCCCTGTGGCTCAAAGCTTGGGACAAGAATACTCGATTCTTTCATGCTTACACATCTCAGAGGAGGAAGAGCAATTCCATCCAAAGTCTAGTGACAGGGGCAGGTGTGGCGTGTGAGAGCAAAAAAGAGTTGGAGGATCACATTGTCAGTTTCTATTCATCTTTTTTTCAATCATAGGGGTCTGTAAGAGGTGAGGAGCTACTGCAACATATTCCTCATTCTATTTCAGACGCCAACAACAATGATTTGATTAAACAGGTGAGTGAGGAAGAGATACATGCTGCTCTTTTTATTATGGCTCCTGAAAAATCTTATGCGAAAGATGGTATGCCTGCATTAGTTTTCCATCATTTCTGGCATCTTTTGAAAACTGAAATTTGTAAGGTTGTGTCAAGTTTTTTCTTTTCTGGGTAAATTCTCAAGAACTGGAACCACACAAAGATCACGTTAATTCCAAAATGTCTGTATCCTGATGACTTGAGTAGTTACAGGACTATTAGTCTCTGTGGAGTATTGTACAAGCTGATTGCAAAGGTGCTAGCTGAGAGGCTTAAAACATGTTTAAATAACTGCATAAGTGAAGCTCAGACAGCTTTTGTACCAGGGAGACAGCTTTTAGACAATGTGGTGCTTGCTCATGAAGTGTTTCACTTCCTCAATAGACACAGGACAAGACAGAATGGATTCATGGCAATTAAAATGGACATGGAGAAGGCATATGACCGTGTGGAGTAGCAGTGTATCAGACTAACTATGAAGAAAATGAGTTTTCATAACAAAATCATCAAATGGATTATGGCATGCGTATCAACACCTTCTTTCTCCTTTAATCTAAATGGCAGGGTGTGTGGTTTTATTAACCCAACCAGAGGGATTAGGCGGGATGATCCACTATCACCCTACATTTTTCTTTTCGTTTCAGAGCTCTTTTTAGCTGCTATGGCCTTTAATGTGCAAAGGGGGGTTTCAGAGCTCTAAGGAGGGTCCTATGCTAACACATCTCTTATTTGCTGATGATGCACTGATATTCTGTAAGGCAGATGCTATGTTGTTGATGAAATTGCTCAAGAAGTACCAAGACTTTGCAGGGCAGAAAGTCAACCAACACAAGTCTTCCATGTTCTTAAGCATGAATGTCTCAACAGCCACATGTGAAAGAATCTGCTGAATTTTAAATAGGGTGATTGTGAAGAAATCTTCAAGGTACCTGGGGCTCCCCTTGGACATTGGAGCATCAAAAAGTGAAACCTTCTAATTTGTGGTGGATACAGTCAGAGCAAGAATGTACAGTTGGAAAAATCATTTCCTCTCTAATGCTGCAAAGAAATTCTAGTGAAAGTTGTCCTAAATGCACTCCCAGTGTTTGTGATGTCATGTTTTGTCTTGCCTATGGGAATCTGCAAGGAGGTTTGTACGCTAATTGCTGAATTTTGGTGGAAGAAATGGGAGGGAACAACAAAGGGCTATACTGGATGGCTTTGGATAAGATGAGTTGGGCTAAACAGAATGGTGGTTTGGGTTTTCAAAACATCAATCTTTTCAACGGAGCTCTGATTCTTAAGTAATTGTGGAGGATTTTTGAACAGCCTGATCTACTGATTAGTAATGTGCTTAAGAAAAGGCATTTCCCTGCCTGCTCTTTGTTTGATTATGAGAAGAAATCAGGGGTGTCATGGCTCTGGAGTTCTTGATCAACTGTTATTCCTTATTTGAAATCTCAGATGAGCATTGTGATTAAAAATGGCGTTGATACCAAACTGAATGAGGGTAACTAGATCCCTGATTTAATGGGGTGTAAGCCTGCGTTGAGAGTGCAAGTTGATGGTGAACAGTTCAGAGTGAAGGATCTGATATTGGCCAATTGATGTGAATGGGATGAAGTGCTAGTTAGGATTCTGTTTCAAACAGAAGTGGCAGATAAAATCTTGGCTATTAAAACTCTGAATCCCAGGGCTACTGATTTAAAGAAGTGTGAGTCTCTGGACAAAGGAAGATTTTCTGTCAAGAAAGCATATAAGTGAGTTGAACTCAAAGGAGATTAGCAAGCTATCAATAGGTGAAACCAGTAAAATGGCTACAGGAAATAAAAGAGCAAGGATGAAATGCTGGGAGCTTAAGATAGTCTGGCAAGTAAAGACTTTTATATGGAGATGTTTCTCCAACATACTACCAGTGAACTGTAATCTGATGAAAAAAGGGATGCAAGTGGAACCTGTGTGTCAGAGCTGTGGAGAACAAGATGAAATAGTGGAACATGTGCTGTTCAATTGTCCTAGATCCAAACTAACATGGAGGATGGTACCTGTGCAGTGGAACAGGATGGAGGAAGAAGCAATCACCTTTAAAGAATGGTGGTGGTGGTTGAGTTCTATGAACTACAACGATACATCTGAAGATAGAACTCAACTATCAACATATATATTATGGTGGTTGTGGAAGTCTCGAAATCTGTGTGTGTTTGAAAAGAGATGGAAGAATGCAGACTGGATCTTGGCCATGGCAATGCAAGAATGGGGGGAATACCAAGAGTGGAGAGGGGAGTACTCTAGGTCTCGTGTCAGTTGTAACACTCCGCCTCTACTAGCTTTTAAAATCAGAGTAAAATTTTTGCTTTTATTTTCGAAAGGTCGTGCGAACTGGTTTTCGAAAATACTAACTTATTGCGGGAAGGCCACAGATAAAAACTTACTTAACTTACTCACAAACATAAATAAAACATGCAATGTCTGACTGTCTCGCACTATCTAGCTAGCGGAAGCTTAACATGCGGCATCATCGCGCGGTCCTGCTCGGCTGTGGCCCTCGCGCGCGTTGTCGCGCCCGCCCGCGTGCTCGCACGCGTTGTGCTCGGTTGCGGTCTCCTTGCGCTGCTTGGTCTCGCGAAGATTTTCCCATCGGGTGCGGTGGCGGGCAACCGGTCGCTCAGCTTGTGCGCGTTGCCCAGGCTCTGCTTTAATTGCGACACATGAATTACTGAATGGATTTGCGATTCTGTAGCGTCCCGTTCGATTTATAGAAATTCTTGAATTTTTCTATTTATCGAATACTATTTTTAAGGTTATTTTTATTTTATTGGTCGCGATGTCGACTTAAATAAAAGGTTGGACTACTCGATCGTTTTATTGAAAAACGCTTGTCGTTCGGCGATTTCGGTTTAATCGCGTGAACCAAATATAATCCGTTTGAATAATGGATTTTTCGGATATTTAGGCATTATTAGTATGGTTATTTTATTTTATTTTTCCAAGCATTATATATGTTTGGATTTTATGAAATTGAGCCAATAAACCGGTAGTAGAAACCGGCCGACTCGTAAACCCGTTGTTTACAAATTATTTGGGATTTGTTATTATTATTATTATTATTATTATTATTATTATTATTATTATTATTATTATTATTATTATTTATTGAATGCCTAATTGTCTTTATATGTCTAAATGTGTGTTATTAATTAATAATTAATGTGCATATTTATATTAATAATATCCAATTTTATTTTAAATTTTCGATCCGAACCGAATTAATATAATTATCAGTTAAGTTGAACCTGAGAGACAGAGCCGAATGTTGAGCCCGAGAAAACTGGCCCGAGCTTCTTAAACCGAGCGAACCCGTTCTCCCCAGCCCAAAAATCGGCCCGGTTTTTCCCTTAAACCTAGTGTGTGTATCGTGGAGAAAGGAAAGAAAAGCCGCGATCCCTCTTCTCTCTCACGCAAAAAGCCGACACGCTCATCTCTCTCGTTGAAACCCTTCCCGTCACCATCTCCTTTCTCCTCTCGCCAAAACGCAGCCTTCCCCTTCTCAAAATCGCTCGATCTCTCCTTCCTTCTCTCGCAAATCCCATCGCAGCAACTGCCGGCGAGCCTCAACCACCATCGCGTAGGCCCGCCTCCCCAACCTCTGGCGAGCCCTCCTTCCGTGAACGATGATCCCAGCATCTCCGGCGAGCCTTCCTCCGTCGTCTGCTGCTTCTCCGCGACACTCCGGCGGGTTTCTTCCGCCGTGAACCAGGGCCCCACGCCGCGAGCAGAACTCCCGTCCCGTCCAGCAACTCAGGTCGCCATCCCCCTCCGTCGTGGCTGTCCTCACGACCGCTGGCAGACGCGCCCTTCCACCACGAACATCCCTTCGCCGTCGCCGCCGCGAGCAGGTCACCACTCCCAGCGAGGATCCTAAACGACCCTCCTCCGTGAGCCCTCCTCCGCTCACCTGCTACTTCCGGCGAGGCCATCGTCGCTGCCCCTCCGACGCGGCCAGCCATCGCGTGTCTCTGTTCTCGAGCCACAGGATTTTTTCGGCAAGAGCAGCGACCTTTGTGAGCCCCGACGAGCTCTGGCGGTTGAAGAACTCATCACACGCGAACCGGCTGCCGCTCGTCACCTCAGGCCCGCGAGACGAGCTTTCGCCGTCGAGCCGTTTGATTCGAACCCTCCTTCATTTGTTTCTCGTTTATTCCCGAAGGAGGTATATGGCTGGACCTTCTTCAATTATTTTTGAGTTTAAATTGAAGGATTATGTAGGATTTGAAATTCATGGCGATGAGACGCTTGATTATTCGAATGCATGATGTTGGTTTAATATTAATGTGAATTGTCATGTATTATCATAGCAAGATACGTAATAATTAAATCGAATCATAAGATTTTATTTTCTATCGTTTTTAAGAAGACCGAGTTGGACCTGGGACAACGTGTTTTATAATCCACCGAGTGTTTATATCTTAAAGTAGTGATATCGAGGCTTGCTTAACGTGTCAATTACGTGATTTCGAGGCTATGTTGTTGTGTGATAGTTTTGAGTTGTTGAAGACATGAAAATTCAATTTGCGAGCCTCAGCTTGTGCTCTGTTTTTGTCGACCAAGAAGGTGTTTCTTGGGCAAGTGTCCTTCATGAGTTTTGTAGTTCATTGAGTTAAGTTTCCGTGAGTGTTGGAATTACGTGATTTAGAGTTGAAATGAATTTTATATGAATTTTCAAAGTTGGACGAGCATGCTGTTTTGAATAAACTCGGACAGAAATCTTGCCCTTAATTCACTGCTGTTTTAGATGGCCTTAACGTATCTGAATGAAAATGTGTTCTTCATGCCAAATGTATTATTTGTTGTTAGCTGCATGTGCGAATTGGAATTATGCAATTTCGAGTTTTGGTTGATTTTATATGATTTTTCTAAGTTAGATTTATGCGCAGAATTTTAAAACAATGGCTGTGTGAATGCATGAAATGTATGCTCTGAATTGATGCCTTAAACGTGATTATATGTAAAAATAATCTTCATAAAATTTGTATCTTTCCTTATGTAGATTTTGTAGGTTTTGAGTTTGTATGCATTGGAGTTGTGTAGCTTGAGTTGTTGTCATTTTTCTGAGGTGCTGTATATTCGAAAAGTTGTTCTCTGACTGATTCTATGAACTAAATGTTTTGCAGTTAAACTCATTGATAATGTTGTTATTTGACAATGAAATCTTCAGAAAAGTTGTAGTAAATTGAGTTAACTACCTTAGGGTTTTTGAATTTCAGTAATATCATGTTTATAGCTCCCGTTATCTTGAAATTACTGAAGTGCTGTAAGTTGTCCATTTTTCTTTTCTTTCCGGACTGCAACTATGTTTGTGTTTTTGTTGATTTATCATGAGGATAATGACCTCGTCTGATTCTGAGTTGTTCTTGAGAGTTGTAGATCTATGTCTTAGGAATCACATGCCACTAGTTTCATGTTATTTCGACTTATGTGCTGCTTGTTGTAATCATTTGAAAATCGCTGCGCATATCATGTTTTGCAAAATCATTAGTTTGATTTCGAAAATGGCACGTACCATCGAAATGCTCGATTATATGACCCAAGTGATTTATTTCTTGATCCATGTGATATGTTGATCTTTAAATGTCCTTAGAGCTAGAAGTTAAGCAAGCCAAGATATCCAACAACCGAAAAGACTTAAACATAAATCGTTTTCAAAGAATGCGAGCAAGGCGAAGCCAAGCGAGCTAGTGTTCAAAGTTTATATTTATGTATAAGACTAGCAAGTATAAGTTACACCTTGATAAGGTTCTAAGACAAGTCCCAACGAATGTAGGTTATTGAGGAGTCAAGCCTCGACCTACACCCTTTGCTTGTTGAGTTTTTCAACCCGAGAATCCAGGTGGGTTGTTATTTTAAAATTATCTGTGCAATGTGTGTTTAAATATGTGTTTTCGTTTTGGCGTGATCTATGTATGAACGTGAATATGTAGCCTATCGATGTGAGCTATTATGATGGCCATCGATACGGTTGTCCCCGTCGATGTAATACGGTTGCTTTATGAGGCAAGTCTCCTTAAGACCTATTATGAAAGGCCGTGTCCTTGCGTGGCACGTACTCTCGCCGTTAGGGTAATGAATCCCCTTTCCGCGACTATTATGAAAGATGTGTACACAGGAGTAAATGTTTATATTATGTTGGAGATGAGACATATGTGATATTGTTTATGTTCATGCTGCGACCATGCCTATTTAACATTATAAAATGTGCATTGCATAGTGTGAGTACGATATTTAACTGTACTCACTCCCACCTGCTCTTCACGGATGCAGGTTAAGCAGTTGGCGGATGACGAGGCAAGGCGAGTGGGTGGTCTATAGTGTTATTTATTATTATTTGCTTCCGCATTTGTGAATTTCGTGTTTGGGTTATTTGAACCTGTTGGTTGAATTGTTGAATATGTTGAGCTGGTTATTATGAAAACCGCTGGTGTGGTTTATATTGAAAACCATTTCTATGATATTCTGAGTATGTGGATAAGAATGTCATGACGTTTATGTGGTTGAGAATACGGTTAATGAAAACCTTTGAAAAATCGGGTAATGAATCCCCGTTAGTTTAGACAGGACTTGAACTATGTTTTGAAATGGATGAATAACGCCGAATTATTTATGAATCAAAAAATGAATTTCGAAAATTTTTACTGCGATTTTTGAAAAAGACATGGAGTTACTTTTAAAATCGTTTGGGGCGTTACAGTTTGGTATCAGAGACAGTCTGCATTTCTGTAGACTGACATATATGTGAGAATGTGTTTATGTGCTTAGACCTTATGTTATGACCACTCGTCTTCGTCATGCCGCGCTGCTTAAGGTATGTGTTTATATAAGTATCAATGAAAATGCTTATACTGTGAAATGTGAATTTTGTACATGAGTAGCAATGAAACTACTTGTGATGTGATATGAGATGTGATAATTGGGGCTTAGGAATTTATCCTCCTACTTCTGATGTTTTTGATATCTAGTGTTATTGGTGAACTCTAGAAGATATTTCAACTCTCTGTATGTGCAGACTTTAATTCTAGCGGTGTAGAGTTAGGTTCAGCTAAGAGATTTACTTGTGGAAAATTTGATATGGTGCTATCGAGTTATACTTTGTTGTAGCAATCCTCTCGATGATAATTTAGTGCCTTCAAGTGAGGACCATTCGCGAGCCATCTCGAAAGGAGAAGGCTTAAGTAAAGAGAGCAGATGACCGAAGAAATCCCATGTGTGGATTATTCGGGAGTCTGTAACCGCTGTCGATAAGACCATTAGACTCCTGTTAGGACCCAGTCAATGAGGACCGGGGATGGGGTCTAGGTGTCAGGTTCGTGTGGATGAACCGATTCCTTTCGCTTATGGATCTGTGGAGAACGATTTGATGATTAAACTGTTCCCCAATTTTAATTCGTTCGTTTTTCATTGGTTGGATTTGAGAATTCGTTGGTTGTTCTTGAATTCTGCGTGGCTATCCAGACACTCGATTTCAAAACCGAGCCTCGAGTCGCCGTGATTAAATCAGGTTAGTCAAAGCCTTGTTGTGTTACCCGACAATCCTACCTCGTGTTGATTGAGATTGGTCGAGTGTGAAGAGTGAAACCTTATACCGGTGGTTGTTCATCACTGTTTTGACTTTCAAAACTCGGTCAAATGTTTTTGAACCTTTCTGATGAATTAAAGTTCAACCCCAATGTTCCAACCCGAGCGAGAAGCATGATGACATCATTTTCATTTTTAAAAATTTTTGGCCAAGTTTGGCAATTGTGCGTCCAGTTTCTGTTTCTCGGTCTTATAAGTGACGTGGTTTCATTGTTGTTTTTTAGCCCCGAAACACCGTTGTCTCTTTTCGAATTCTTCATGTAAATTTGTATACCAACCTGTGCCTTTCATGAGGTATATGAATTGAGTGTTTAATGTTTTATTTTGAGAGTTGTGTCAAAAATTCGATCTTGGCACAATCAGTTTTCGTTTTAATTGCAGATGTTTGAGTGTGTAATCTGTTGCTGTCCTTGGCCCATTTCTGGTAACCTGAGAATCTCGACGTCTTCATTCGAGTTGTAATTGTAGCTCTTAGGTTTCTAACGGCGCAAGTTTTAGCTAAATATCTTTCATATGCGAAGAAATACGCCCAATGTTCGAACGTCGTGCAATCTGTTTTTCTAAATTGACAGCAGGTTTAATGTGTAAATTTAACCAGTTGTAGCCCTTTGACTTACCATTCGCGCTTTTGCCGCCCAAGTGTTTTTTTTTTTTTCGCTTACCCTTGACTATTTCCTTTCGCATGGTAGTCAAGATGAATTGTGTTTTCGAGACTTCTCTTGGTTATTAAATTTTGTTCTTTGGAATTTTCGCGAGATTTTCCCTTCCTTGGGATAATAATCGAAATTTTATCTTCTGTTGATCCTTATTTATTCTAGTAAATCTGGGAATCTTGTTTCGTGATACCCCTTAGTCAATGCGAATATCTTAGAACGCGGGTCCCAATGCAACCCCCGAAGGAAAGCTCAACTACGAGGAAGAAGGACGGTACACATTCAACTGTGATCGAGGAAAATGTAACTACAGACGGACGAGCTTGGAAGTCAACACTTAGTAGATCGGTACAAAGGACTCAGACGCATCTCTCGGAACAACTCGGCGTGACAGAAATCCCGCGAACATTCAAATCCATGTCGCGAAGAAATACACAACTATGAAGGGAGTCAAGAAGGTTCATTTCCATGAAGCGAAGTCGACGGCAATATCAAGAAGTATGTTTCCACCTTAAAAGATTTCGCATAAATCTTTTAAGGAGGATAGTCGAGTCCGGAAAAAGCACATCGTGCGGTGGTGAATCGTTTTTGTGTGTAATTCCTGTCAATCGTTATCTTTAGAAAATCTCGTTCCTTTTACTCCTTTCGGAGTTTAAGGAGAATATTTTTGTTATCTTGGGACTTTTGCGATCCCTTGCGAATATTTGTATCTCTGGCAGGAGCCGCTGATTTGGGATTTTTCCCGACTGGGGAACTATATTAGTTTCTCTATGAGAAATCTCACCTATCGAAATCGTTAGATCCGTTGAGTGGTGTTTAGATGCTTTGGTCAAATAGTGGACTTGGAACCTTGAACCGAACGCCGGCCCTGGCTGAGTGTAGCCACGCGAAGTGGTGGCCGAGCACGCACGACCATGCTGAGAGACAGGAGGCTTGTGCACGGCTAACCGTTGACTCGCATGCGAACTGCAGCCGCCATCACCGTACGCACGAACTCCCCAGTCTAGCATGTACGGCCAACCACCGATGCTTTTCTTGAACCGTTCGAACCGTTTCATGCTGAACCATTTGATTAGCCTATAAAAAAAAAAAAAAAAAAAAAAAAAAAAAAAACCTTTTCTTGCGAGTCTCGAACCAAGAACTCCAAGTCCCACTAGGATGTGTGTAAATCCTTAATCGATGATTTCTGATTAGGGAGTGTAGTCAATGAGTCCCTATGCCTTACTTGAGAGTTTCTCGAGTCGGCAAATTGGGAATGACGTGTTGCTCTTGGGCAATCCTAATGTTTGCACATAAGGGCTGCGTTCGACTCGTGGAGTCGATATCATGAGAGTATGAGCATCTTGAGTCGCGTGTATTGTGAGCATAGTGTCGTGCTGTATGTATGTGGTACCGTGTCGTAGTCTCTGATGGAGACACACGGTCTGTGATGAAATCGTGAGCAAGTTATCAGTGTGACTCGGACGCGAGACTGAAACTTGGCGTCACGTGTCCAGATTGATGATGAGGTAGTCGGAGTACGCTGACTATACACCGAACGACCTGTTGAGGTCTTGTGTGTTGTTAGGTACAAAGCAAGTCGTTGATACTCATGAGTACAGGCTAAACCGAACTAGGTCCCTTGCAAGAGGATGTACGCCTGAGCTCGGGCAGGACTGATCACCCTCCCAAGCCAGAAGGTAAACATATGAGCATAGGGCGAGTCGGATTGGTTCCTGTATGTGAGTACATGCCTTTCGAGTATAAGGCGATAGGACTCATGGGAACGAAGTCGTGGTCCGGAGAGTGATACCTGGACCTCGTGATTAGAAATTCCGGAGCGAGTCTATCTTTTTCTTTTAGATGCGTGTTCTTTTGCATTTCCGAGGACGGAAATATTTTTAAGGAGGATAGATTGTAGCGTCCCGTTCGATTTATAGAAATTCTTGAATTTTTCTATTTATCGAATACTATTTTTAAGGTTATTTTTTTTTTATTGGTCGCGATGTCGACTTAAATAAAAGGTTGGACTACTCGATCGTTTTATTGAAAAACGCTTGTCGTTCGGCGATTTCGGTTTAATCGCGTGAACCAAATATAATCCGTTTGAATAATGGATTTTTCGGATATTTAGGCATTATTAGTATGGTTATTTTATTTTATTTTTCCAAGCATTATATATGTTTGGATTTTATGAAATTGAGCCAATAAACCGGTAGTAGAAACCGGCCGACTCGTAAACCCGTTGTTTACAAATTATTTGGGATTGTTATTATTATTATTATTATTATTATTATTATTATTATTATTATTTATTGAATGCCTAATTGTCTTTATATGTCTAAATGTGTGTTATTAATTAATAATTAATGTGTATATTTATATTAATAATATCCAATTTTATTTTAAATTTTCGATCCGAACCGAATTAATATAATTATCAGTTAAGTTGAACCTGAGAGACAGAGCCGAATGTTGAGCCCGAGAAAACCGGCCCGAGCTTCTTAAACCGAGCGAACCCGTTCTCCCCAGCCCAAAAATCGGCCCGGTTTTCCCCTTAAACCTAGTGTGTGTATCGTGGAGAAAGGAAAGAAAAGCCGCGATCCCTCTTCTCTCTCACGCAAAAAGCCGACACGCTCATCTCTCTCGTTGAAACCCTTCCCGTCACCATCTCCTTTCTCCTCTCGCCAAAACGCAGCCTTCCCCTTCTCAAAATCGCTCGATCTCTCCTTCCTTCTCTCGCAAATCCCATCGCAGCAACTGCCGGCGAGCCTCAACCACCATCGCGTAGGCCCGCCTCCCCAACCTCTGGCGAGCCCTCCTTCCGTGAACGATGATCCCAGCATCTCCGGCGAGCCTTCCTCCGTCGTCTGCTGCTTCTCCGCGACACTCCGGCGGGTTTCTTCCGCCGTGAACCAGGGCCCCACGCCGCGAGCAGAACTCCCGTCCCGTCCAGCAACTCAGGTCGCCATCCCCCTCCGTCGTGGCTGTCCTCACGACCGCTGGCAGACGCGCCCTTCCACCACGAACATCCCTTCGCCGTCGCCGCCGCGAGCAGGTCACCACTCCCAGCGAGGATCCTAAACGACCCTCCTCCGTGAGCCCTCCTCCGCTCACCTGCTACTTCCGGCGAGGCCATCGTCGCTGCCCCTCCGACGCGGCCAGCCATCGCGTGTCTCTGTTCTCGAGCCACAGGATTTTTTCGGCAAGAGCAGCGACCTTTGTGAGCCCCGACGAGCTCTGGCGGTTGAAGAACTCATCACACGCGAACCGGCTGCCGCTCGTCACCTCAGGCCCGCGAGACGAGCTTTCGCCGTCGAGCCGTTTGATTCGAACCCTCCTTCATTTGTTTCTCGTTTATTCCCGAAGGAGGTATATGGCTGGACCTTCTTCAATTATTTTTGAGTTTAAATTGAAGGATTATGTAGGATTTGAAATTCATGGCGATGAGACGCTTGATTATTCGAATGCATGATGTTGGTTTAATATTAATGTGAATTGTCATGTATTATCATAGCAAGATACATAATAATTAAATCGAATCATAAGATTTTATTTTCTATCGTTTTTAAGAAGACCGAGTTGGACCTCGGACAACGTGTTTTATAATCCACCGAGTGTTTAAGTCTTAAAGTAGTGATATCGAGGCTTGCTTAACGTGTCAATTACGTGATTTCGAGGCTATGTTGTTGTGTGATAGTTTTGAGTTGTTGAAGACATGAAAATTCAATTTGCGAGCCTCAGCTTGTGCTCTGTTTTTGTTGACCAAGAAGGTGTTTCTTGGGCAAGTGTCCTTCATGAGTTTTGTAGTTCATTGAGTTAAGTTTCCGTGAGTGTTGGAATTACGTGATTTAGAGTTGAAATGAATTTTATATGAATTTTCAAAGTTGGACGAGCATGCTGTTTTGAATAAACTCGGACAGAAATCTTGCCCTTAATTCACTGCTGTTTTAGATAGCCTTAACGTATCTGAATGAAAATGTGTTCTTCATGCCAAATGTATTATTTGTTATTAGCTGCATGTGCGAATTGGAATTATGCAATTTCGAGTTTTGGTTGATTTTATATGATTTTTCTAAGTTAGATTTATGCGCAGAATTTTAAAACAATGGCTGTGTGAATGCATGAAATGTATGCTCTGAATTGATGCCTTAAACGTGATTATATGTAAAAATAATCTTCATAAACTTTGTATCTTTCCTTATGTAGATTTTGTAGGTTTTGAGTTTGTATGCATTGGAGTTGTGTAGCTTGAGTTGTTGTCATTTTTCTGAGGTGCTGTATATTCGAAAAGTTGTTCTCTGACTGATTCTATGAACTAAATGTTTTGCAGTTAAACTCATTGATAATGTTGTTATTTAACAATGAAATCTTCAGAAAAGTTGTAGTAAATTGAGTTAACTACCTTAGGGTTTTTGAATTTCAGTAATATCATGTTTATAGCTCCCGTTATCTTGAAATTACTGAAGTGCTGTAAGTTGTCCATTTTTCTTTTCTTTCCGGACTGCAAGTATGTTTGTGTTTTTGTTGATTTATCATGAGGATAATGACCTCGTCTGATTCTGAGTTGTTCTTGAGAGTTGTAGATCTATGTCTTAGGAATCACATGCCACTAGTTTCATGTTATTTCGACTTATGTGCTGCTTGTTGTGATCATTTGAAAATTGCTGCGCATATCATGTTTTGCAAAATCATTAGTTTGATTTCGAAAAAGGCACGTACCATCGAAATGCTCGATTATATGACCCAAGTGATTTATTTCTTGATCCATGTGATATGTTGATCTTTAAATGTCCTTAGAGCTAGAAGTTAAGCAAGCCAAGATATCCAACAACCGAAAAGACTTAAACATAAATCGTTTTCAAAGAATGCGAGCAAGGCGAAGCCAAGCGAGCTAGTGTTCAAAGTTTATATTTATGTATAAGACTAGCAAGTATAAGTTACACCTTGATAAGGTTCTAAGACAAGTCCCAACGAATGTAGGTTATTGAGGAGTCAAACCTCGACCTACACCCTTTGCTTGTTGAGTTTTTCAACCCGAGAATCCAGGTGGGTTGTTATTTTAAAATTATCTGTGCAATGTGTGTTTAAATATGTGTTTTCGTTTTGGCGTGATCTATGTATGAACGTGAATATGTAGCCTATCGATGTGAGCTATTATGATGGCCATCGATACGGTTGTCCCCGTCGATTTAATACGGTTGCTTTATGAGGCAAGTCTCCTTAAGACCTATTATGAAAGGCCGTGTCCTTGCGTGGCACGTACTCTCGCCGTTAGGGTAATGAATCCCCTTTCCGCGACTATTATGAAAGATGTGTACACAGGAGTAAATGTTTATATTATGTTGGAGATGAGACATATGTGATATTGTTTATGTTCATGCTGCGACCATGCCTATTTAACATTATAAAATGTGCATTGCATAGTGTGAGTACGATATTTAACTGTACTCACTCCCACCTGCTCTTCACGGATGCAGGTTAAGCAGTTGGCGGATGACGAGGCAAGGCGAGTGGGTGGTCTATTGTGTTATTTATTATTATTTGCTTCCGCATTTGTGAATTTCGTGTTTGGGTTATTTGAACCTGTTGGTTGAATTGTTGAATATGTTGAGCTGGTTATTATGAAAACCGCTGGTGTGGTTTATATTGAAAACCATTTCTATGATATTCTGAGTATGTGGATAAGAATGTCATGACGTTTATGTGGTTGAGAATACGGTTAATGAAAACCTTTGAAAAATCGGGTAATGAATCCCCGTTAGTTTAGACAGGACTTGAACTATGTTTTGAAATGGATGAATAACGCCGAATTATTTATGAATCAAAAAATGAATTTCGAAAATTTTTACTGCGATTTTTGAAAAAGACATAGAGTTACTTTTAAAATCGTTTGGGGCGTTACAGTTTGGTATCAGAGACAGTCTGCATTTCTGTAGACTGGCATATATGTGAGAATGTGTTTATGTGCTTAGACCTTAAGTTATGACCACTCGTCTTCGTCATGCCGCGCTGCTTAAGGTATGTGTTTATATAAGTATCAATGAAAATGCTTATACTGTGAAATGTGAATTTTGTACATGAGTAGCAATGAAACTACTTGTGATGTGATATGAGATGTGATAATTGGGGCTTAGGAATTTATCCTCCTACTTTTGATGTTTTTGATATCTAGTGTTATTGGTGAACTCTAGAAGATATTTCAACTCTCTGTATGTGCAGACTTTAATTCTAGCGGTGTAGAGTTAGGTTCAGCTAAGAGATTTACTTGTGGAAAATTTGATATGGTGCTATCGAGTTATACTTTGTTGTAGCAATCCTCTCGATGATAATTTAGTGTCTTCAAGTGAGGACCATTCGCGAGCCATCTCGAAAGGAGAAGGCTTAAGTAAAGAGAGCAGATGACCGAAGAAATCCCATGTGTGGATTATTCGGGAGTCTGTAACCGCTGTCGATAAGACCATTAGACTCCTGTTAGGACCCAGTCAATGAGGACCGGGGATGGGGTCTAGGTGTCAGGTTCGTGTGGATGAACCGATTCCTTTCGCTTATGGATCTGTGGAGAACGATTTGATGATTAAACTGTTCCCCAATTTTAATTCGTTCGTTTTTCATTGGTTGGATTTGAGAATTCGTTGGTTGTTCTTGAATTCTGCGTGGCTATCCAGACACTCGATTTCAAAACCGAGCCTCGAGTCGCCGTGATTAAATCAGGTTAGTC
>BKCP01011292.1:435335-466770 GCA_008636005.1 Striga asiatica | reverse complement strand
ATGAGTCCCTATGCCTTACTTGAGAGTTTCTCGAGTCGGCAAATTGGGAATGACGTGTTGCTCTTGGGCAATCCTAATGTTTGCACATAAGGGCTGCGTTCGACTCGTGGAGTCGATATCATGAGAGTATGAGCATCTTGAGTGGCGTGTATTGTGAGCATAGTGTCGTGCTGTATGTATGTGGTACCGTGTCGTAGTCTCTGATGGAGACACACGGTCTGTGATGAAATCGTGAGCAAGTTATCAGTGTGACTCGGACGCGAGACTGAAACTTGGCGTCACGTGTCCAGATTGATGATGAGGTAGTCGGAGTACGCTGACTATACACCGAACGACCTGTTGAGGTCTTGTGTGTTGTTAGGTACAAAGCAAGTCGTTGATACTCATGAGTACAGGCTAAACCGAACTGGGTCCCTTGCAAGAGGATGTACGCCTGAGCTCGGGCAGGACTGATCACCCTCCCAAGCCAGAAGGTAAACATATGAGCATAGGGCGAGTCGGATTGGTTCCTGTATGTGAGTACATGCCTTTCGAGTATAAGGCGATAGGACTCATGGGAACGAAGTCGTGGTCCGGAGAGTGATACCTGGACCTCGTGATTAGAAATTCCGGAGCGAGTCTATCTTTTTCTTTTAGATGCGTGTTCTTTTGCATTTCCGAGGACGGAAATATTTTTAAGGAGGATAGATTGTAGCGTCCCGTTCGATTTATAGAAATTCTTGAATTTTTCTATTTATCGAATACTATTTTTAAGGTTATTTTTATTTTATTGGTCGCGATGTCGACTTAAATAAAAGGTTGGACTACTCGATCGTTTTATTGAAAAACGCTTGTCGTTCGGCGATTTCGGTTTAATCGCGTGAACCAAATATAATCCGTTTGAATAATGGATTTTTCGGATATTTAGGCATTATTAGTATGGTTATTTTATTTTATTTTTCCAAGCATTATATATGTTTGGATTTTATGAAATTGAGCCAATAAACCGGTAGTAGAAACCGGCCGACTCGTAAACCCGTTGTTTACAAATTATTTGGGATTGTTATTATTATTATTATTATTATTATTATTATTATTATTATTATTTATTGAATGCCTAATTGTCTTTATATGTCTAAATGTGTGTTATTAATTAATAATTAATGTGTATATTTATATTAATAATATCCAATTTTATTTTAAATTTTCGATCTGAACCGAATTAATATAATTATCAGTTAAGTTGAACCTGAGAGACAGAGCCGAATGTTGAGCCCGAGAAAACCGGCCCGAGCTTCTTAAACCGAGCGAACCCGTTCTCCCCAGCCCAAAAATCGGCCCGGTTTTCCCCTTAAACCTAGTGTGTGTATCGTGGAGAAAGGAAAGAAAAGCCGCGATCCCTCTTCTCTCTCACGCAAAAAGCCGACACGCTCATCTCTCTCGTTGAAACCCTTCCCGTCACCATCTCCTTTCTCCTCTCGCCAAAACGCAGCCTTCCCCTTCTCAAAATCGCTCGATCTCTCCTTCCTTCTCTCTCAAATCCCATCGCAGCAACTGCCGGCGAGCCTCAACCACCATCGCGTAGGCCCGCCTCCCCAACCTCTGGCGAGCCCTGCTTCCGTGAACGATGATCCCAGCATCTCCGGCGAGCCTTCCTCCGTCGTCTGCTGCTTCTCCGCGACACCCCGGCGGGTTTCTTCCGCCGTGAACCAGGGCCCCACGCCGCGAGCAGAACTCCCGTCCCGTCCAGCAACTCAGGTCGCCATCCCCCTCCGTCGTGGCTGTCCTCACGACCGCTGGCAGACGCGCCCTTCCACCACGAACATCCCTTCGCCGTCGCCGCCGCGAGCAGGTCACCACTCCCAGCGAGGATCCTAAACGACCCTCCTCCGTGAGCCCTCCTCCGCTCACCTGCTACTTCCGGCGAGGCCATCGTCGCTGCCCCTCCGACGCGGCCAGCCATCGCGTGTCTCTGTTCTCGAGCCACAGGATTTTTTCGGCAAGAGCAGCGACCTTTGTGAGCCCCGACGAGCTCTGGCGGTTGAAGAACTCATCACACGCGAACCGGCTGCCGCTCGTCACCTCAGGCCCGCGAGACGAGCTTTCGCCGTCGAGCCGTTTGATTCGAACCCTCCTTCATTTGTTTCTCGTTTATTCCCGAAGGAGGTATATGGCTGGACCTTCTTCAATTATTTTTGAGTTTAAATTGAAGGATTATGTAGGATTTGAAATTCATGGCGACGAGACGCTTGATTATTCGAATGCATGATGTTGGTTTAATATTAATGTGAATTGTCATGTATTATCATAGCAAGATACATAATAATTAAATCGAATCATAAGATTTTATTTTCTATCGTTTTTAAGAAGACCGAGTTGGACCTCGGACAACGTGTTTTATAATCCACCGAGTGTTTAAGTCTTAAAGTAGTGATATCGAGGCTTGCTTAACGTGTCAATTACGTGATTTCGAGGCTATGTTGTTGTGTGATAGTTTTGAGTTGTTGAAGACATGAAAATTCAATTTGCGAGCCTCAGCTTGTGCTCTGTTTTTGTTGACCAAGAAGGTGTTTCTTGGGCAAGTGTCCTTCATGAGTTTTGTAGTTCATTGAGTTAAGTTTCCGTGAGTGTTGGAATTACGTGATTTAGAGTTGAAATGAATTTTATATGAATTTTCAAAGTTGGACGAGCATGCTGTTTTGAATAAACTCGGACAGAAATCTTGCCCTTAATTCACTGCTGTTTTAGATAGCCTTAACGTATCTGAATGAAAATGTGTTCTTCATGCCAAATGTATTATTTGTTATTAGCTGCATGTGCGAATTGGAATTATGCAATTTCGAGTTTTGGTTGATTTTATATGATTTTTCTAAGTTAGATTTATGCGCAGAATTTTAAAACAATGGCTGTGTGAATGCATGAAATGTATGCTCTGAATTGATGCCTTAAACGTGATTATATGTAAAAATAATCTTCATAAACTTTGTATCTTTCCTTATGTAGATTTTGTAGGTTTTGAGTTTGTATGCATTGGAGTTGTGTAGCTTGAGTTGTTGTCATTTTTCTGAGGTGCTGTATATTCGAAAAGTTGTTCTCTGACTGATTCTATGAACTAAATGTTTTGCAGTTAAACTCATTGATAATGTTGTTATTTAACAATGAAATCTTCAGAAAAGTTGTAGTAAATTGAGTTAACTACCTTAGGGTTTTTGAATTTCAGTAATATCATGTTTATAGCTCCCGTTATCTTGAAATTACTGAAGTGCTGTAAGTTGTCCATTTTTCTTTTCTTTCCGGACTGCAACTATGTTTGTGTTTTTGTTGATTTATCATGAGGATAATGACCTCGTCTGATTCTGAGTTGTTCTTGAGAGTTGTAGATCTATGTCTTAGGAATCACATGCCACTAGTTTCATGTTATTTCGACTTATGTGCTGCTTGTTGTGATCATTTGAAAATCGCTGCGCATATCATGTTTTGCAAAATCATTAGTTTGATTTCGAAAATGGCACGTACCATCGAAATGCTCGATTATATGACCCAAGTGATTTATTTCTTGATCCATGTGATATGTTGATCTTTAAATGTCCTTAGAGCTAGAAGTTAAGCAAGCCAAGATATCCAACAACCGAAAAGACTTAAACATAAATCGTTTTCAAAGAATGCGAGCAAGGCGAAGCCAAGCGAGCTAGTGTTCAAAGTTTATATTTATGTATAAGACTAGCAAGTATAAGTTACACCTTGATAAGGTTCTAAGACAAGTCCCAACGAATGTAGGTTATTGAGGAGTCAAGCCTCGACCTACACCCTTTGCTTGTTGAGTTTTTCAACCCGAGAATCCAGGTGGGTTGTTATTTTAAAATTATCTGTGCAATGTGTGTTTAAATATGTGTTTTCGTTTTGGCGTGATCTATGTATGAACGTGAATATGTAGCCTATCGATGTGAGCTATTATGATGGCCATCGATACGGTTGTCCCCGTCGATGTAATACGGTTGCTTTATGAGGCAAGTCTCCTTAAGACCTATTATGAAAGGCCGTGTCCTTGCGTGGCACGTACTCTCGCCGTTAGGGTAATGAATCCCCTTTCCGCGACTATTATGAAAGATGTGTACACAGGAGTAAATGTTTATATTATGTTGGAGATGAGACATATGTGATATTGTTTATGTTCATGCTGCGACCATGCCTATTTAACATTATAAAATGTGCATTGCATAGTGTGAGTACGATATTTAACTGTACTCACTCCCACCTGCTCTTCACGGATGCAGGTTAAGCAGTTGGCGGATGACGAGGCAAGGCGAGTGGGTGGTCTATAGTGTTATTTATTATTATTTGCTTCCGCATTTGTGAATTTCGTGTTTGGGTTATTTGAACCTGTTGGTTGAATTGTTGAATATGTTGAGCTGGTTATTATGAAAACCGCTGGTGTGGTTTATATTGAAAACCATTTCTATGATATTCTGAGTAAGTGGATAAGAATGTCATGACGTTTATGTTTATTTATTTGTGGTTGAGAATACGGTTAATGAAAACTTTTGAAAAATCGGGTAATGAATCCCCGTTAGTTCAGACAGGACTTGAACTATGTTTTGAAATGGATGAATAACGCCGAATTATTTATGAATCAAAAAATGAATTTCGAAAATTTTTACTGCGATTTTTGAAAAAGACATGGAGTTACTTTTAAAATCGTTTGCGGCGTTACAGATTCCTTCGACAACTCGAGCCTATAAGCAACTTTGCCGATCTTTTGGAGCACTTGGTAAGGCCTGTAGAATCGCACCCCGAGTTCGGATGCGGTCCGTTGTGCTACCGTGCGCTGCCTAAAGGGCAGAAGCTTTAGGTAGACCCAGTCGCCCGGCTCAAAGCTTTCCTCGTGACGCTTCTTGTCGTGGAACGTCTTCATTCGATTGATGGACCCTTCGAGATTTTTATTCAATTCTCGAAGCATTAGATCACGCTCCACGAGTTCCCGCTCGACCTCGTCGTTCACGGAATCCCCCATTGTATATCTCACAAGTGTAGGCGGCCTCCGTCCATAAACTAGCTCAAAAGGTGTGGCTTTGGTCGAGCTGTAATACGTCGCGTTGTACCAATATTCGGCCCATGGCAAAAAATCTTCCCACTTCTTGGGAAATTGATGGACGTAGCACCTTACGTATTGCTCTAATGTTCGGTTCGTCACCTCAGTTTGTCCGTTGGTTTGCGGGTGGTAGGCCGAGCTCATGGCTAGCTCCATACCTTGCATTTTGAAGAACTCCGACCAAAAGCTACTCATAAAAATGCGATCTCGATTGGAAACAATCGAGTGAGGGACTCCGTGCAACTTCATCAGGTACCCCACAAATAGTCGTGCGATCGACTTCGCCGTGTAAGGGTGTGTCAAGGGAATGAAGTGCGCGTACTTCGTGAGTCGGTCCACCACGACCATCACTCCATTAAACCCATTGGGCATGGTCATCCCCTCGATGAAGTCCATGGTGATGTCTTCCCAAATTCGCTTGGGAACAGGTAAGAACTGCAGCAATCCCCCGGGCCTGCGAGAGTCCGCTTTTACCCGTTGGCACTCGTCGCACCGCGCCACATATTCCCGCACTTTTTCTTGTTACCCGGGCCAATAGAAAGTGTTGGCCAGTCTCATCCACGTCCGATAAACACCCGAATGCCCTCTAAACTTTGAGTCGTGGAAGTGCTTGATTATCGTCTCCTTCAAAGGCCCGGTATTCGGCACGAACACGCGACATCGGTATAGAAGTAAACCGTCGTGGTCGTCGTACTCATCGGTGACTGCGTCCTTGGCTTCCATCTTACCGCGCAAGTCCCGACAATAAGCGTCATCCGCCTATGCGCGTCTCAGGTCATCCCAAAGGGCCCAGGTCAGCCCGGAGATCGCGTCTAGCTCGGGCGCGTCCTTCCTGCGTGATAGTGCATCTGCCACGGTATTTTGTCGCCCGAGTCAGTAGACGATCTCGAAGTCAAACCCCATGAGTTTTGAGACGAACTTTTGCTGTTCGGGAGTAACATATCTTTGCTCCAAAAGATGTTTAAGAGGTTGCTGGTCGGTCACAATTTGGAAACGTCGTCCCAGGAGATAAGGTCTCCAACATCGCACCGAGCATCTCTTTGACATAGACCGACATCCCTAGCTTCATAGTCCTAAGGGTCTTGCTAAGGTAAGCTAGTGGTCGCCCTTCTTGGACTAGGACAGTTCCGATCCCAATGTCCCTTGCGTCTGTGTGGACTTCGAACAAGACGTCGAACTTCGGCATGGCTAGCACGGGTGTGGTGGTCATCGTGCCCTTCAACTTCTCGAACGCAGCCTCGCTCGCCTCGGTCCATTTAAACCCTCCCTTTTTGGTCATCTCCGTCAAGGGCTTGGCAATAGTCCCATAACCCTTCACGAACTTTCGATAGTACCCGGTTAACCCCAAGAATCCGCACAAATGTGTTAAGCTTGTTGGCTTAAGCCAGTCGACCATGGCCTCGATTTTCCTCGGGTCAACTTTTACGCCCACGTGCGAGATGAAGTGGCCGAGGTACTCGACCGTTTCCTGCCCAAAGAAGCACTTCGAAGGTTTAATGTAGAACGAGTTTTGCGCCAAGATCTCTAAGACCACGCGTAGATGCTCGATGTGTTCCGGCCATGTCCTCGAATAGATTAAGATGTCATCGAAGAATAGTAGCACAAATTTGTGCAAATACTATTGAAAAATCGAGTTCATAGAAAATTGGAAAGTAGATGGGGCATTGTAAACCCCGAAAGGCATTACCAAGTACTCGTAGTGCCCTTGGTGCGTACAAAAGGCCGTTTTTAAATTGTCCGACTTGGCCACTTGGATTTGGTGGTAACTGGCCCTCAAATCCAACTTAGAAAAGTAGCGCGAGCCCTCCAACTCATCCAACATATCATCAATGCTCGTTATTGGAAATTGGTCCTTTAACGGTGGCGGCGTTCAATGCACGGTAGTCTGTGCAAAGACGCCACGTGCCGTCCTTCTTCTTCGCGAGTAGTACTGACGACGAGAACGGGCTCGTGCTGTGCTTGATTAACCCGGACTCTAGCATGTCATCAACTTGCTTCTCGATCTCGGCCTTTTGGAAGTGTGGGTATCGGTACGGGTGGACGTGCACGGCCCGACCCTCGTCGACCAACGGAATGCGATGGTCATACGGTCTCCTCGGCGTCAACCCCTTGGGCTCGGTGAGCACCTCGCCGAATTGCTCCAGTAAGCCCTTGATCTCCTCTTCGTGTCGCGGCGGGCTGTCAGACCCTTTCGTTTGCCCCTCGATGACCACAGCATATATTTGGCTTCCACCCTTCCATAATTTCTGGATGCTCTTGATCCCTATCTTCTTAGCTCCCTCGTCACCGCCAACCTTCAAAGTCACACGTCGCTTTCCCGCATCAAACTTCATAACTCCTTCGCGGTAGTTAGTGGTCACATCCCTGAGTCCTTCTAGCCATTGGACCCCAAACTAAGGGAAGCGCGTATAGATCGGCCTTCACCCTAACGCCTTGTAGTTTGATCGGCACACCCTTATATGACTCGCAACAACGCAGGCGCTCCCATTGGCGACCCGCACCTCGAATGGTTCAACCTTAGTTACAGGCAACTTTAGTATTTGCGACCACGTCGTGTTAATGAAGTTATGTGATGACCCGTTGTCTACGAGTACCACGACGTGCCGGTCGCACACTCTCACGGATAGTCGCATGGTCCTTGGCTCTCTCGTGCCAGCCATGGCGTGGACCGAGATCTCCGCCTCGTCGTCGTGCATCTCGGGTTCGAATTCCTCAGCCTCGAGCTCGTCTGCTACGGGCTCGTCCTCCTTGGAGTCGACCACTTGGATCAAATAGTTCTGTTTGCATCCGTGGCCCGGTGTGAATTTTTCTTTGCACTTGAAGCATAAACCCTTCTCTCGTCTCCTTTGCATCTCCTCGAAAGACAGGTTCCTTACCTCATGTGGTCGCGGTCTGAAGTTGTTAGGTGGTCCGCTGCTCGCGCCTCGGTTGATGTTGGGCGCGCTGGGCATCGTACGCCGCTGCTCGTTGAAGCGGATGTCGTTACGCCCGACCCTTCGCGTCGCGGCTAGATGGTCGTCACGCTTACGCGCAACCTCCATGGCTTCCCGCATCGTCGCTAGCCTCTTCAATCTCACTTCCGCGGCTAGATCAAACTTCAAACCTCCCACGAACGCCCCGACAAGCGCTCCCTCGGACCATCCGCGTACGCGACAAGCGATATGCTCGAACTCCCACTGGTAGTCGTGAAGGCTCCCCGTTTACTTAATGTGCGCGAGGGCCTCGTCATAGTTGTGGTAGTCCGATACGCCAAACCTCGTTATGAGTTCTTTCTCAAAATTTTCCCATCGAACTGGCTCGTCCCGATTTTAGTAAGTGCTCGAGAGCCACTGCCACCAAACGTTGGCCTCTCCGTCCAAGTAGTACGCCGCATACCTTACCCATTTGGTCCGAGAAATCTCATTGAGGTTGAAGTTTTGCACGGCTCGGTTTAACCAAGCGTCGGGATCAGATCCATTGAAGGTAGACATCACCATCCTTGGCTTCTCGACCCTAGGCCTCTCCACGTTGGTCGAGGCATGAGATCGACGGTCGTAGTCGTCCTCCCTCTCTTCGTACTCTGGCCGTTCGCGCTCGTACTCTCTGCATTGCGCCCTGGCTCGTCCTCACGGTGGCGGTTGCCGCACCAAGCGTAAGACCTAGTCTATCATTTGGTTCATGGCGTCCATCATCGTTTGTTGTGAATTGTGGAACGATCGCTCGAGATGCGTGAGGTTGTTTGTCATGGACGTGTTGGTGGCTTCTAAACCCTCGCTAAGACTCGTCATCTTAGCCTCTAGGTCTCCAAGCTTCTCATTCGTTTCTTTGGCCATTTTTTTATGTTTATTTTAAGGCTCGAAAATTAAATCAAAAGATGGGACAAAGAACACGCGATTGATACTCTCAATGAAAGCACCAATGATGAATAATCGCGTGTCCCGACTCGTGACTTCGCCTTGAACGTCGCGTGAGCTTCGGCCTTCGGCGATGGTGTGGACGACTCGGAGGTTAACTCCTTACCTTCTCGCGATAGATGGGATAGCTCGAACGGATGTCTTTGCCAAACTCGTCTTGCTCGAGCAATGCGGTGGACGCTCTTCTCGTGACATGAGTTTTGCGCTAAATATCAAGAGAAATCTAACACAAGAATTTGAACGAGAAGTTTGGTTTTTTCATTAATAATTCGATGATCAAAATAAAAAGAGTATGTGCCTTTATATAGGCTTCAAATAAATCTACACCTAATCTATCTAAATCTCTTAATAAAGCAATAAATAATTAATGTCCTAAACAATCTAGAAATCATAAGCAATAAGGAAACTAAATATCTAAAGGGGAACTAAGGGATCTCATCTTGTGCGCCAAGCAAAGGAACCCTAGCAGCTTTGGTCTCTTCACCGCATGGCTTGCCGCATTCCTCGAGGACTAGGGTCTCGGTCCACGCGCGTGTAACCCCTTCACGCGGTCCTCCTCGGTGTGTCCCTCACGCATGTTGTCGCACCTGCCCGCGTGCTCACACAGGTTGCTCTCGGTTGCGGTCTCCTTGCGCGGCTTGGTCTAGCGACGATTTGCCCATCGGGTGCGGTGGCGGCCAACCGGTCGCTCAGCTTGTGCGCGTTGCCCAAGCTCCGCTTTAATTGCGACAAATGAATTACCGGATGGATTTGCAATTCATCTGGCAACTCGAGCCTATAAGCAACGTTGTCGATCTTTTGGAGCACTCGGTAAGGCCCGTAGAACCGCACCACGAGTTTGGACGCGGTCCGTTGCACGACCATGCGCTGCCTAAAGGGCCAAAGCTTCAGGTAGACCCAGTCGCCCGGCTCAAAGCTTTCCTCGCTATGCTTCTTGTCGTGGAACGTCTTAATGCGATTGATGGACCCTTCGAGATTTTTCTTCAATTCTCGAAGCATTAGATCACGCTCCACGAGTTCTCGCTCAACCTCGTCATTCACGGATCCCTCATTGTATAGCTCACAAGTGTAGGCGGCCTCCGTCCATAAACTAGCTCAAAAGGTGTGGCTTTGGTCGAGCTGTGATACGTCGTGTTGTACCAATATTCGGCCCATGGCAAAAAATCTTCCCACTTCTTGGGAAATTGATGGACGTAGCACCTTAGGTATTGCTCTAATTTTTGGTTCGTCACCTCGATTTTTCCATCGGTTTTCGGGTGGTAGGCCGAGCTCATGTCTAGCTCCGTGTCTTGTATTTTTAAGAACTCCGACCAAAACCTACTCATAAAAATGCGATCACGTACTCTACAAATAGTCATGCGATCGACTTCGCCGTGTAAGGGTGTGTCAAGGGAATGAAGTGCGCGTACTTCGTGAGTCGGTCCAACAGGACCATCACTCCATTAAACCCATTGGACATGGTCAGCCCCTTGATGAAGTCCATGGTGATGTCTTCCCAAATTCGCTCGGGAACCAGTAAGGACTGCAGCAATCCCCCGTGCCTGCACGAGTCCACTTTTACACGTTGGCGCTCGTCGCACCGCGCCACAGATTCCTGCACTTCTCCTTGTTGCCCGAGCCAATAGAAAGTGTTGGCCAGCCTTATCCACGTCCGATAAAGACCCGAATGCCCTCTAAACTTCAAGTCGTGGAAGTGCTTGATTATCGTTTCCTTCAAAGGCCCGGTACTCGGCACGAACACGCGACCTCGGTACAGAAGTAAACCGTCGTGGTCGTCGTACTCATCGGCGACTGCGTCCTTGGCTTCCATCTTACCGCGCATATCCCAAAAAAAGGTGTCATCCGCCTGTGCGCATCTCAGGTCATCTCAGAGGGCCCAGGTCAGTCCGGAGATCGCGTCTTGCTCGGGCGCGTCCGTCCTGCGTGATAGTGCATCTGCCACAGCGTTTTGTTGCCCGGGTCGGCAGACGATCTCGAAGTTAAACCCCATGAGTTTTTAGACGAACTTTTGCTGTTCAGGAGTAACAATTCTTTGCTCCAAAAGATGTTTGAGAGGTTTCTGGTCAGTCACGATTTGGAAACGTCGTCCCAGGAGGTAAGGTCTTTAACATCGCACCGAGCATCTCTTTGACATAGACCGACATCCCTAGCTTCATAGTCCCAAGGGCCTTTCTATGGTAAGCTAGTGGTCGCCCTTCTTAGACTAGGACAACTCCGATCCCAATGTCGCTCGCGTCGGTGTGGACTTTGAACAAGACGTCGAACTTCAGCATGGCTAGCACAGATGTGGTGGTCATCGCGCCCTTCAACTTCTCGAATGCAACCTCGCTCGCCTTGGTCCATTTAAACCCTCCCTTTTTGGTCATCTCCGTCAAGGGCTTGGCAATAGTCCCATAATCCTTCACAAACTTTCGATACTACCCAGTTAACCCCAAGAATCCGTGCAATTGTGTTATGCTCGTTGGCTTAGGCCAGTCGACCATGGCCTCGATTTTCCTCGGGTCAACTTTTACGCCCTCGTGCGAGATGAAGTGGCCGAGGTACTCGACCATTTTCTGCCCAAAGGAGCACTTCGAAGGTTTAATGTGGAACGAGTTTTGCACCAAGATCTCTAAGACCACGCGTAGATGCTCAATGTGCTCCGGCCATGTCCTCGAAAAGATTAAGATGTCATCGAAGAATACTAGCACAAATTTATGCAAATACTCTTGAAAAATCGAGTTCATAGCAAATTGAAAAGTAGATGGGGCATTGCAAAGCCCGAAGGGCATTACCAAGTACTTGTAGTGCCCTTGGTGCGTATTAAAGGTCATTTTTGAAATGCCCGACTTGGCCACTCGGATCTGATGGTAACCGGCCCTTAAATCCAACTTAGAAAAGTAGCGCGAGCCCCCCAACTCATCTAACATATCATCAATGCTCGCTATAGAAAATCGATCCTTGATGGTGGCTGCGTTTAATGCGCGGTATTCTGTGCAAAAACGCCACGTGTCGTCCTTCTTCTTCGCGAGTAGTACCGGCGACGAGAATGGGCTCGTGCTGTGCTGGATTAACCTTGACTTCTCGATCTTGGCCTTTTGGAAGTGTGAGTATCGGTACGGGTGGACGTGCACGGCCCGACCCTCGTCGACTAACGGAATGCGATGGTCATACGGCCTACTCGGAGTCAACCCCTTGGGCTCGGCGAGCACCTCGCCGAATTGCTCCAGTAAGCCCTGGATCTCCTCTTCGTGTCGCGGCGGGCTGTCAGACCCTTTCGTTTGCCCCTCGACGACCACAGCATATATTTGGCTTCCACCCTCCCATAATTTCTCGATGCTCTTGAGCCCTATCTCCTTATCTCCCTCGTCACCACCAACCTTCAAAGTCACACGTCACTTTCCCACGTCAAACTTCATAACTCCTTTATGGTAGTTAGTGGTCACATCCCCGAGTCCTTCCAGCCATTGGACCCCGAGAACAACATCGGGTCCAACTAAGGGAAGCGCGTATAGGTCGGCCTTCACCGTCACGCCTTGTAGTTTGATCGACACACCCTTATATGACTCGCAACAACGCAGGTGCTGCCCATTGGCAACCCGCACTTGGAATGGTTCAACCTTGGTTACAGGCAACTTTAATTTTTGCGACAACATCGTGTTAATGAAGTTTTGTGATGACCCGTTGTCTATGAGTACCACGACGTGCCGGTCGCACACTCTCACGGATAGTCACATGGTCCTTGGCCCTCTCGTACTGGCCATAGAGTGGATCGACATCTCCGCCTCGTCGTCGTGCGTCTCAGTTTCGGTTTTCTCGGCCTCGAGCTCGTCTGCTATGGGCTCGTCGTCCTCAGAGTCGACCACTTGGATCAAATAGGTTTACTTGCATCGGTGGCCCGGTTTGAATTTCCTTTGCACTTGAAGCATAAACCCTTCTCTCGCCTCCTTCGCATCTCCTCGAAAAACAGGTTCCTTACCTCCAGTGGTCGCGGTCTGAAGTTGTTAGGTGGTCCGCTGCTTGCGCCTCGGTTGATGTTGGGCGCTCTGAGCATCGCACGCCGCTGCTCGTTGAAGCGGACGTCGTTACGCTCGACCCTTCGCGTCACGGCGAGATGGTCGTCACGCCTACGCGCAACCTCCATGGCTTCGCGCATCGTTGCTGGCCTCTCCAATCTCACTTCCGCGGCTAGATCAAACTTCAAACCTACCACGAACGCCCCGACAAGCGCTCCCTCGGGCCATCCGCGTACGCGACAAGCGATATGCTCGTACTCTCGCTGGTAGTCGCAAAGGCTCCCCGTCTGCTTAATGTGCGCGAGGGCCTCGTCATTGTTGTGGTAGTCCGATGCGCCGAACCTCGTGATGAGTTCTTTCTCAAAATTTTCCCATCGAACTGGCTCGTCCTGGTTTTGGTAAGTGCTCGAGAGCCACTACCACCAAAAGTTGGCCTCTCCATCTAAGTAGTATGCCGCATACCTTACCCATTCAGCCCGAGCAATCTCATTGAGCTTGAATTATTGCACGGCTTGTTTTAACCAAGAGTCGGGATCAGATCCATTGAAGGTAGACAGCACCATCCTTGGCTTCTCGACACTAGGCCTCTCCACGTTGGTCGAGGCATGAGATCGACGGTCGAAGTCGTCCTCCCCGTCTTTGTACTCCGACCATTCGCGTTCGTACTCTCTGGATCGCGCCCTGGCTCGTCCTCGCGGTGGCGGTTGCCGCACCAAGCGTAAGACCTCGTCTATCCTTCGGTTCATGGCGTCCATCATCGTTTATTGTGAATTGTGGAACGATCACTCGAGATGCGTGAGGTTGTTCGTCATGGACGTGTTGGTGGCTTCCAAACCCTCGCTAAGACTCGTCATCTTAGCCTCTAGGTCTTCAAGCTTCTCCTTTGTTTCTTTGGCCATTTTTTTATTTTTATTTTAAGACTCAAAAATTAAATCAAAAAATGGGACAAAGAACACGCGATTGATACTCTCAATGAAAGCACCAATGATAAATAATCGCGTGTCCCGACTCGTGACTTCGCCTTGAACGTCGCGTGAGCTTTGGCCTTCGGCGGTGATGTGGACGACTCGGAGGTTAACTCCTTACCTTCTCGCGATAGGTGACACAGCTCGGACGGATGTCTTTGCAAAACACGTCTTGCTCGAGCAATGCGGTGGACGCCCTTCTCGTGACAAGGGTTTTGCGCTAAATATCAAGAGAAATCTAACACAAGAATTTGAACAAGAAGTTTGGTTTTTTCATTAATAATTCGATGATCAAAATAACAAGAGCATGTGCCTTTATATAGGCTTCAAATAAATCTACTCCTAATCAATCTAAATCTCCTAATAAAGCAATAAATAATTAAAGTTCTCAATCTAGAAATCATAAGCAATAAGGAAACTAAATATCTAAAGGAGTCCTAAAGGATCTCGTCTTGTGCGCCAAGCAAAGGAACCTTAGCCGCTTTGGTCTCTTCCTACGTGCCTTGCCGCAATTCTTGAGGACTAGGGTCTCGGTCATCTCGCGTGTAACCCCTTCACGCGGCATCATCGCGCGGTCCTGCTCGGAGTGGCCCTCGCGCGCGTCGTCTCGCACGCCATCAGCACCGCCTATTGCGTTTGCCTCCGCGGTCCGTCGAGCCAGCCATTTGCGAGCGTGATAAGCCTGACGTACAACGTTCTTTAGGCGCCTAGCTATATCCTCATCACTGTTGTGCCTCGCGCCTACAGGGCGCGGGCACAGGGACAACTTAACCTCTGAGAATGCGGATAGGCACGGGGCATGGCACTGACTAGGTAACTTAGCCTCTGAAGGGGCGCGGGCAGACACGGGGCCGGGCACTGCGCGCGCTATAGGCGCGGCCAGTGACCATGGCCGGTCTTTACCGGCTATCCGGCTACTTTTTCGATGACATGCAACATATAACAACATGATATGAGAGGAAAGGCATAAATATCACAAAAAACCATAGGATGACTCGGGCATGCATGGACTTGGTCCGGTAGGGCCGATAAGGCACGTACGGACCCTAAGTCACCGGAACAACTTCTCAAATATACATATATGACCAAGGCCGAATCATTAGCATAATAAATCATGACTTATGAGACCAATTACAAGGGTTATACTCGCATGCAACTAAAATGGCCTCGGGGGTGAAAAATGCCTTAAAATCACAAGCTAGATGACCAAGGATATGAACTCCAATCATGCTCAAATTTTTACACCATCAATCTCATGATTTATAAGGGACATATAACTAACAAACTCGGCTTAACCATGCAATGTACTAAAAATCTGAATTTAAGGCCTTAATTTTTAAAATTTCGAAACTCATGGATAATGACATGCATGGCTTTAATTCTCTTCATGATAATTCCTAAAATATCATGAAATAGCTGAGGAAAAAGGATTGCTTGAGCTAACCTTCACTGAAAATGAAAATGAGTGCTAGGGACTTGGCTAGGGCTAGGCGTGGCTTTTGAAGTTATGGCTTGACTTGAGGTGGAAATGGCTGAACTTAATGGACTCAAAAGACTTATAAAATTCCAAGAAACACTTGGAAAGTGATAAGCCCTAAGAGAACTAGGTTGGAACACGAGATGGCTGAAGCTTCCTCTTCCCGGGTCTTGCTCGCGCGCGGTAGGGAGCTGCGGGTAGAACTCGGCCTTCTCTTCTATCTCTCTCAATATGCTCAAGTATTTTTGAAGTGTTAAAGAGTTAAAATGGCTGAAGAATGAGTCCTTTATAGGTCTGGTGGACGGAGGTTACAAGGCTGGTCAATGGGGGACCAGAATGAGTAGGATTCCTCCACTTAGGTGCATGTAACTTATGGCTGGTCTTAGGACTTGACTTTGCACGGTTTTGGAGGACATCTTGGTGCATTTCCAGAGTATAATGGGCAGAGAACACGTGCTCTGGTCGTTGGTCAGTTCTTGTCAAAAATGGGGGACAAACATCCCACTAGCTTATTAAAATAACGAAAGACCCATACGCCACTTAGTGCTAATCATAGGTTGACTTCTTTAATACTTGCTTACTGACATCTTAGCTCTAAATGACCCTCATTAAGTCCTTAATACATGCAGCATTGGGTCTTGGAAGGAAGTGGGCCGAAGACTTCACAAATGGGCTCAGAATGTGGGCTGCCATGGCTGGCGCTGGTGATGAAGGATCGTGTATCTCACCAACTCGACATGCTTGAAACCCGCGCCGACGCCTTGGTTCCATCGCGATTGGTTGCTAATACGCACGCCGACGCCTTCGTACTTTGCGATTTGGGAAAGAAAATCGGATGTTGGTCCTATTTCTGACACGATCTAATTTGTAAACTCACAGGAGTAAACTCACAAGACATTTGAACGAATGTTCGATTTTAATTAGTTTTTCATTGATTCAATAATTTAAATGAGAACATTGGGTATTTATAAAAAAAACTAGATCTAGTCTTATGCCAACTATAATTCCAATCAATGGAAAATATATCTAGTCTTAATGTAACTAAATGTCTTACATATCAAGACTTACCAAAATAAATAAACTCCTAACATCTAAACCTATAACTCACGGCTAATTACAAATAGTTAATCCTAACATCTAACGCTAACTAAACTAACCTATCCGCCAAACTAACACACGGCTACTAACAAATAAATCCTAACTATATATTGTAAATATCCTAACAATCTAAATTACTAACCTTACCCTAACAATACTAACTATTACGCCACTAACATAATTAAATAAACTAATCGAACAACTAACTTATGCTAATAATAAAATAATAAAGTACTAATTACATAATTAATCTAATTTATATTTTCTAGAATCTTCGCTCCTCGGCTCGCACGGCTTACCTCGTGTATTTGCGCATCACGTCCACGTACTCCCTCGCGTGCTCGGTCGCTTTCGGCCTCAGACCCGTTGCTAGCCCCCATGGCCTGTCAGGCCTATTCTAGTCCCGCTTACGCAGTTGCCTTGATCCAGGCCCGTCCATGTGTACGCGCCCATGTCTAGGCCCATTCGCAAGTTAGCCCGTCGCGTGCAACCCTACCATTTCCTCCCGCGGGAACTTCGGCCTTTTACGCGTCTTCCCGTCCTCGCGCATCTCATGCGATAAGAATGACTCGATGCGTGTGTTCTTGCCTTCACTCGGGACTTTTGCATGCTGTCCTGGATCGTCTCGTGTCGCTCCTCTCGTGCTCGTGCGCTTCGCATACGAGCTCGTACCCGTCGCTTAGGCCATGCATACGCGGTTTTGGCCTTTTTCTCGGTCATTTCGGGCCGCTTCGGCACTCGGCCTTTCTCGCCTTCGGGGGTCGAGACCCGCATTCTCATCACCCCCCTTTATGAATGTCCTTGTCGTCAAGGACGCGTCATCGACCATCACCTTCTTGACGTCGTCTCCATCGGCCCCGATCAAATTCTTCTCCTTGACCTCGTCGTCCACAACTTCTGCTTCGACCACCTCGGCTACCTCGACTACTTCGACGTCTACGAATGTGTCATCGTCAGAAATAGGTGGGCCTAAGTAACTACTCGAAAAATCCTCGCCCTTAATCTCGTTGTCGAGCGACTGCGGTTTCTCATACCCGACTGGCTCGACCACACACTCGGCGATCTTATCTTCAACATAGCCTAGCAGTTGTAACTTAAACACGGGCTCCTTCTCAACGAACCCCTCCGTTAGTGACTCGAGTTTGCTTATCCTCGCCCGGTACTTTGCTCGCTCTTTACGCAACTTGTCCATCTTATCGCATTCCTTATCCTCCAATCACCTTCTTTTTCCTATGCGTTTCAACTCTTTAATTTCTTCTTTGACCTCTTTGATCCAGCACCTAACTTCATCTTCTCCATTCGATCTCTCCACTCCAAATTACTTATTAACATTTTTTTTTCTAATTCGCACGCCCCTCAACCCAAAATTCAAAAGAATATATATATATATATATATATATATATATTTATTTATTTAAATCACTAACAACTCACGCAAACTCACACAACATAAACTCACCCACTCAGATTTCTTTTCCCCAAAATCAACTCCCAACCAAATAAGTCCTTCTGCTTAGGTAAAAAAAGAATTGTAAACCCAATAGGAAAAGAGACTAAACACATTCACTCTCCAAAGACAAAAAATCCAACCCCAGCAACAACTCGTGATTCTTGTTATAAAACTAGAGGGAAAAGAGCGATAATAGAGAAAATGTTTCTCTTGGTGTGTTTTTCATTATAACTGAAACTCCTATTTATAGGAAAACTTTTGATGGCACAATCGTAATAATACAAATACATTGATGGTAAAATAGTCATTCACATATACAGATATTATTTGTGTGGTTCATAATAGTTCATAACACTCCCCCTTGAATGACTATTTCTTAAACATATTTTAACTAATTTGAACAAAGCCCAATCTGCACATCTTCAAGTGTATCTTGTGGTCATCAGGTACCGTTGCTTCAGCATGTCAGGAAAACCCAGTGGGACAAAACCTGATCATCGTGAAATCATAATATTGTTTCCATAGAAAAACCCGGTGGGACAAAACCTGAGCATTGTGGAAGCACAACATTGCTCCCTCTCAAATAGATCATCTTTATAGTATCCATGTGTTGCCTCGTTAAAACCTTGTCAAGAAAAACCCAGTGGGAAAAAAAACTTGATCGGAGGAAAAAGAGTACAACTACTCCAATCTCTCTTATCACTTTGAGGAATCATATCATTTATCCAGTAGTCCTCATCATACCATGAATATGCCTCGTTAAAACCTTATTAGGAAAAACCCAGTGGGACAAAATCCTAATGAAGGAAAAAGAGTACACTATTCATGTGAATACGCCATCCATGTTGCCTTATTAAAAACCATGCTAGGAAAACCCAATGGGACAAAACCTCAGCCAAGAGAAAAAGAGTACACCGCGTATTCCATATTCACCATAATAATCTTTCCATAATATGAGTATCGTACAAATTCGTTCAGATTTTCAGATACTGATGGTATTCATGACAGTATGTCATATCATGCTTTGTGCAACTTTTATTCTTAAACTCATTCTCATCATCAATTGATTTTAATGGTCTTACTGCTAATAGTTCCCAATATTCACATTTCAGCTGATTTCATTTTCATCAATATCATTTATATAGCGCTATTCATTTGTTTGTGTCGAAACTTATTCATTTCCATTATTCCCCGTAGTATATTGAGATATCTCATTATCAATTGATTCCATCAATAGTGTATATATGCCTCCTTCCATAACTTATTTGGGGGATTTCAATTTGCACAATATCAACGCTTCCAGCGTATTATTCCACCATCATATCATTTCATATATTTCACCATCATCAGTATCATACAGTTTATAATTTGCACACTTTCAATGTGATGCATGTATCATTTCCAAATTTCAATCATTGATTCTCTCCCTCATCGTAACAGATCCCTGATCTGTATTTTCAGTATTGAATTTCTTGAGGGGAGTTCATATAATCTCTATTTCGTTCTCGATTTCAACATATAAATAGGAAAACTTGAACTCATATCACTTGTAATGTGCACATTTTTCTTTCAAGAGTTCATCATATCAACTGAGTATATTACTAGCTTCATCACTTTTATACGACACTTATTTTCATTATTTCATAACCATCTTGTGTCATTCTTTGATCACACAATCTCGTAACTTCAGGTTACGTGTCATATATCCATTATTTGATCAAATCATCTCGTAACTTTAGGTTACGAATCACACACATGTGGCTATCTAGTGGATTCATAATATCTAGTAGCACACATGGAGGGGTAGTGGACCTATATATATATATCATACCCCTTTCATACTCATATTGATCAAATATGGATTCGTAAATATTTAGCTAGTAATAACTTTTACCAATCGAGAACGAAGCATCTCATATCACAAATAATCAGTTAATCATGCAAACCATCATCATTATTAATACCAGTAAACATTTTTAAAGTGATCACAATTCATTGTGACGCGTTTATCACAAACATTTCACATCATCTTTCAGCGGCAATAAATGCACTTTAAGTGCAGGCTCTGGCACAATACCTTTTAGCCACTGTTTAAATCCAGAATCGTATCATGCCGTCTGACACACATACTTTTGAACATTGTTTAAGTTCAGAGTCGTATCGTATACGCATCATGTTTTTCTATAAATTATCAGTTAATTCATTCAATTTTCCTTAACAAATGTAAAGTTACAAATGGATTTAGCACTCTCAAATATCCATAAATATTATTCTTTTCTTCCGAAAATATCATAAAAAGGATTTATCGATCTCGATTAGAAAGATTGAGGGTGCTAATGAATAATGGTATTCCAAATGATGTTCGATGGTTGATCGAAGCACAAGTTCGATTGTCTGGAGAGTTTCCAAATTCATATAAATATATGCCAGGTATGGGTAAGAGTACTTTTGCAAAGAAACGAAGAGCAAAAAGATTAGGTGGATGCTTCAAATGCGCTCGATGGACTTGTGACACACGATGTAAATCTGTGGGGTACGTGTCAAGAAATCGAGAAGATAAAATAGCATTTATAAAGGATGGATTAAGTAAGGAGTCTCTGGATCAAACGATTCAACAGATTCTTGAGACACATTCTAGTGGGTATGTGCATCGTGAGCTTATGTCTTTATGGACTCAGTTCCAAAATAAAGAAGAACATTACAGTCTCGAAAATATTATTTCAAAAGATCAAGTTTGTAAAACTGGTCCTGTTAGTACGAAAAATCATACTAATACAGTTTAGTAGGTAACACTGTAATTTTAAAAATCCTTATAGCTGCCGACAGATAAGATTTATTTAAGACCACATTGTTAGAGTAGAATACCCGGCGTTCCAATCAGATTGGACATATTCTACTTGTAAATACAATCTATTGGAATTATATTAATAAATAGGCATTAATTTATCTTATGTATTAGCATTTATCCTATATTTGCACATATGATAAAGTCCCTAGATCACTTATAGCTATGAGGTATGGTTGCGCATAGAGATGGTGATCATGGAACATATCTTAAAAGCTGTGAGCTTAAAAATAGTTCCAAGTCATTGGATATTTTGAGATGGGATATCGAATAATCCAGAAAGACTTGTACATATGATGAATGCTTGATGGTCAAGAATGTTGCATTCCATCAACATTAGTGTGGGACGCAAGTTCATATATGTAGGTGCTTGTTAGAGAACAAGTTCACTAAACATGACCGTATGAAAATTCTTAATGTAAGTTTTTCTGTCGAATAAGAATTTTCATGTTACCATAGTACATGATTGATCATATGACTTGAGGCACGATGGTAATCTTGTGCATGTTATACTTTACTTTGATTTATCCTTTTGGTTGCTAGCACAATCGTATAAAGGGATATTTTGGGTATTGTATTAATATGTATGAAGGTTTGTCAGTGGCTAACAAAGGATTGGACACTTATGTGATAAGTGAATTTCCTATGTGTTTCATAGTTTGTAATTCAAAGTCCTTGGCCAAGGCGGGATGAATAGAGATTCATACACGAATTACTAAACTTGAAATGGAATCATAGTTATTAAATCAATTGGGTTTCGACTTATAAAATCATACCCAAGATTTAATCGTGAAATTGGATGTCGAAAGGATTTTACATGTATGGACTTGTAATCGAAAAGGTTTACTCACTATTCACTTAATACTAGATTCATGCTACTTGCTAGATGTTCCCATGATATGTGGGTTCTTGAAATTAAGGATTTAATTTCATGAATAAGAATTAATAAGATTAATTCAAATTACAAAAGGTTGTAAATCCACTACTAGTATTAATAGTGAACCTAAAAGGTCACACCCAATTTTGAATGTAGATCATTTGAAATTAGTATTTCTAAAGAGTTAGAATTAATTGATAAGTATTAATTAAATAATTTAATTATTTAATTAATTCTAATTTTGATTAGATATCAATTAAAAGAATATACTAAATTAATCGATTTGATTGATTAATTATATTTTGGATATTAATTAAGTAATTAATGGGATTACTAAATTAATAGTTGGATTTTAAAATTAGATTTTAAAATTCAAATCCATATTATAATATGATTATAATAAGAGGAGATTTTATAAATATGTGAAATAATATATTTTGATCATAATATTTAATCTTTAATTTGATTAAAGATTAAAATAATAAATACAATATTATTAGATGGGATCTAATGATATTTTTTATTAAAATCATTTTAGATCTAGATGTCATATAATTTGAATAAAATAATGATTTTAAAAATACAATATGACATCTTGTGATCTAAATGTTTTAGTATAAATAGGTGTACATATGTGATTTAAAAATAACACACTTGTATTAACAAGAAAAATTGAGAAAGAAAAATCACAAGAGTTGTGAATCAAGAAGTGTTCTTGAACTTTGAAAATTATTTCCATATCAAAAATAGTTCTTGAAAATTTTCAAGCCCACTATGAAAATTTGATTTTCATAATTAAAATAGGGTTTTAATTAAAATAGTGGGAGACATAATATATTAAAGACCTAATATTAAATGAATATAAAATCTATAGACTAACTATTTTCTGCTTCGTTTGTTGTTTTTGTAGATCACTCTACTAAAAATGGCTAAAAATCCAATCGCAAGTATTCTTGAGCAAAACAAATTAACTGGACCAAATTTCGTTGATTGGCTGAGAAACCTAAGAATTGTTCTACAGTCTGAAAAGAGGGACTATGTGCTTGACAAAGCCCCTCCTCCTCCACCCGAGGATAAGACTTCTGAAGAGTATTGAGAATACTTACGTCATACAGATGATAATCTCCAGGCTCGTTGCTACATGTTAGCATCTATGTCAAATGAGTTGCAGAGACAAAATGAATTATTTGATAATGCAATTGATATCCTAAATCACTTACAAGAGTTGTATGGTGAAAGGACAAGGCAAATTAGATATCAGATATCTAAAGAGCTTTTCAGAAGTCGTATGACTGAGGGCTCTTCAGTCCAAGACCATGGGCTGAAGATGATAGCTCTTATTGAAAGGCTAACATCCCTTGGAGTTGTTATGGATAACGAACTCTATGTGGATTTTTTGCTGCAATCTCTGCCTCCATCATTTGATACTTTTGTTGTTAACTTTAACATGCACAATATGGAAACTTCTCTTCCAGAATTGGTGAATATGTTAAAGACGGCCGAATCTACTATTAAAAAGGATAAGCCGTTGCTTATTATTGGATCCCCTTCTGGATCAAAGACGTTAAAATCCAAGAAAAGGAAAGGGAAGGGAAAAGTTCCCTATAAACCTTATAAAAAGGCAAATAACAACAAAAGTAAGAACAAAGAAAAGGTTAATACTCAAGCTAATCATGAATGTTATCATTGTGGTAAAACTGGGCATTGGAAGAGGAATTGCAAGGAGTATCTTGCAAGCCTGAAAAGTTTCGGTATTTATTTTGTTGAAGTTAACTTGTCAGTTAATGATTCTTCTTAGGTATTAGATACCGGTTGTGGCCCACATATTTGCAATGATTTGCAAATGATGGCAAGAAGTAACATGCTAGAAAATGAAGAAACAATCCTAAGGATGAGCAATGGGGCAAGGGTTGCTGCCAAAGCAATTGGGACTGTTTATCTAGCAATAAATGATGGTGTAAATATTTGTTTGACAAATTGTCTTTATGTTCCGGATGTTATAAGAAACATAATCTCTATTCCAGTAATGGATAGAGAGGGTTTTAAGTTTGTAATTGAAAATGGAATATGTTCTATTTTCAAAGATACAACTTTTATATATTCTGGAAATTTGACAAATGGTTTGTATACCATTACACCACAAAGTAACATCCTAACCATTCAACAAAATAAAAGAAAATTAGATAATCATAGTTCATTCACAATTAGGCATGCTAGATTAGGTCATATATCCGAAAAGAGGATTCACAAATTGGGACCAAAACTCGACCTTAGGGGAGAGGATAAGTTGCCTACGTGTGAGTCATGTCTTAAGGGGAAAATGACAAAATCACCATTTGTTGGATAAGTGGAGCGAGCTAAAGGTCTGTTGAATTTGATCCATACAGATGTTTGTGGACCACTAAATGTTAGTGCTAAAGGGAACTACTACTATTTCATAACTTTTACTGATGATTATTCAAGGTATGGTTATGTATACCTATTGATGTATAAATCTGAAGTATTTGAAAAGTTCAAAGAATTCAGAAATGAAGTGGAGAAACAAATTGATCGTAATATTAAAATTCTTCGATCAGATCGGGGAGGTGAATATTTGACAAATGAGTTTCTTGATTATTTAAGAGATAATGGGATTATTTTACAGTGGACACCTCCTGGAACTCCACAACTCAATGGGGTTTCAGAAAGGAGGAATCGAACATTGTTGGACATGGTTCGATCGATGATGAGTTCCACTAGTTTACCTCTTTCATTCTGGGGTTATGCCTTAGAAACAACAGCACATATTTCAAATAGAGTGCCAAGTAAAGTTGTGCCCAACACACCTTATGAGATATGGTGTGGCAAAACACCTTCATACAAATATTTAAAAGTATGGGGTTGTAATGTTTATGTGAAGCAGCTAGTGGGAGGTAAGTTGGATATGAGATCCATCTTATGTAAATTTGTGGGGTATCCAAGAGAGTCTATAGGATACTATTTCTATGACCCTTCTGAACAAAAAGTGTTTGTTTCGAGGAATGTTGTTTTCTTAGAGGAAGAGTTTCTCTCAAAGAATAGTAGAGTTGTAGAACTTAATGAAGAACCACAAGAAATTCCACAAAGTACCACAGATAACATACCAGTGGAGACTGGGCCATCTGAAACACAACATCTTCGGAGATCTGAAAGGGTTTCTAGTGCGCCTGAAAGGCTGTACCTATTTTTAAAGAACAACGAAGAGGGATTCCTTTTGGATAATGATCTATGAAGCTATGATGAGGCAATGTCGGACATTGACTCAGATAAATGGCAAGAAGCAATGCAATCTGAAATGGAATCCATGTACTTAAACAAGGTGTGGACCTTGGTAGATCCACCAGAGGGTATTGTACCCATTGGCTGTAAGTGGGTTTATAAGCGAAAGCTTGGGGTAGATGGAGAAGTTAATACTTTTAAAGCAAGACTGGTTGCAAAAGGTTATACTAAAAAACAAGGTGTTGATTATGAGGAAACTTTTTCACCAGTAGCAATGCTTAAATCCATTCGGATACTATTAGCCATAGCTGCGTATTATGACTACGAGATATGGCAAATGGATGTGAAAACTGCTTTTCTTAATGGAAACATTAAGGAAGACATTTATATGAAACAACCACAAGGTTTCATATCCAGTGGGAGTGAACAAATGGTTTGTAAACTTCAAAGGTCTATTTATGGACTTAAACAAGCTTCAAGGAGTTGGAACATCCGGTTTGATGAAACGATCAAAACGTTTGATTTTCATAAGAATCCGGATGAACCATGTGTTTATAGAAAGGTTAGTGGGAATGCAGTTGCATTTGTTGTACTCTATGTTGATGACATTCTACTCGTTGGGAATGATGTAGAAATGTTACAATCAACACGGACATGGTTGTCAAAACAGTTTTCCATAAAAGACTTGGGAGAAGCATCTTTTATCCTAGGGATAAAAATCTATAGAGATAGATTTAAAAGGATGATCGAACTATCCCAATCTATGTACATAAATAAGGTGCTAAAACGATTTAGCATGGAAGAATCCAAACGAGGATATATTCCAATGAGTCATGGGGTTTCACTTTCTAAGACGATGTCTCCAAAGACACCTGAAGAAAGAGAACGGATGAGTCATATACCTTATGCATTAGCTATTGGTAGTATTATGTATGCCATGTTCTGTACAAGACCTGATGTGGCTCATGCACTTAGTGTAACGAGCAGATATCAGTCCAATCCAGGTGAAGAACATTGCAAAACCGTTAAGATGATTCTTAAGTACTTGAGAAGGGCTAAGGATATCTTTATGATATACGGTAATGGAGAATTGAAACTAGAAGGCTTTACTGATTCTGGTTTTCAGTCTGATAAAGATGACTCTAAATCCATGTCTGGATACTTATTCACTTTGAATGGAGCAGCAGTTAGTTGGAAAAGTTCCAAACAAGAAACGATTGTTGACTCTACAACAGAGGCTGAATATATTGTTGCATCAGATGCTGCAAAAGAAGCTGTTTGGATAAGGAATTTCATCCAAGGGTTGGGTGTAGTACCATCTGTTGTTGATCCAATAATAATATATTGTGATAACAATGGGGACATTGCGCAAGCAAAGGAACCAAGATCTCATCAAAGATCCAAACACATTATGAGACGATACCATTTGATTAGAGAAATCATTGGTAGAGGTGACATCGTAATGGAGCGAGTCGACTCAACAGAAAATATAGCAGATCCCTTAACTAAGCCCTTATCACAGAAAGTGTTCGAAGGACATCTTGAGAAGATGGGTCTAAGATACATGAGTGATTGGAACTAGGGTAAGTGGGAGATTGTTAGAGTAGAATACCCGGCGTTCCAATCAGATTGGACATATTCTACTTGTAAATACAATCCATTGGAATTATATTAATAAATAGGAATTAATTTATCTAATGTATTAGCATTTATCCTATATTTGTACATATGATAAAGTCCCTAGATCACTTATAGCTATGAGGTATGGTTGCGCATAGAGATGGTGATCATGGAACATATCTTAAAAGCTGTGAGCTTAAAAATAGTTCCAAGTCATTGGATATTTCGGGATGGGATATCGAATAATCCAGAAAGACTTGTACATATGATGAATGCTTGATGGTCAAGAATGTTGCATTCCATCAACATTAGTGTGGGACGCAAGTTCATATATGTAGGTGCTTGTTAGAGAACAAGTTCACTGAACATGACCGTATGAAAATTCTTAATGTAAGTTTTTCTGTCGAATAAGAATTTTCATGTTACCATAGTACATGATTGATCATATGACTTGAGGCACGATGGTAATCTTGTGCATGTTATACTTTACTTTGATTTATCCTTTTGGTTGCTAGCACAATCGTATAAAGGGATATTTTGGGTATTGTATTAATATGTATGAAGGTTTGTCAGTGGCTAACAAAGGATTCGACACTTATGTGATAAGTGAATTTCCTATGTGTTTCATAGTTTGTATTCAAAGTCCTTGGCCAAGGCGGGATGAATAGAGATTCATACACGAATTACTAAACTTGAAATGGAATCGTAGTTATTAAATCAATTGGGTTTCGACTTATAAAATCATACCCAAGATTTAATCGGGAAATTGGATGTCGAAAGAATTTTACATGTATGGACTTGTAATCGAAAAGGTTTACTCACTATTCACTTAATACTAGATTCATGCTACTTGCTAGATGTTCCCATGATATGTGGGTTCTTGAAATTAAGGAGTTAATTTCATGAATAAGAATTAATAAGATTAATTCAAATTACAAAAGGTTGTAAACCCACTACTAGTATTAATAGTGAACCTAAAAGGTCACACCCAATTTTGAATGTAGATCATTTGAAATTAGTATTTCTAAAGAGTTAGAATTAATTGATAAGTATTAATTAAATAATTTGATTATTTAATTAATTCTAATTTTGATTAGATATCAATTAAAGGAATATACTAAATTAATCGATTTGATTGATTAATTATATTTTGGATATTAATTAAGTAATTAATGGAATTACTAAATTAATAGTTGGATTTTAAATTTAGATTTTAAAATTCAAATCCATATTATAATATGATTATAATAAGAGGAGATTTTATAAATATGTGAAATGATATATTTTGATCATGATATTTAATCTTTAATTTGATTAAAGATTAAAATAATAAATACAATATTATTAGATGGGATCTAATGATATTTTTTATTAAAATCATTTTAGATCTAGATGCCATCTAATTTGAATAAAATAATGATTTTAAAAATACAATATGACATCTTGTGATCTAAATGTTTTAGTATAAATAGGTGTACATATGTGATGTACAAATAACACACTTGTATTAACAAGAAAAATTGAGAAAGAAAAATCACAAGAGTTGTGAATCAAGAAGTGTTCTTGAACTTTGAAAATTATTTCCATATCAAGAATAGTTCTTGAAAATTTTAATAAAGATTAAAATTATAATCTCCTCTAAAATAAATATTCCGATACTAATTGAACAAATCGAGAAGTTTCTACTAGCGAAGAAACTTGTTCTCGAGATTGAATTTCAAAAGGTGGATACTATTAGAGGGAAGACGATTGGATTCCTAAAGTGAGTAACAAGAAGATTTAATCGTTACTAAACTGGGAATTGATTTCCTCTATGATCGTCAAAGTTGAAGGAGTTCAAGTTAAAGGTAACTTCGAAACTATCTTTAAATCAAAATTTGTATTTATACATGTTTTTAAATGATGACGAACTGTTTATTCGCTTTATGTATTTACGGGTTAAGTATTTATGTGATAAATACTTGTTTTAAAAAAAAAATTATTCCACTGCAAATCACCCGTGCGGTACAGGCGAACCCAACACCCATGCTTTATCTGTCGGTTGCAATTGTCAGAAAAAAACAGTGCAAGTATTTATCGTTTTATAAAACTTTCCTTTAAATAGCGAGTCATTCATCATAATCATATATCTCACAAAATTTTGAAAATTTCAGTTTATAGATGGATGTTTCAGAGTCTTCGCAAGGTAATAACTTTCTTAGACTGATCAAAACCATTTGTGTTCTTGGTGGTTCTAAACTGGTAAGTTTTTCTCAAACTATTGATATTGTAAGTCAGTTAGCAAAAGAGATGGGGAATCAAAAAATCAATTTGTTGTATGGAGGGACTAGCAATACTTTCTATGATAGTCTCTTAATGGTTGGACAATGTTTTGAGATAGAAGTGAAAAGTGTCATCCCTTTTCATAGAGCTTCAACCAGAGTCGTCAAGGATTCCACAAGCATGATGCTAACTCATTCTATATATGATTATATGATGGATATGGTAAACAATAGCGATGCTTTTATCATTCTCCCAGGTGGTTATGGAACGCTAATGACAATGTTTACCATTGCTTCTTGGGCAGAATTGAAACTTCATAATAAGCCCATAGGTCTATTGAATTTTAATACTTCTTTCATGGTTTGCTTAGATTTTTAGACATAGAAGTATATCAAACATTTATATCTCCTTCAATGAGAGAAGTATTCAAATCTGCTGACACGTCTGCTGAACTTATCAAAAAGCTTCAAGAATGCATCACATTTCAAGATTCTGTGGAAACACAAGGGGTCAAGCAAAAAAGAGAGTTTGATCCTTTAGATCTCTCATTATGAACCCAGATATCATTTATGGGTGGCAGAGTTACGGAGTTTTACACTCTCGATACGCACCCTTCTTTTATGGGTTCTATTATGTAATCTTTGCGCATTTTGTATTTATCGAGGATTCACTACCTCTTATCATATTTCCATCATCTGAACATTTTGTACTTGTTTCTCAGTAATAATAATATCACTTTCGCTTTTCCTCGAGATAAGTGTATAGTAGTTCATGACTACAATCATTATCATTTGTGCTTCTTCCGGAGTACTTTATTGTAATATCTGCATGATCTCGTATCTCAAAGCGATTTTGTCATTTGATATATTCCCTTAAACTCATATAATATTCTGAGAAATCATTTTGTGTGATCAACCATAACTGGTAACTTTTGGTACCACTTTTTTATTTTGTTCAATCATCCAATGGTAGCTTCTAGTACCATTTCATCACTTTGTTTAATCATAACGTGGTAGCTTCCAGTACCACTATACCATGATATCATTTAATCATTATGCCGTAACTTCCGACATCACATTAATCATGTGGTAACTTCTAGTACCATCTCATTAATATTCATATATCCATAAATTTGGATAATTTATCAACTGATATTTCAAGACCAGGTTAGTCCATATAATGTCTGTTCATGACAAGGACTTTAATTAACTTTCACATGCCCAGATACAAAGTAACATTAATTTCACTCATCGGCTATCACTTATTAGTACTGTCTGTCGCCGGCGGCAGTGCCGCACTGGCCGGCCCATGTATATATATAGCCATTCATTTCACGTGGCCTTGCCACCTGGCCATTCCATATCACCGACTACCATTAATAAATACGTTTATCATTTGGCCATCACCGGTCATCATTATTCAATACACTTATCATCTGGCCATCACCGGTTATCATTATTCAATACACTGACTGGTTCACTTAGTTGATCAAATCTTCTTTTGTATTGTCTATTTCAGTGGATACACTGCTCGGCCATTTCACATGATTTTTCATATTTCGACAGTTGACCCGTAAGCTACCATTTAATATTCCGTGCCGGCGGCAGAGCCGCGCTGGCCGTCTATGTAGCCGCACTTATTTCTTATCATATCACAAGGGTCAATACATGAATATCCACATGTTCACTTACCAAATAATTTTCCATAATAGACTAATTCAAACATTTCATAATCATAAACTATATCAATATTGGTCTTAAAATAAAGCTTTCATTATTCCCAGCGTAATGAATTAACAGCAAAGAAGTTTGATAATGCTCGTTTTCTCTGATTGATAAAAATAAATATTGAGGTGCAATGAAAAGAATGTTACAAATAACATTTTGTACAATTTCATTTTTTCACTTCTGTCCCATGCATGCGTTATCTTGATGACAATCAAATAACTCTCTACACACATTTATTTTAAATGAAAATGACACTTATTGTCTATTTTGTTAACTGGAATGGAATGGTGTCCACACACCTAATCTTTCTTTCCTTTTTTTTTTGAGGCCATTCACCATTGTCATTTGTCATATATTTTGAAGAAAAGTTCTGAACATTTTCTTGTCTGAAGAGAATGTGAATTATACTTACCTGAAGAGAATGTGACCACGGAATAGTGTTCAGAGCCTCCTTTTTTTTCATAGCTACCAATCCATATTTGATATTTTGGTACAGTTCGTCATCCGCCTTCATACTAATTTTCATCGACGACACATATATCCAAAAGCACCTCCACTTTCATTTCCTCTTTCTTTGTTTACACGCACCCCATTTCTTTAGATTTTTTATTTTCTTGAATTTTTGTGAAACTGAGGATTTTTTCGGAAAACGAATTGTTTGGCTGGTCAAAGCCATTATCATTTATCACTGAGAATCCAAGTGTTTTGCGGGAAATATGAAATTGGTGAGTCAAAGGGAAAATGGAGGTGGCGCTGAATTGAGATAAAATTGCCAGTTTTCATTCTTTTTACTTTCATCTTGTTGTTTTAGAATTTAAAGAAAGGTGAGGGGAAAATATGGGGAGAAATTGATGCAAAATATATTACTGAGATTGATTAATGTGCACAATATCAGAAGGGCAGCCAAAGAGAAAATGGTGG